>OFHU01001926.1:0-235429 GCA_900245905.1 Lacerta viridis
GTCCAGGGGTCCTTTACCTTTACCTCTCTAGTCACCACCAAGAGGCATCATCTGGGTCCCGATCTGGCCCAATCTGGCCCCTAGACCAAAGGTTCAGAGTATTTAATCTCTGCTCTTTTCCCCTTTCTTTTTAAAGTCTTCATTTGTTCTTTTCTGACTCCAGTTTCTGTCTTTTGTCACGACCTCTGGTCTGGGCACACAAACCAATTGTGACTTGAGTGCCACGGGGGGTGGGGAGAGAAAATACCTTGTTTGTCCCTTCTCTTGTAAGGTCAGCTCTCATCTGCTGTCTAAAGTATATGAAGATGACATAAGATTTCTTAGGTCTCAGCTGACCTCGATGGCATTATCTGCCAGGGCCACTTTGCCAATAAAATTGCTTCCGCCCTAAGGGAAACCTTGGGAGCACATTTTATTCTGTGCCCCTGCCTTCCTGAAGATGACACAGTCCACTCAAAACTCCACAGCCTCTTTGCCAACTGTGCTGCAGCCCTGACAGATATTAAATGACATCTTCAAATAATGCTTCAAATAATAAATGGTAGGATTCCCGCCCCCCCTTCAGCCTAGTGCTAACTCAAAGCTAACTCAGTAGGAAAGAGGACTGCTTGGCAGTATCTGCCAATAAGCAATGTGCTTACTCTCTGTGACAAAGTCTGGATTAGAATCGTAGAATTGTAGAGTTAGAAGGGACTCCCGAGGGTCGTCTAATCCAACCCCCTGCAATGCAGGAATCTCAATTAATCATCCATGACAGATGGCCATTCAACCTCTGCTTAAAAACCTCCAAGGAAGGAGAGTCCACAAGCTCCCGAGGGAGTCTGTTCCATTTTCAAACAGTTGTGACAAAGATCTCTTTCAAAGGTCTCTGGACTGTAGTTTGTGGGATTGTGATGCATATGGAATCCCTATAGGAAAAGTCAGGGATGTGGTGAGCCACTTTGCACTGAACACAGTCCGGGGTGCTGCCCCCTAGCGGGGGGTGGGGTGCTGCCCCCTAGCGCAGTGGCACGGCAAGTTTTAAGGCTGCAGACGCTGTGCTGCTGCTCACGCGCTGCAGCCTTAAAAGTTGCTGTGCGCCGGCGGCGCCAATTGCGGGGGTGGGGTGCCGCCCCAAGTGTCACCCCCCCAGGGTGGTGCCCAGGGTGGCCCATCCCCCCTTGCTCCGCCCCTGGGAAAAGTGAACTGGATCCATACCTCTTTGGTTAACGCCAGATAGGAGTTTAACAATCTAATAGATTCTACACTTCTCTGAATTTTGCAATGCAGTTCTTGGCAGTTTAAACCAGTGGTGATGGTGGGAGAGGGACCTCCATCCGGCAGATATATGTGACACCCCCCCCCAGGCTAGTTCCTGAGGCAGTTTTGGACTAGCTATGCCCACCTGCCATACAAGTGGTACAGCCTGTAATAATAATAATAATAATAATAATAATAATAATAATAATATTACGGTCAGAGACCAGCTTGTGAAACACAAATGGAACTACAATCCCAAAAGCAAAACAAACATTTTAAACAATATACAACCATGGATTTTAAGTTTTAAAACGTGGTAGGCATATAAACACATAAAAACATTTAAGATAGACTACCATAGAGAAATGACCCATAGTCGCCCGTGGATCCGAGTTTGGGAATTGTCTTAACAAACTAGTTTGAATCGGGGGGTGGTCTGTGCCTACACATCTGTCCGCAGAATCTGGCTACCATCTGGGTCATCTTGTGATCTTTGCCTAACAGAAGAAGATCGAATTTTTGCTTTACCAGGAGGTGAGCAAGCCTCATCAGCAGGTGGTCAATGGTTTCTCTATGTGCCTCGTTGTAAAAGGGACATCTAAAAAATAAGTGTTCGGAGCTTCCTATATCCCCCAATGGGCAGCCGCAAAGTCTCTCGGCATATGGGACTTTTTTAAAGGGATCCTTCCAAGACCGGTGAGGGCAGAGCCGAGCTTCTGGCAAGTGTAAAAGCCCTTCTTGCATTTTTGGATACGAGAAAAAAGAGATATGCTACCGGTGCAGCTATATAGGCAGCCAGTGTGGTGTAGTGGTTAAGAGTGGTAGACTCGTAATCTGGGGAACCGGGTTCGTGTCTCCGCTCCTCCACATGCAGCTGCTGGGTGACCTTGGGCTAGTCACACTTCTCTGAAGTCTCTCAGCCCCACTCACCTCACAGAGTGTTTGTTGTGGGGGAGGAAGGGAAAGGAGAATGTTAGCCGCTTTGAGACTCCTTCGGGTAGTGATAAAGCGGGATATCAAATCCAAACTCTTCTTCTATTTATCTCTCGATTTCTACAATTTTGTAGTCGGGGCACCTTAAGCAGTCTACAGCCTGCAGAGAATGCCCTTTCGGAAGTACAGTGGTATCTCTGGTTACGTACTTAATTCATTCCAGAGGTCCGTTCTTAACCTGAAACTGTTCTTTCTTAACCTGAAGCACCACTTTAGCTAATGGGAACTCCCACTGCCAATGCACCGCCAGAGCACGATTTCTGTTCTTAACCTGAAGCAAAGTTCTTAACCTGAAGTGTTATTTCTGAGTTAGCAGAGTATGTAACCTGAAACGTTTGTAACCAGAGGTACCACTGTAATGCAATGCAATGACCCTGGAGTCCAGTGGTAGCTAGGACACTGAATCAGAAGCCACAGGTACAGTTGCCAGACCTCCAGAGCTGACCTGAAGTCTCCAGGTTTGCCTGGCACCCCGCAAGTGACAGAGGGAAGGATTGAATCTCCAGGTGGGCGAGAGAGCCTTTCAGAAACGTTTGTTAAATTAAGACTGGCTATAGCTCTGAATGGCTTCAAGCAGAGCTCTTTCCCGTTCCTACCTCAAGATGCCAAGTATGGAAGTTGGAACCTTGCATGCAAAGCAGGTGCTCCACCAACGAATGCCAGCCATTGGCTCTTCAGGGCAACTTGACCTTGAGTTGGCACTGCGCTCCAGCTTACTCATAGAAGGAACTTCTTCTTTTTAAAAACTTTCTATAATTCCAGGACATCACAACATCACATGTCCCAGGCTCAGCGCAGGTGGTGGAAGGGCTCTCGGGATGCTACAGAGAGCCTCAACCTCACCTGACCAATAGCACCTCCTCTTCCAGCGGAGGGAGAAGCAAGGTCTCCATTGGGGAGGGGCAGGCAGCCCAGGGGCTGGAGAGCCGAGGCTCTGGAGATGTTGGAGAGACCCTGCACTCCCCTCGCCCAGCGGGCGAGGAGGGAGACATGCTATTTCCGTCGCCCCAAGTGCACAGAGGGGTGAAACAAAAAGAGGGGAGGCGGAGATTTCGTATACCAAAACTCTTATGTTGGGGTCAGAACCGGAAGGGGCCACTCCCGGATTCTGCAGATGGTTGATACAGACATGAACTTTTTAGCTCTGCACTGTACATAGTATGCACAATAAAACTACTAAAGGAATGGTCGGAGTTTTGCCTGGTTTCTCATGAGCAACTACCCAAGGACCTTACATCACCCAATACATTAAAATACATAAGAAATTCCGCATGCCCCTAACAATAACAGTGCAGTGCCCAACAATTTAGTACAAGATGAAAATACCTCAAGGACAACCTCTCCCCATATAAACCATCTCAAACTATGCATTCATCATCTGAGGCCCTTCCTCAAGTGTCACCTCCATGATGAGAGGTTTGGAGGGTGGCAACACAAGAAAGGGCCTTCTCAGTAGTGGCTCCCCTGCTCTCCCCAGGGATGCTTGCCTGGCACCTTTATTATACACCTTTAGGCACCAGGCTAAAACATTTTTCTTCAATCAGGCCTTTGGCTGATTGACATGCCCTTTTAAGTATGCAGTGGAAGGGGGGGATCCTTGGGTTGTCTTTGTTCTTATTTTTATTATGCGTTTTGTCTTTTTTATATTGTAATGTTGTATATTGTGTGAACCACCCTGAGATCTATGGGTATAGTGTGGTGTACAAATTTAATAATAATAATAATAATAATAATAATAATAATAATAATAGGAAAATGCGTCAATTTAGCAAAAACTGTCAGGGACTACTTAGCCAGGGAGGTGTCTTGGTAATCAATCTAACCAAAAAAGTTTCTGGAAAAGTGGCAGGGGTATTGCACCTCTCTGACTGACCACATGATGCTAAAAGGGGTCCCACATATCTGCAGACTTGTCCCTCCTATCATCCTCATTCTCTTTTCTTTTGCCTCTATGTAAGTTTTTCAGCCTATCCAACCTATCCATCCTTAAATAAATCAGCCCTGAGTGCTCACTGGAAGGACAGATCCTGAAGCTGAGGCTCCAGTACTTTGGCCACCTCATGAGAAGAGAAGACTCCCTAGAAAAGACCCTGATGTTGGGAAAGATGGAGGGCACAAGGAGAAGGGGACGACAGAGGATGAGATGGTTGGACAGTGTTCTCGAAGCGACTAACATGAGTTTGGCCAAACTGCGGAGGCAGTGAAGGATAGGCGTGCCTGGCGTGCTCTGGTCCATGGGGTCACGAAGAGTCGGACACGACTGAACAACTGAACAACAACAACAAGTTTTTCAGCTAGGGCAGGAGACCAGACGAGGGCTTGGAACACCATCCCTGCCACAACAACTTCTGAAAGGAGTTTTGGAGATAAATAAAAGCTCACCCAGTGGCTTTCAGCGTTGGAAGAAAGGATAAATTGCCCATCACTGCAAATGGCAGTCCAGACACATCAACTTCCCCTGAATGCTGAAGATCATTCTGTTGTTATGTTATGTTATGTTATGTTATGTTATGTTATGTTATGTTATGGGAACCTCTGATGGATGTTGCCCTTTGGATGTTGCTAGACTACAACTCCCATCATCCCTGACCACTGGCCATCAGCTGTTTGGGGCTGCTGTGAGTTTGAGTTTCAGATCCCATGCCTGCTTTAAAGCTACAGTAGCAGGAAATATCAGTCTCCTGCACTGCCTGGTTAAAGGGAGAAAATTGCTCTTCTGTGGTTTAATAGAAAAGAAACTTCTAACTAAAATGTGGCTCTTCGACTCAACTAGGCTGGGGGATATCTTTGGACTTTTGCTGGGAGAATTATTAATGTTCTTATATGTTCCAAATATTTCTCTAGTAAGTGGGGCAGTTTTAATTCCCAGTGAATGGCCCACACACCTGCAAAATTAACCCCCTCCCCTCTTATAAATCAAAACAGAAAAGAAAAGGGGGGGTGTATCACATCTGCCAGACAGGAATCAGGAATTCTCCCCCAGCTATTTTGCTTGAGGCCCAGCTGTTGTTTCACTGCAATCTCCCCGTTGTAATACTGCAATCTCCCCGTTTAATAAAACCCGACAGAAGCAGAATCTTCAGCTGCTTTTTGCAGGAGCCTGCCAAGCCTGAAATTATATTTTGCATTATCCCCATTCTGTTTGTCTCACTTGGGTATTCAGTGAGTAGATCAAGAAAGGAAGTAATGCCTAGTGGCTAAATTATTAGATTAGAAGTCTACAGAACTGGGAATAATTCTATTGACCTACATCTGCAGCGCTGTAGAATTTAATTTGTGCATGGGACTACAAAAAGACTGCAGGTTTGTGAGATGTGTGGGATAGCCAGCCTCATATAACCACTATGCTTAAGTCCAATTCATGCATGAAGGGGTTAATACCATAAGAGTAAACTGTCCTGCCAGGCTTAGCTATGTCCACTTTTCTTACCCTGTGAGCAAATAGGTAATCAAGCCTATTGTTCCCTCCCCCAGTCTACCTGAGAAGCTCAGTGTGTGATGAAGTTTGAGCTTCATAATTTAGGATTTTTTACCACTTTGTAATAACTGCCATACCCTCCAACATTTCTCTGATGAAAATAGGGACATCCTATTCAACAACAACAACCTTTATACCCCACACATCTGGCTGGGTTGCCCCGGCCATTATATAAAGACATAATAAAACATTAAACATTAAAAACGTCCCTATGCAGGGCTGCCTTCAGAAGTTTTCTAAAGGTTGTATAGTTACATATCTCCTTGGCTTGGGGGTTGCATACCATACCCTCCAACATTTCTCTGATGAAAAAATAGGGGGACTACCTAAGGAATACTGGGACATTATGGGATCAAATCAGAAACCGGGATGGTTTCTGTAAATCCAGAACTGTCCCTGGAAAACAGAAAACAGGGACACTTGGAGGGTCTGCTATGCTAAGTTTTACTGCCTGTGCAGATGTATAGAAAATCACATGAATCAGAGCTTTAAAGAGTTTGTAAGTAAACCAATTTTAATTGACCAAATATATAGTCTTTTTCCTATGTAGGGGGAAGAGGGGAACTTTGGAAGGAACTTGGAAGGACATATCTTAAAGGTTTAATGCCTATATTTGCATGCTTTACTTTGCTGCATATTTTGTGATTTAAAATTTCTGCTGGTTCAGCAGAACCCCATTAAAGTGTAGTTGCCCCGAACTTGGATCTTGGCATCCAGGAATTCATAGACAGACAGACAGACAGACAGACAGCTATATAGATATATCACCAACAAGATGTACCAAAGGGGAAGTCTTCCTTGGAATGTTCTCCTAGGGACACCTGGTTGGCCCAAGAGAACAGAGCATTGAGCTAGATGGGCCTTTGGCCTAATCCAGCAGGCTTTCCTTAGGTTCCTGTTGAGTACCAATTGCTACTATGTAGTAGTGACTGGTAGCCATTGGAACTACAGTTGTACCTTGGTTGTCAAATGGCTTGGTACTCGGACATTTTGGCTCCTGAACGCCGCAAACCTGGAAGCAAGTGTTCCGGTTTGCGAACATTTTTTGGAAGCCGAATGTCCGTTTTGACTGTCAGTATTGTTTCTGGGGTCAATCAGCCAATCAGAAGCCATGCAAACATTTTGGAAGTCGAATGGATTCCTTTTGACAACCAAGGTACGACAGTACTAGGATAGAAAGTAGAAAGACCAACAGTAGGTGTAGCTCCAACTAATTATAGTTTTGCCCGCTTCCTCCTCCCTGCTGAGTCTGATAAAGGCAACGCAGACTAAGGAGGAAGAAGCTGGCAGTCACTGCTACCCCCTGGGCTCATTTTAAGCAGGAAGGCAGGCACATGGTGGGTGAGCTCATAAAACAACCACTGTCTATTCTGGAGGAAGCATCCGTCACCGGTTCCTTGGCAGGATGCTTAATCAGAACCACCACTCCATGGGCTCACTCCATGGGAGCCTTGGTTCCTGGCCACCACTGCATATTGTTGGCATGGAGGAGGGAGGCCTCACGCAGGAGCAGAGGGAGAGGAACATGCCCACCAGACAGCTTGCTTTGTGCCACGTATTATGTGGTCCACAGGAAGGAACCAAGAAAGCCGAGCATAGGAACATAGAAAGGTTTCTTATATTGAATCAGACCATTGCTCCATGTAGCTCAGTGTCATCTACACAGCGGCGGAGCGTGACTCCAACACGCCCAGGGCAGGAGGGGGCGAAAACCTGCCCACGCAGCAGAGAACAAGGGCATCGCACAGCCAAGCCCCACAGCCACTGGAGTGACCCCAGCCCCAAGCGGAGGCTGTTGCGCCCTTCTGGCACCCCCCCTCCCCTGGTCCAAAGCTTGCAAGGCTGCTCGGTGTGGGGACGTGGCGTAAACGAAAGTCACCTGGCTCGGTTGCTTTGCTTGTGTTTTGAAAGACACTCGCTGCTGCAGGGCGCCTGTTTGCGCGTGTTGCGTTTTCCTGCGGGAGGTTCCGCTTCCAAGTTCGCCCCCGCCCCACATCTCCAGTGGGATGGAGTCAGGCTTCACCCCCCCCCACTCCCCACGGCTCCCCAAGCCGGTGCCAGCCGCCCTAGTTCAGGGATGGTAGTCCAGGAGGGGTGAGGCAGCACTTTCGGAGCCGAGCGCTGGCACCGGGGAAATGGCGCACCCCTCCCCTCCCAGCTGGTTTGGCCATTTTGTCAACCCCCCTCATTGATGACACCCGGGGCGGCCCACACGCCCACACGCCCCTTCCTACGCCGCTGCATCTACACTGACTGGCCCCATAGCTCTCTGGGGCATCAAGCGGGGTTCGCTCCCAGCTTTACCGGAAGATGCTGGAGATACCTGGAAGCTTCTGCATGCAAAGCAGATGCCACTGGAGGCTAATCCATCAGGGCAAGTGGAGTACAACTCTCTACCAACCTCAGTCGGCCTTACACCCCAGCCCCCACATATCTTCATATGCTTATTGCTTAACGTGCGCAGGGGACCGCAGGGGACCGGCAGCACTAATTGCCAGCTTCCTCCCCCTCAGTGTCACCCATGTAGAATCCAGCAAGGAGGAGGATGGGGACAAAGCAAGAACTAGTTGGCTCTGCCTGCCATTGCTTCTGGCGCCATCTACTGTTGGGCTCCCTGCCTGCTGCCCTACCAATCCCTGGGTACCAGGTACCACTGGCAAATGACATATCACCTTTCCAACACCCCCCCTCAACACAACATCTGGCTAGGGCTGATGGGCATTGTAGTCCCAAATATCTGGAGTGCACCAGTTGAGGAAGGCTGCCCTCTTTGTAGGCGTGCAACGTTTCATCAGAAAACCAATGAAGCTATCTACTTTACTTGGGCCCAGTGTCACCTAGTGAGGCTGCAAATTTAGAGAGACATTTCTTTTGGAAATGGGAGTGTTATGTACTGAGTTGAATAGGATCCAAAATGCAGCAGTCTGATTGGTCCTAAACAATAGGATTGAGATTGCAGCAGTCTGACTGGTCCCAGAACAATAGGATTGAGATTGCAGCAGTCTGATTGGTCCCAGAACAATAGGATTGAGATTGCAGCAGTCTGATTGGTCTGCAGGAGCCACCCAATCCAGCTCCAGGTGGAAGTGAATCCGCACTCTGATTGGCATACAGGAGTATCCCGGAATTAGCCAATCACGTGGGGCCCATTGTGTAAATAGTGTATATAAAGCAAACGTTTTGGGGGAACTGCATTCCTCACTACTATGAGAATAAAGAGCATGAAGCTGAGTCTCCCCCCTCCAACAATTTGTGGGAGGTTTTGCTTCATACATTGTAATCTCGTTTACAGTCCCTATAATAAGTGATGAATGGGAATTTGGGGTGTAAGACTTTGGAGAACGTAAGCAGAGTTTTGCTGGATCAGACCCAAGGACTATCTAGTCTGGCATTCTCTTCTCACAGTGGCCAACCAGATGCCTCAAGGAAGCCCCCCTGGCAGTGTATGAGCACAATAGCTCTTTCCCACTTGTGACCCCCAGAAACTGGTGTTCCTAGCAGGCTTCTATGGCATCTGTGACAGGCAGCAGCTGCCACACACTGATCAATACCAACTTGCTGGGTCTGTGACCTGCCATTTTAGCTTTCTAACACGTTCCCAACATAGCACTGAATTTGTTCTAGGTCAACCATCCTCTGAAGACCTTTCAGAAACTGCAGCTAGCCCCGAATCCGGCAGCCAGATGGTTGGCTGGGACCAGGTGCTCAGAGCATATAACACAACTTCTGGTCCAACTGTGCTAGCTACCAGTTGGTTTCCGGGCTCCATTCAAAAGGCTGGCTTTGACCTATAAAGCCTTATGCAGCTCAGGAGTCTCATACTTCAATGACAGCCTCTTCCCTATGATCCTAGTTTGGTCACCAGAAGTCCTTCTTCGTGGTCTTCTCAGTGGTGGCACCTCATTTCCGGGATGGTCTCTCCAGGGAAACTCTCTAAATGCAGCATCTCCTTCCCTTGGCCCCACTTTTGATAGTCCCGAGAAGCTCCAAGTGGGCCAAACACAGGGTGATTCAGGGCCGTCTCAACTTGCTCTGGATGAAGGCCATATCAGCCCATCGGCCGGACTTTAGATGGATTGATGGCTCACTTTACTGGGTATATCCCTCATGCACCTCCAGATTCCATTTTAGGACGTGAAACTTGGCAATTCTAAGACTCCTTAAAACTTAGCAAAGACCTTGAATGGGTAGCATTTCTAAGTATTTAGGAAGATATATACCGAGTTATTGTACAATTGACAATGGCCGATGCGTGTTGTGCTGTTGGAAAATATGCTAGAATTCAAAATTTAATTGGTTTTTTATTATTCTTGCCTGGCCTTCCTACACTCCTGTGCGTCAATGCAACTAATATGGCACCCTTACGTGCGTCAGCTACTTTGAGGTACTGTATTTCACATACTCCCAGAGCTTTCTCGCATGCTGCTGTGTCAATAATCTCCATATATAATTGTCTCTGAGGCCTCGTTGCTGCAAATTGCAATCGCGAGTTTTAAGAGTTTTAATGGAAGAGGAGGTCAATAACATGCATTGTAAAAGAAAGAAAGAGAGAAAAATCTTTCTGAAATTGTACATTGTTAGATTTATGGGCTCCAGTTTAATACCTTACGGCTTTGGAAACGGCAGCGGAAAGTAGAGCCAATGTGGTATGCTGCTTAGGATGTTGGACTAGGACCTAGGAAACCAGGGCTCAAATCCTCACTCTGCCATGAAGCTGACTGGGTGACCTCCGGGGCCAGTCACTGCCGCTCAGTCTAACATCCCTCACAGGGTTGTTGTGGAGATTAACTGTGGAAGGAGAGGACCTCCTCCTTGAGCTCCTGGGAGGAATGTGGGGTGTGAGTGCAAAGAGCATGTATAGACACAATAAAGTATTGTGGGATGTTATGACAATGCAAGCAGGGGTGCTCTTATGGTCTCATAATTCTAATTCTTGGCCTGCCTTTCAGCACCTGCTACTGAATCTGTGTGGTGAATCACTGCAGGCTGTGGCTCCTCACCCCCTGAAGAACCTTATGAACCTGGGCTGCTTCCACACACCTAAGCTGGCCATTGGATCACGTGAGCCTCAGGTAAACCTGAGTCCAGGTGTGTCCCTGTCTCCTTGTTGATTCTTTGGCCCTGACTTCCTTCCTCAGCCCCATCTCCTGGCTTGTCCTCTGGTCCTCAGTTGCCCAGGGCTCCCCTCAGACTGGGGAATGGCTGCAACTAAATGGAAGAGCATCTGCTTTGCATGCAGAAGGCCGCAGGTTCAATCCTCAGCATCTCCAGGTAGAATTGGGACAAGATCCTTGCCTGAGACTTTGGAGAGGTGGTGCCAGCCAGTGTAGGCAATACTGAGCTAGGTGGACTAATGGTCACAGCTCACCTCTGGTACTACCACTGAACTGAGGAATTTTCCTCATTCAAATCTCTCCACGAATTTTGGAATTCCAATATTCCTGATTTTTTTTTTCAATGCGCAACAACTGCACTAGGAATTTTAATGTTCTCATTCCCACATGCTTTCCTTCCAGTTTACAAATTTCTTTTGCACATGCACAGTTTTGCCAAGCCTTTCCGCTCCAGTGTGATGAAGTGGTTAAGAGCTGTAGACTCATAATCTGGGGAACCGGGTTCGCGTCTCCGCTCCTCCACATGCAGCTGCTGGGTGACCTTGGGCTAGTCACACTTCTTTGAAGTCTCTCAGCCCCACTCACCTCACAGAGTGTTTGTTGTGGGGGAGGAAGGGAAAGGAGAATGTTAGCCGCTTTGAGACTCCTTCGGTAGTGAAAAGCGGGATATCAAATCCAAACTCTTCTTCTTCTTCTTCTCAGCCCCACTCACCTCACAGAGTGTTTGTTGTGGGGAAGGAAGGGAAAGGAGAATGTTAGCGCTTTGAGACTCCTTCGGGTAGTGATAAAGTGGGATATCAAATCCAAACTCTTCTTCTTCTTCTTCTTCTTCTTCTTCTTCTTCTTCTTCTTTCTTCTTCTTCTTCTTCTTCTTCTTCTTCTTCTTCTTCTTCTTCTTCCTTCAGTTCACAGGCTGCCCCGAGACAGTTTGCAGCCTGGGGTCTTCAGATCATGGGTGGGAAACCTTTTCCAGAGGCTACATTCCCTTCTAGGTAAACGTCTGAGGGCCACAAGCATGGCCAGAAGCAAAGGTTGGTAGTATTATTACACTCCATTTCCCACACAGGTAAGCAAGGAGCATTGTAGTGGCAGACCGTGGGTTCTCAAATCTCAGTGGCACCTTGTGCGATGCTAAAATCTGGTACGCCCTCCCCTGCCTCTCGCGCTCCTTTCTACATCATTGTTGCAGCACCCCCTGCAGCCAAACAGGATGTGCGACCTTAGAACTGCCTCTGAGCACTATCAGACTTCAGTAATAAATCCTAAAGGTAAAGGTATAGGGACCCCTGACCATTGGGTCCAGTCGCGGATGACTCTGGGGTTGCGGCGCTCATCTCACTTTATTGGCTGAGGGAGCCAGCGAACCAGAGCAGCGCACGGAAACGCCGTTTACCTTCCTGCCACAGTGGTACCTATTTATCTACTTGCACTTTGACGTGCTTTCGAACTGCTAGGTTGGCAGGAGCAGGGACCGAGCAATGGGAGCTCACCCCGTCACGGGGATTCGAACCACCGACCTTCCGATTGGCAAGCCCAAGGCTCAGTGGTTTAGACTTTTTAAAGAAACAATGAAAAAAAGGGAACGGGCAGGAAGACCACCTCTGATGCCAATCCATAAGAGTGTGCAGTGGCGTAGGAAGGGCGGGGCATAGGGGGCGGGTCGGCCCGTGTTCCAGGGGAGGGGGTGACACTCTCCGGCCCCTCCCGTCCCTCCCCCACCACACGGCACCCCGTCCGTGCTTCTTTATGGACGGATGGGGCAGCCCCACGAGCCGCTGCTCGCTCACCAGCCATGTGTAGTGTATCCAAGTCAGCGCTGCTGCCGCGACGAGGTGGCGAGCAGCAATTGTGGGGTTGCGGCCTGTCCATCCGTAAAGAAGTACGGATGGGGCAGCCCCAGAGCCGCTGCTCGCTCGCCGGCTCACTGCGGGAGCAGCAATACTGTCCCAGATGCACTACGCATGCCCAAAAATCTGGGCATGCGCAGTGCATCCGACATGCATAGTGACGCCCCGCCCCCAGGGGGTGTCTCCGCTCCACCACCCCGGGCGGCGAAGAGGCTTCCTCCGCCACTGACAGCGTGAGAATCTGGAGTGTGCAACTGCCCAGAAGCCCACACACGTCTACGCAGATCAGATCAAGTGCATCTTCTTCAGAATTGCACCTTGCCATCCCTAACTGGGTCAGGTGGGAGTTACTGGCCACCATCCTAACCACCCTTCAGCCAGTCAAAATGTGTGTGGATTTGTCAGAGGTGTCTATCTGCTTATTTCTTCCAGCTCAGCTGGTCTTCACCAGCTGCCAAATGTGTGGGTGGCTGGAAGGCTGCCTGGTGGTATCCCTGCCAGTGGAGTCTGGTGGAAAGCTCCCAGAGAAGCCATCATAAAGGTGGTGAGGGGGCTGGCCTGAGCCAACCCCCGGATCATGATCTGGTCTCACAAATGGCCAACTTCGGGCCTGATCACTGCGCCAGCCCGGACCTGGCACAGGGCCGGACCCAGTCTGCCTGGGTCCCCTTCTGCTTCTGCCACTGCTGCCATGAATAGCTGGGTTGGGGGTGCAATGGTGGGAACCCCCCCCCCACACACACACACACTCCGCAGAGCCCCAGCAGAGAAGAGTCAGGCTTGATCTGTCACTTCTAAACATCTGGAGAGCACCAGGTCGGGATAAGATGGTTTAGACTGCTGCAGCCTCAGATTAGCTTGGCATAACAAATAAAATAAAAACACTATGTGACTCACAAGGGTGTATTTTCTGTGGCTTGATCCACCAGGGGTTTGGCACCAACCCTAGACAAGATGCAACATCAGAAATTTTCAGCCAGGCCCATCACTGTGCCACTGTTGTCTTCCCAAGGCCTTCTGGTTTTTTTTTTTTTAACTTTCTACTCATAGAGCAAAACAAAATAAATTGTGGTGTATGCATGTTTCCTTGAACCGCAGGAGCCTACTGAAGGCGGGGTGGGGAAACAAAACAAAATTATGGTATATGGCTGTGGTGACTCTTTTCAGAGCACTCATTTGCATGTGCTTCATTAGGACCTGGATGAACTCTGGAGGACAGGAGACGACTGGCAGCTGCAAGACTAAGAGTGGGAGTAGAGTGGAGCAGGCCATTTTGTATATCAGTTGTTTGAAGAAGGTTTCTTGCTCAGAATAGATAGCTCTTAGGGGCACTGACAGAGGAAGAGGAGTGTGAGGGAAGCGCACTGCCCCCGGCAGCGCGATCATGGTGGGGTGCTATTGCAGCTGCCCCCCCACCCGCGCTGGGCACCACGCCCCTGCGGGCAGCACGTCACGCCCCCTGGAACACGCAACAGCCCCACTCTTGCCTGTTCTCTGCCCCCCACTGCCAGAGCATGAAGCTCCACCACTGCTTGGGGGGGGTGGAGAGAGAGAGAAAGTAGTCCAGGCTAGATTACTGCCATGTATTCTATTTAGGGCTGCCCTCGAAGACACACCAGAAATTGCTAATTGTGAAAAATGCTGTGCCAAGGATGATGGTAGGGGCAATGGGCTTCAGGCGTATTACCCGCACCTCAAATCAGCTGCACTATTTCCACTCACATTTCCATTGGAATTCTCTGACAACCATTCCCTCCCTCTCGTCTCTCCCCCCCCCACTCTCACAAATAGAATCATCAAATTGTAGAGTTCGACGGGACCACGAGGGTCATCTAGTCCAACCCCCTGCAATGCAGGAACCTTCTGCCCAACATGGGGCTCGAATCCACGACCCTGGGATAAGAGTCTCGTGCTTTATCAACTGACCTGCCGAGGCATCTCCTCACTCATCCAAAACCATTCGTCTTCACGGAGCTCAGTTCAGCACCCTTGACTGCCTTCAGAAGGCTCCAACAGGAGCCTCATTTTGGTGCCCGCTAAAAAATATTTCTGCTTGGACAAGCCTACCAAGATATTTAGAGTGTTGGTGCATGTTTTAAGCTGCTTTCAGTTCACCTTTGGTTTTTTGAACATTTAAAATTATTGTTGGTACCATATTCCTTCTTTAAGACAAGGGTTTTGTTTACTGTAAAATAATGTTCAAAATAGGGGTGTGCAATTGGCGGCTGCTGATGGTGAGCGGGGAGGTGGTTGTTGGCTTTGGTGACATTCCCCCCCCAAAAAAAAGAAGCTGAAAAACCCTAGGCAATCCTCCCCCCAAAAGCCCAACAACTTTGGGCAATCCTTCCCAAAAGTAGCTCAACAAATCTGGGCCAGCACCATTCCCCTCTCCACCTCTTTCCTCCTTTTCTTCCTAATGTAACACTAACGTCTCAACAAATGAAACTGATCTGTAAAAAAAAAAGTTACATGTAGAAAAAGAGAGAAACATTGTACATACTTTTGTAAACCAAGAAAATCTTTAATAAAAATACATTTTAAAAAAACAACAACAAAAAAAACACCAACCTCTGGGCCATCTCCTCCCATTTTCTTAAATTGGAGTCACCCAAAATAGGGGTCATGTTATACACGGAAAAATATGATGATTGTTTTCGTTGATAATTTCCTTTTTTTCTTTTTAGTTTAAAATATAATTTATTTAAACTTCCATAATAACAAAATTAACAGTAACAATGACAATGACATATAAAGAATAACATAATCACATTTCTTCGTTGCAACTGAACCCTTTCCCCAATATTTACATGCTAATATATAAACTAGTTTATAATTTCCTTTAGAATTCATCCATATTTTCGTTGATAATTTTCATTGTTTCATTGTTGTTGTTTTCCAAAGCATTTGAAGAGTTCCCTGGGGTATAAATTTTATGGAAGGAAGGAAGGAAGGAAGGAAGGAAGGAAGGAAGGAAGAAGGAAGGAAGGAAGGAAGGAAGGAAGGAAGGAAGGAAGGAAGGAAGGTTTCTATGAAAAAGCAGCTTCCGTTTGGTGCATAGCTGTCAACTTTTCTCTTTTCTTGCAAGGAATCCTATTCAGAATAAGGGAATTTCCCTTTAAAAAAGGGAAAAGTTGACAGCTATGGTTTGGTGGGTTTCCCCCTCCCACAACATGGTTCTGCCTCCTGATTTCTCATCCCCAGGCCTGGCTCCTTTGTCCCCCACGTTCTGCTTTCTTGCCTTGACTCCCTGGCACTGCAGCTCAGTGGGTTACAACTCGCGAGGAACAAATGGCTTCAGGCATCACCTATCCCATGGTACCGAGCAAAGCACAACTGCATCCCTTGCTGTTATGAATGGGGGAGAGAGAGGGGAGGTGTGCCTGACAGGAGACTCGCAAGTGTCACCGCAGAGAAACGTGATCTTGAAACGTTTTGGAGAGGAATCAGACCTGCTGCCGCTGGCGGGCGGTGTCAAAACCACTGCTCTTCCCACCAACACCTGGGATTATCCATTTGAAGTCTGGAGCCTTATAAAGGACCTTGCTGTCTGACAGAAATCTCACAGGAAGTTGGTGTTTCGCCCCAGGGAACAGACCAAAAATATGTACATAAAAGGCCTCAGTTTTTCAAAGTGAAAACTCCCCCCCCTTTTTAATAAACATTAAAAAGTTGTATTAGTAGTGAAAGTGTTAAGTTGCCCACCAGGCCAGTTCCATGTTGGCAGAATTCTGAGTCCTTGATGCAGACATGAGCCACATTCTGCAGCAGTAAAGCCATATTCCGCAACCAGAATAAATGATATGAATTTACCTTGGTGTGTTTTTGGAGATGGGCAAATTCTCCAGTGTGGTGTAGTGGTTAAGGGCGGTAGACTCGTAATCTGGTGAACCGGGTTCGCATCTCCGCTCCTCCACATGCAGCTGCTGGGTGACCTTGGGCTAGTCACACTTCTTGAAGTCTCTCAGCCCCACTCACCTCACAGAGTGTTTGTTGTGGGGAGGAAGGGAAAGGAGAATGTTAGCGCTTTGAGACTCCTTAGGGTAGTGATAAAGCGGGATATCAAATCCAAACTCTCCTCCTTCTTCTTCTTCTTCTTCTTCTTCTTCTTCTTCTTCTTCTTCTTCTTCTTCTTCCATGTCCACTGAGAGTGCTTAGTCTCCTTGGCATCTTTATGTGTGTGTAGCTTCCCCCCTTGAGAGTTTCTTTCTAAATATTTTTTTAGACATGTCAACTGATAGCCGCAGTAGCATTAAAAAAAAATACCTGAGGTACCTATTTGTGCATATCAGCTGTGATTCCTGCATTGTAGGGGGTTAGACTAGATGCCCCTCAGTGTACCTTGAAGCTCTACCATTCTGTGACATGTATATATTATGATCCCTTTGTTATAAGAAAAAAAACTGCTCCATTTCCCTTATGGGGAATTCCAGAGCCCATATAGAGTCCTTAAGTGGGTTCCCTATCGGTAGGAGAAAATAACAGAGGCCAACCAGAGTAAATTCAAAAGCAAAGTGGCTAGTAAGCCTGATCTTTATTCAAGATTGTTGCAACAGGATCCCCACTCACCCAATGCAGGAGTGAGGAGGAACCCAGAACAATGGTACACAAGCCCTTATATAGACTTTTGAAACTTCCCACCCTGTAGCCCAAGACCACCCCCAAAAAACATAATACATACATCACAGAAGAAAGCAGTCTACAGCAGAGAAGGCAGTCTACAGCAGAAATCCTGTCTGCCAGGATACCTGATAATGGTCACTGATTGCATTACCTGGGCAGCCTGGCCATTCTTTTGTGATGGTTAATACTTTAGTTCCTGAATCCAGGTCACAGGCTCACCCTATTCATACACAAATACACCCTTAAGACAGGATTTGCAAGCAAAAAGACAATGGGAAGGCTTTCCCCATTTGCCTCCCTTACTGCAGAGGAATATTTGAGGTCATTGGGAGAGTCAAAATGGCTTCAGGATTGCTCTCCCATACTATTTCAGAAGGCTGATCACCGAAGAATTGATGCTTTTGAATTATGGTGCTGGAGGAGACTCTTGAGAGTCCCATGGACTGCAAGAAGATCAAACCTATCCATTCTGAAGGAAATCAGCCCTGAGTGCTCACTGGAAGGACAGATCCTGAAGCTGAGGCTCCAATACTTTGGCCACCTCATGAGAAGAGAAGACCCTGGAAAAGACCCTGATGTTGGGAAAGATGGAGGGCACAAGGAGAAGGGGACGACAGAGGATGAGATGGTTGGACAGTGTTCTCGAAGCGACTAGCATGAGTTTGGCCAAACTGCGGGAGGCAGTGAAAGATAGGCGTGCCTGGCGTGCTCTGTCCATGGGGTCACGAAGAGTCGGACACGACTGAACGACTGAACAACAACAACAACTATTTCAGACACATGGTTCATATATTTAGATATGTGTGCATTTATGAATATTTATTCTAAATTTGAGACCTTGAAATTCTTATAATACCTTGTTGATTCATCCACTTGTATAGATATGTGGATCTTCATAATACTGTACCAAACATTGTCAGTAACTCAAGGGCAGAATAGTGTTTTGCTGAAAATCTGGTGCATGGGAATGTTGTTCTGCTGAAAATCTGGTGCATAGAAAGAGAAAACAAAGCTGATAGGAGGAAGAGAAGCATGAAAATGACAACCATCAAAGAAAGAACAAAAGCAAAGTGAATTAAAGAGAAAAACAATGAAGTTAAAAGAACAAGGAGTTTGATAAGACCATCTGAATTTAATTTTTTTTAACCAAAAACCAAAAAACCCTAATGAAATAATGAGACAAGAGAGGAATAAAGAGTGATGGATGCTCACTCTGAGTGCCATTTGCATAAGTTCAAATGGGCCAGAACAAATGTTTGCTCTTCGCTTACTGGCTCTCCAATGAAGGCTGCTTCTCTTGTTCCAATTCCCCTCTCATCTTTTTGAAACTACATGTGAAGAATCAGCCGAAAGACAAAGAGGGTGTTTTTTTTAAAAAAATAATAATGCAAGGATTGATATCATATCATACCTTCTCATATCAATCTGCAATTGCTCTCAATGGGCTGGCTCATGCACCAAACAAGGAAGGGGAGTCCGCAAATGTTCCAATTAGGGACAGGGGAGAAATTTGATTCAGTTTGCATTTAAAGCCAAATCTTTCTGGAACAATATGAGAACTGAAACACAGCCATCCTAAGGTGCAGACAATGCTGATTACCAAACCAGAGCAAATTGCATTTTAATTGCTAGCTTAAAATGTGCTGTGATGAATTTTAATCATTGCTTTTTAACTAGTTTGCTTTTATTATTCTGCATTTTGCAAACCAGTGCTTTTAAATGTTGTAAGGGGCCTTGGAATCCCAGCTTGGGAGAACAGGCCAGATAGAAATATATTAAATAAATAAAAACAAATCCTTCAAAGATCTCAACTCATTTTGCAATGCAGGTTCTCCAACTAAGCAATGTTTAAAGAAATGCATATATCAGAGACCTGGCACACAGAAATGTGCACATTAGTCAATCTGCATGCAAAAAAATTGAGTTAATTAGGGGGAATGGGAATCACTCTAAAATGCTAATGAATTTTCATGAGAATTTTAAAAAAATGGCTGAAAAAATGTAAGGAACTGAATTTAAGATTGGTTCTCTCCATTTCTCATTTTTCCAAAGTGCACAGATCCTTCCATTCCAAGCTCTGACCCAGTGGAGGGTGAAATGCCACTTGCGTGTCGAGGTCCCCAACCACCCCTCAAATAAATGCACACTTCAGACAGAAATTTTTGGTTTGGTTTTTGGCATGATTTTGGCCACAACTTTATTAAAATACAAGATATGTGAGTGGTTGCTTAGGCATTGGTTCAGACTATCTGTCCCCTAAGGACAGAACTGACATTTGTCAGTAAAGGGGAAAACCCTCTGGGGAGAGCCAGGGAGCCAGGTGTGTCTGACCCTCCCCTCTCCCCATAAGCTCCCAGGGGCTCTTGCGAGGCCCTGACCCCCGACCAGGGGATACGGACAAAAGCATATCGAGCCCCTGGATTCCTTTAATGGAATTCCCCACACACCAGCATCAATGGAGGGGCAGACACAGTCAATCATAACCCCTCCTCCAACCAACACAAAAACCAATGCCTAACCGCCAACCTTACAAGTTGTGACTAATTGCTACGCAGTAGGCGAAAACCAGATGGCACCAGCCAATCAGCCAAATGGAAAAATTCCTACCAGGCCCCTGCCCCAAAAGCAGATGACCCCATGACAGGCATAGCAAGTCAATTCAGAGGCCTAAAATAGGGAGGGAGGGCGGGAGATCCGAAGCACGCAGCCAAAGAGGAAGTTCAAGCTGCGTGCCAACCAATATATACACGCTGAGCTGTCCATCACCAAATAGCAACATAGAATTCACCCCAACAACACCGTGGGTCCAATCATAGCTGTGGCCATCCAAACCACCCCGCCCAGCAACCAAGGGGTAGTTTTTCAGCCCCCACCGCAACACGTGCTCTCCGTGAAGGAGAACCCGCTGCGTGAAATCAGGGTTGTTTGGGCCATGACTGCCTCCAGGTTTGAGGAGACCTTCAGCAAAGCAACCTCTGGTGCAGCCTCTTCTATGTAGATAGAAATGGGTAAATCTGTCCATTTTGTTTTTTTCTTGTTCTCTCATTTTTCCAGCCTCATGTTCAGTTCTCCACATTTCCCCATTGTTTTGCAATTTTTAAAGTCCTTGTGCAAATTCAGTACGCAATTTTGTCCCATTTTGTGCAACGCTATTTCCCCTGATATATGATGCATTTTCAGTGTCGTTTTCACTAATCTATGCAATTATATGCACACTTTACAATAGTATAGTAGGCATCTTTGTACATATTCCTTGGCAGGAGAATTGCATTGAAAAATACTTGTGTTTCGGTTCAGTTAATTTACATGTTTATGCTGTAAACCACCCAGTAATCTTTGGATGAAGTATATAAATTTTAATTTTAATTTTAATAATAATGCTAATAATGTGTGCAAGTGAAATCACTGCTTTGTTGTTTCCCACAAGGGGACAGTGACAATGACAATAAAGATCTATTCTATTCTATTCTATTCTATTATGATATTTTGTGAACCGCTTTGAGACTCCTGCAGTGCTGGATTTACATATAAGCTAAACAAGCTATTGCTTAGGGCCCCACTCCCTTGGGGCCCTCAAAAAAATTAAAGGGGAAAAAACCTGGATGTATACAAAATTAAGATAAAAAACAAATAAAATAAAACACATACAGCAACAGTGTTTTGTGTTGTGTAGGCTCCTATGATGTAAGTAATGGGCCCCGCCTGCTAGCCTGCTCCCTAAAATATCACTGGTTTGCTCATTTCTGTATCAATTACTTTGATAAAATACATATTTTGTTATGTGACCTATTAGGTCCATAAATTACCATATAGCATATATTCAACACAAAAACAGCAACAATTTGTTGTTGACAAAGGACAGCTGGACATATAAAAGGCCCCATTACCTTCAGTAGCTTAGGGCCTCATCAAACCTAAATCCGGCCCTGGACCCCTGGGTATAGGGCATTATATAAATTCAATAAATAAATAAATATTTATTATTATTATTATTATTCAGAAAGTGTGACTCCTTTAAATGTGAACTAAATCAAAATTCCCCCCATCCCTACCTCAGGCTTACCTGGTGGCGGCAGCGGCACAACTATGAGTGTCCATTTTGAATTCTCTACAGGGCCTCAAATCTAGCACCTGGCTCCTCCAACCTATGCTTTTCCATTTTGTGGGGAGGGGGATCACTGACACAGCTTCAATTATCAAAAGAATAACATTAAAGGAAGAGAGGAAAAGATGGAGACCATTTAAAATGAAGGGATTTGAGACAGTGCACTTGCATCCACTGTCCCAGGACCTGAAATGGAGGCCACGTGGCTTCTTCCATCTTTCGTGTCCTTATCTTCGCCCACAGCAAGCTGCCAAGAAGCACAATGAACAAAGGAGGCTGTGGAAGGAAGCAAGGAGGAGTTCTGTGGTCAAGAGTTTCTTCACCTCACCACGCTCCAGATTTGTGCCTTCCTTCCTGTCTTGAGCTCGTGACTCAGGAGGCTTGGCTTCCAACCAAGTGAATCACTGCTTCAGTCAAGATGTTTTGTTTTTTCTTGAGGAGGGTAGGAATGGAGGGGAAACCAAACCAAAAATTAACACGAAACAAAGGTCACTGAACAGCTCTGTTGACAGAGCAGCTTACGGTACACTCCAAGAAGCCAGAACAAAACACAAAATCCACCACTATCTCCTTGTGTGTCATAATTTCCATGGTAACCTTAACTAGATCAGCCAAGAGTTGACCGATGGAAAGGGGCACAGGAAGCATAGGTTTGAAGCTCGAAAAAGAACTTTTGATATATAAACTTTGTGGGAAGGCACCTGGAAACTTTGGCAGGCATTGTGTGACCATTATAGACCTCCCAAGCCCTTCCTTAAGCCCAGAGAACTCATGGGTGGAGAAAGGTGAGTCTCTGAGGTTGGACAACAGCTGGAATTCATCATAGTTAATAATTAAATTTATATTTCTTCCTCCTTCCCAAAGGAGCCCTGGGTGACAAGTTAGGTAAAGGTAAAGGGACCCCTGACCATTAGGTCCAGTTGTGTCCGACTCTGGGGTTGCGGCGCTCATCTCGCGTTACTGGCCAAGGGAGCCAGTGTACAGCTTCCGGGTCATGTGGCCAGCATGACTAAGCCGCTTCTGGCGAACCAGAGCAGCGCACGGAAATGCCATTTACCTTCCCGCCAGAGCAGTCCCGATTTATCTACTTGCACTTTGACGTGCTTTCGAACTGCTAGGTTGGTAGGAGGGTGACAAGTTATCCGATACTAATTATCTACAGAATTTCATCGGGGTACAATGACTGTATGTGGGGTGAAGATGGGGGACTCTGTCAATTTTGATTTCTCTCTGTTTCTCTCTCTTAAGTTCAGTTCTACAGCAGTCTGCCATTTTTAAACAAGTCCTTGTTAAAATTCATCAGCATTTCAGTGTGAATTTCCCTAAAACACGCATTTTTCCAAAGCAATTTTCGAGGGCCATACACCAGATTTGGGCAGAATCCCAGATAACAGGTTCAAGTTGACCCAGGATTCAGCCGGATCAGGTTGAGGCAACCCAGGATTGCCACAAGTCAGATTGGGTCCACCTGGAGTAACTCAAATCTGTCAAAAGGGGTGGTGGTGTGGCAGCGAGGAAAGGAGGACAGCAGGAGTACCCTTTGTGGATCCCCCCCCTCGCTACCATCATTAACTGCATCTTTAATTAGGGGTTTAAACCCTGATTCAACATCCAGTCAGGGGGAGAAGAAGGTGTATGTCTCCTTCTCCACAAAATCTGGCTGCTTGTTTAATTGGGGTTTTAGATGTGCAAGGATCCCAAATCAGGCCCAGAACAGGGTCAGGATTAGATCGGAAGTACCGGATCAGGCCCCAAATCTGTGGACCCATACACAGCCCTGCAATTTCTCCTGATATAATGCTGTTTTTGTTTGTTATTTTCACCAACGTAAGACATACTAATGCACACTTTCACCAAATATAGGCATTTTGTCTTCACATTATCCTCCACAACAGAAGCATTTTCATACATATGATTTGGACAGCACCACAAAATTTGCCCAAATTGTGTTTTTTGAAAGATAGCTAAGTTTTGGTTCCCTTGGCAGAACCCCTGCCTGCAGCTCTGGGGACACACAACCAATCAGAATGGGCAATACCAGGGTAGATGAACTAATGGTTTGATCAGGCATAAGGAAGTTCTCCATGCTTCCAGGTATCTCTCCGCCTGATACAAGGTGACCAAATGACCTCAGGAATTCCCTAGTTTTCAGAGGGCTTGGAGGGCCTCCTATATGACACCACACTCTGAAGTAAAGAGAAACAACCCCTCTGTACACTTTGATCAGTGCAGAATGAAGATCATGTTAAACAGCATAGGAATATTAGGCTCCACTCTTGATCTCCATGCATTTAGGGATGGGATTCTTCTGAAAATATTGACTTCATGCCTACCCTCATAGATTTGTTTTCCCCTAATTCATGTCTTGCTCCTTGATATTGATGCAAAGTGAGTTTTTTTTCCCCCAATTCTTTATTCTTTTACCAGTGCCACTAAAAGTACAAACTCTCATATGCATTATAAGACATATCATATTAAAAACACCCCCAGTTTCCTCAAATAACCAGCACTTAAGCAGATACATACAACAATGCATTTAACTTTATATATATATATTTTTTAAAAAATAGCTTTACTTGCCCATGCCTATAAAATGCTGCAGATAAATAGTATTGCAAGGGGGTTTACGGTTTTATTTATTCATCTTTACCATAATCTTTTATTGTATTTTATTGTAATATTTTGCTGGAGGCCACCCAGAGTGGCTGGGGAAACCCAGGCAGATGGGCAGTGTATGTATGTATGTATGTATGCATGCATGCATAAATAAATAAATAAATAAATAAATAAATAAATAAATTTCATCATCATCATTATATTTCATTCATGAATTGCTTCCCATGAGGCATACCAAACTTGTACATATGCATATGAAAAACAGGCAAAACATTATTACAGTGGTACCTCGGGTTACAGACGCTTCAGGTTGCAGATGCTTCAGGTTACAGACTCCGCTAACCCAGAAATAGTACCTCGGGTTAAGAACTTTGCTTCAGGATGAGAACAGTAATTGTGCGGCAGCGGCAGTGGGAGGCCCCATTAGCTAAAGTGGCACCTCAGGTTAAGAACAGTTTCAGGTTAAGAATTGACCTCCAGAATGAATTAGGTTCTTAACCTGAGGTACCACTGTATATGACAATTTAAATCTCTCTCTCGCTCTCTCTCGCTCTCTCTCGCTCTCTCTCTCACACACACACACACCCTTTCAGATTCAATACAGAAGGAGATACCAAGTTATAATACAGTGGTACCTCGGGTTAAGAACTTAATTCATTCCGGAGGTCCGTTCTTAACCTGAAACTGTTCTTAACCTGAAGCACCACTTTAGCTAATGGGACCTCCCGCTGCCGCTGCGCCGCCAGAGCACAATTTCTGTTCTTATCCTGAAGCAAAGTTCTTAACCTGAAGCGTTATTTCTGGGTTAGCGGAGTATGTAACCTGAAGTGTATGTAACCTGAAGTGTATGTAACCTGAGGTACCACTGTACAGTGGTGCCTCGCAAGACGAAATTAATTCGTTCCACGAGTCGTTTCGTATTGCGAAAATTTCGTCTTGCGAAGCACCATTTCCCATAGGAATGCATTGAAATTTAATTCCCATAGGAATGCATTGAAATTTTCGTCTTGCGAAGCACGACCATAGAAAAATTTGTCTTGCGAGTCACCTAAAAAAATCGCAAAACCCTTTCGTCTAGCGAGTTTTTCGTTGCGCGAGGCATTCGTCTTGCGAGGTACCACTGTATATGCATTTTTTCTTCATATGGCATATAATTAGAAAGGTTTAATATCCAACATTTCACAAATGGCCAAAACAAAAGCAAGTGTGCTAATATATGCAGGACTCGCTCATATCAGAGCTGTCTGAATGAGTTAGTGACCATTAGTTATCGGTAGTGACCTCCTCCCAAATCCCTGCATGCATTTGCTTTAGTGTCAGAAGAGACCCTCCATGTGTTCAAGGGTACGTCCCTGAGGGTCTCTCTCTGCACAGCTGGGAACCAGGCCTTCACTAGTCAGTTGCCTCTGATGACACTTCTGAAGAATGCAGTTCCCGCCCAACAGTCCAGTGTGGAGAGATAGAGGGAAGGCAGGCAGGCAGGCAGGCAGGGTTCAGTCCTAAATCAGTAAAAAAAAGGGGCGTCAGGAAGAGGTCTTTCAGCACCCCGGACAGGGGACAGGGAGCAGGCAACTTGGTCCTCTGAAAGCAGAGCTTCCCACAAACCCTTTTAGATGTCATTTCATTTCAAAATCACTTCCTATGAAGCTTCTTGAAGCGATTTCTCAACACTATAAAAGTATATCTAAAGAAGCACATGTATAAAAATCAGTATAAACAACTGCATATTAAAAACAGTTGCGCATATAAAAATAGCTGTGTATTATCTGTTATATATATATATATATATATATATATATATATATATACACCACTTTTTCCTCCGAGCAGCTCAGGTTCTCCATAGTTCTCTTTATTCTCCCAACAACCCTGGGAGGATGAGAGTTGGTGACTGGCCCAAGGTCACCCAGTGAGATTCACAGCTGAGTGGGGATTCGAACCCCGGTCTCCCAGGTCAGAGTCCTACACTCTAACCATTGCACCACACTGGTGAAGGCAGTTGCATATACAAAATGGTTTCAAATTCCATAGAGATACTGACTGTCGTAAAAGAAATCTCCACTTAGAAGGCTTTCTGGAGGAAGAAAGTCTGCAGCAGGCAACAAGACAATCAAGACAACACCAGTCTGATAAGTCACAGGAGTTCGTTCCAAAGAACAGGTAAAAAAGGTAAAAGTAAAGGACCCCTGACAGTTAAGTCCAGTCGCGGATGACTCTGGGGTAGCGGCACTCATCTCGCTTTACTGGCTGAGGGAGCCAACATTTGTCTGCAGACAGTTTTTCCGGGTCATGTGGCCATCATAACTAAGCCGCTTCTGGCGAAACCAGAACAGCACACAGAAACGCCATTTACCTTCCCGCTGGAGCAGTACCTATTTATCTATGTGCACTTTGATGTGCTTTCGAAGTGCTAGGTTGGCAGGAGCTGGGACCGAACAACGGGAGCTCACCCCGTCGGGGGGATTAGAACCGCTGACCTTCCAATCGTGAAGCCCAAGGCTCAGTGGTTTACACCACAGTGCCACCAACGTCCCAAACCACCACACTAAAAGTATTGTGTGGAATGGCATCGAGCTTCATGGCTGAGTGGAGATTCGAACTCTGGTGCCCTAGGTTCTAGTTCAGCACACTAACCAATACACAACACTAGCTCTTGCCTCAGTGGGAGGACTGTGAGGAGCTGACCTAGAAATGGAAGACTCTGTCTCAGCAATGGAGGATGGTCCATTAGAGTGAATGGGGCAATGTTCCACCAACCTTAGTGTGCTTTCAACACACCAGTCCTGAATGACCTACATTGGCTGCCAGTATGTTCCTGAGAACAATTCAAAGTGTTGGTGCTGACCTTTAAAGCCCTAAGCGGCCTCGGCCCAGTATACCTTAAGGAGCATCTCCACCCCCATAATTCTGCCCAGACACTGAGATCCAGCGTCGAGGGCCTTCTGGCGGTTCCCTCGCTGCGAAAAGCAAATTTACAGGGAACCAGGCAGAGGGTTTTCTCGGTAGTGGCGCCCGCCCTGTGGAATGCCCTCCCATCAGATGTCAAGGAAATAAACAACTCTCTGACTTTTAGAAGACATCTGAAGGCAGCCCTGTTTAGGGAAGTTTTTAATGTTTGATGTTTTATCATGTTTTTAATATTCTGTTGGGAGCCGCCCAGAGTGGCTGGGGAAACCCAGCCAGATGGGTGGGGTATAAATAATAAATTATTATTATTATTATTATTATTATTATTATTATTATTATTATTATTTATTTCATCCCCCCCACCCACCCGAATACGCACCCTGTCTGTCTGTCTGTCTGTCTTTTTAAAAGGTCATTGCACTAGTCCTCAAGGTGACTAGCCCACACAAATAAAGGGAACATGGCCAACACATGCAAAGGAAAGAGAGCAGCCTCCTGAAAAAGCTGATCTGCTGAAAGGAGAGGCAGTGATATATTTTCTAGCTGGCTCGGCATGCCACACACACAGCAGCCTGCCTTTTGAAGTCCCTCCCCTCCACAATGGAGCCCTATCTTGTGTTGCTCCTTTTATTTTCATTATCTAGCCAGAGCTTACTAGCTCAATGCAACTCCAATGAACCTTAGCGAAACGATGAAGGGAAAGGGATGACTAACCAGACAAGCAGAGCTGCTTTTTTTGTGGGAGGGGGAGGGGAGGCGGGGAGGCGGCAGCTGGCGAGAGGTGATGTGAACAGGATGGCAACTGAAGCAGACAGGTTCCTGCTCCCTGAGAGAAAAAGAGAGGACAAAGAACATGAACTGGTTTATTTCAGATTTTGGGTGCATAGATAGATGGATAAATTGATCTGAGGTCCCCAATATGGCACCCATGGGTCAAGCAGTTTCCCTTGACAGTGATAGCCCTACTCAATGCTAATCCTACAATGAATGTGACCAGTGCTATTTTTCCAGAATAAGAGGTGCCAGAAGACACCATGAAACTCATTCTCTTAGAACAGCAATGGTGCCCACCTGAGAGGTGCTGGAACTGAGTTCTGGCACGTTTGGGCTGAAAAAAAGCTCTGGATGTGACTAACTAGGATCCATTAATTTAAGTGGATACAGCTCTAGATGTCCATCAAAGCCCTCTGTCCACCTCTCTTAAAAGTTTTTTCCTTTTTTCTTTTCCTGGCTTTTGGGGAGTTGGTGGGAATCGGCCTGCTTTCTTGTCTATGTTTAAAGTTGTGTTTAGGTATTTTGCCTGTTTCCTGGAGCCAGGGGGAGGTCTGAGCCCTGATAAATTTTCTTCAGTGAAAATGGGCATTTTCTGGCACCCATAAACAAAGGACAGTTAGGTCCCTTTGGGGGGGGGGATAATTCAGATGGAAATTCTCAGGTGTCCAAACAAACAAACAAACAAAAAGGTTATTTATGCATGCCACACTGTGGCCTGTGTTTCGTTAGCCCCAAAATGGAAAACGAGCGAGGTCTCAACCAAAGAAGAATGGCAACTTAAACTGATGGAATATGCACAGCTTGCGGATATAACTTATGGAATAAGAGAACAAGAAGAACATTCATTTAAAGAAGATTGGAAAATGTTTATTGAATATATGGGGGGAAATTGTGTACACTTGAAAACGTTGGCAGCATTAAGATAAATTCAACAGTGTAAATAAGTTTTGATGGAAGTAATAATGGATTTCTGAATGGTTTAGTTTAAATATATTATTATTATTATTAATAATAATAATACCCCGCCCATCTGGCTAGGTTTCCCAAGCCACTCTGGGTGGCTTCCAACAGAATATTAAAAACACGATAAAATATGCACGGATTTATGCTGTGTAAAATGAACAATGGAAAGAGAAGAAGGGTATCATCAACATTTTAAGGTTGTATAAATGAATATTCTAAACTGTAAAACAGAAAATTTAATCAGAATTATATATATATAAACAAAAAAAAACAAAGGAATGTTACAGTACTTTGATTTCCAGATGGGCCCCTAGCCAACCTGCAAACTTGGGGGGCCCTGAAATAGATACACAGAGAGAGAGTTTTCCTCTTAGGCCACCAAGATGCCACAACCAGCTGGATTCTGAAATGAAGCGTAATTTTGCATAACAGCAATTCTCCGAATACACCCTCCAATTTCTTCTCTCTCCACCCTGATCTCTTCATGGTTTTCCTTCCTGGCCATTCCAAAGTTGCAGTCTTGTGCTTACCTGCCAGCAGGGGTGACTGGTGCCTATGGGGTCTGGTGGGGCAGATAGTGGGGAGTCCAACACTAGGTCGAGCCAGAGCCAACGACAGGCAGAACCCACAAATTATAGTTTTCTCCCCAACCTCCTCCTCTGTTTTGAGTTCAACAAGGGCAACAGCAAGACTGAGGAAGAAGCAGCTGAGAGCCAGAACCCCCCTCTGGTTGTACAAAAGCAAATGGGGCTGCTGGAATCTAGACCGAGTTTGATGGGGCAGTGCCCCATTTGTTCTAAGGGGAGCAGTCTCCACAGCAGGGCTTCTGATTAAGTGAAGTTGCATAGTATTCCGTTGCCGGGTTAGTGAGCCCTTGGGGGCAGAGAACTCTTGGGTTTGGTTTGCATGTGCTCCCCACACATCATGCTGTGCCGATAACGGCGATGCCACTATATAAATAGTCTCTATTACACAGTAGTTATAAGCGTGAATCGTAGTAAAATTCCCAGCTGGGCCTATTGTGTTTGTGCAGACATGCATGTTGTCCAGAAGCCAGCTGAAAACAAATTTCAGTCGCTTAATATGTGTACTCAGGAGAACCCAGACTCATTTAATTTAAACAAATCACACAAATTCCCACCATTGCCAACGTGACTGCGAAGGCAAATAGATAAATCAGGGGGAGAGATCTGGCAAACCTGCCTTTTCCGGGCAACCGTATCATAAGCTTGTACAAGCGATGAGTTACCACACAATGGCCCATCGTGAACACAATACAGAGGGAAGGGTGCAACAGAGATGTGAGATGAGGGATTTGAGCTGTACCTTCTTCACTTCAAATTACAGCTGACTCTCAGGGAGACCTGTCTAAAACATCAAGCATTGTGCCCACCTTGCTACCACTGGGTACAGACATAGAGATAGAGCAATGATGGAGGATCACACACCTGGGGAATAAGACCATGTCAGCATATTTTAGCTGTGCTCAGACACCTACCCTGGTTGCTGATTTGCTGCTTGTACAGGTTCAAGGTGATTATATATATATGATTTGCTGCTGGTACAGGTTCAAGGTGATATATATATATATCAGGACGTGGGTGGCATTGTGGTCTAAACCCCTGAGCCTCTTGGGCTTGCCGATTGGAAGGTCGGCAGTTTGAATCCCCACAATGGGGTGAGCTCCTTTTGCTCTGTCCCAGGCCCTGCCAACCTAGCAGTTCGAAAGCACACCAGTGCAAGTAGATAAATAGGTACCGCTGCAGCGGAAAGGTAAAAGGCATTTCCATGCGCTCTGGTTTCCGTCACGGTGTCCAGTTGCACCTGAAGCGATTTAGTCATGCTGGCCACATGACCCGGAAAGCTGTCAGTGGACAAACGCCGGCTCCCTCGTCCTGAAAGCGAGATGAGTCACCTTTGACTGGACGTAACAGTCCAGGGATCCTTTACCTTTACCTTTTTTATTAGTATGTAAAGCCCTTAAGTTATGATGGAGGATCACACACCTGGGGAATCAGACCACGTCAGCATATAGTAGCTGTGCTCAGACCTGTTTCCCTGCAAGATCCCCTGGCCCCAGGTATGCCCACTTGACCTCTTCCAATCTACTCTTACAGATGCCACATAACTTCCTCTTCTAACATGTAATAAATCAATCTTTTCGCATGGCAGCACCTACACTCTGGAACTCCCTGCCTATTGAAATCATACCATAGAATGTAGAGCGCAGGTGGTTCCATGGTCTAAACCACTGAGCCTCTTGAGCTTGCCGATCAGAAGGTCAGCGGTTCGAATCTGTGCGATGGGGTGAAGTCAGAAAACCACAAGGAAGGAGGAGTAAAATGGAGTGACTGGAAGCCTGTGGAAAAGCACTCCATATTTGTGTTGGTCCTCTTCATAATAAGCTTCTAAAGCCAATAATTTCTAATGAATGCTTTCATGCGGCATCACCCTGTTCCAGTCCTGAATGAATGGGCTCCATTGTCTCAGCAAGGCTTCCTTTAATTCACTTTTCCCACCCCAGAGAGGTTTGAAACCAGTCACCTTATGCATTAATATAGTGCTCCAATTATTTTTAATATCTCAATTGCTGGAAAATGTCCTTATTTGGAGAGTGAAGCCATTAAAATTGTGCCTGTGGTTAAGAGATTTGCAAGGAGATGCCTAGAGGGTCAATTTAACGTTGGGTTTCCAGCAGTCTAATAGGACAGTTATAGGAATTATATCTAATAGATTTCAAAAACAAAAAACAAACAACCCTGCTGGTACAATGTGTGTCTCCACCTGCATTTGAATGATTCCTTGTCTCATTGACCCTACCTCTCCAGTGTTTCCTGTTCTCAAAAGCCTCTTTCTGGAGAATGCCGTATCCTCAGGACTGATTTTGGAGGGGCTCGGGGACTGTAATGTGGAGGAACAGGGGACAGAAAAGCCCTATTATATGTGTGGACTTCCACACCTCCAGATCTAGCACATTGCCATTCTTTGGCCTACCCCCATTTAACATCCCGACAGCCCCTGCCAGCCTTAGACAGCATGGACAATAGTCAGCGATGGTAGGAGCTGTTGTCCAGTGCCTGCATTGCCACAGATTCCCTATTCATTCATCTAGTCAAGGGTTGGAGAACCTCCAGCCTGTAGAGCAATCTTGGCCCACCAGGGGGAGTCCAAGCTGGCCCGCAAGGCCATTTCCGGCCAAACCACACTCCTCAGCTGATATCACTTGTGACATCATCTGATGGGTGGTGGTAGAGTAGGATTAAATTTGTTGGTTTGTGCATTTTTTATCCTACCTTGCTCAAGGTGGCGTCCATCGTTCTCTCACCACCATTTTATCCAAGAGACCATATTGGCTGTGATTCCCGGAAGCCTCTTTCCTTTGGAACCTACCTGGACCCTGAGATCACCTTCTAAGGCCCTCCTTCATGTGATTCCTCCTCGAGAGGTCTGGAGGGTGGCAACCACAAGAACAGGCCTTCTCTGCAGTGGCTCCCCATTTGTGGAATGCTCTCCCCAGGGAAGTTCGCCTGGTGCCTTCATTACGCACCTTTAGGCACCAGGCAAAAATGTTCCTTTTTAACCAGGCATTTAGCTGATCTGTTTGATATCCTATACCCTTTAAAATGTGGCTCTTCTCTCTCTCTCTCTCTCTCTCTCCCTCTCTCTCTCTCTCTCTGTGTGTGTGTGTGTGTGTGTTAGGTTGTTTTTATTCTGATTATATATGTTGTGTTCTTTTCTGTGAACCGCACTGAGACCTCCAGATATAGGGCAATATATAAACTCAATTAATAATAATAATAATAATAATAATAATAATAATAATAATAATAATAACACCAACAACAACAACAACAACAACAACACCTGCCCATGGAGAAATAAATAAATAAATTGCACCCCAGTATAGTCCCTGAATGGGACGCGGGTGGCGCTGTGGGTTAAACCTCTGAGCCTATGGCTTGCTGATGGGAAGGTTGGTGGTTCGAATCCCTGTGACGGGGTGAGCTCCCATTGCTCAGTCCCAGCTCCTGCCCACCTAGCAGTTCGAAAGCATGTCAAAGTGCAAGTAGATAAATAGGTACCACTCTGGCAGGAAGGTAAACGGTGTTTCCATGCGCTGCTCTGGTTCGCCAGAAGCATCTTGTCATGCTGGCCACATGACCCGGAAGCTGTATGCCGCTCCCTCGGCCAATAAAGTGAGATGAGCGCCGCAACCCCAGAGTCGTCCACGACTGGACCTAATGGTCAGTGGTCTCTTTAACTCTTTATAGTCCCTAACTGCTCATTCATAGTGATCAAACTGGGCAAAGAGAGAGTCTAAAATGGGGCAGGTATTGTTTCATCTACTCCATGATCATCCAAGTTGTCAACATTAGTCTTTGGGGCAGGGGTAGGGGTCAGAATCAATAAGGTATGGACAGAAGTCAATTTAGAAATCAAGGCAGACAAAACAGCATCAGTGAGGTCAAGGGTGCATCCAAGACTGAGTTCTGAATTCTGAAGGGAGGATACTAGCCAGGCAGAAGGTTTTGAATCAGAAAGGAGAGCTGGAGTTGAATCTTGATAGGTGGAGTTAGCCAGAACCTAGGAGAATCAACTGAATATCAAGCAGAGGTGAGGTGCCTCTGCAAGATTTGGGGCTTGTTAGATGTGAAGCAGGACACACCAGCCTGTGTGTCAAAGCAGACACCTGCTGGAACTGTTCCATGGCGCCTCGATGATCCAGGTATCCAAAAATGCTGCAGACGAGTGCTCGCTAAAAGCAATTTCTCCAAGCTTATCATCTGAGTAATCACGCCATGGTGAAGAAAGAGAGAACATCAGAATGGGGAGTACGCATAGGGATAGCTCTGCGGTAACTGACAAGTATAGCTTGTAGTCAGAGGGAAAGATGCTAACCCAAAGTGAATCCTTTCTAGTCTTCCTCTCCCCACCCCCGCCCCAAGGAAAACCACATTAAAGGTACCTAGTACAATAGTCACTGGGCTGATTTGTCTGAACTGTAGCAGGTTTCTTACCCAGTGGAACCTCTTTCATAGCTGAAATTTTCAGACCAATCATCCTGAAAATACTATGGAAGATTAAGTGATTAATTCTTCCCTCCCCAAGGTGATGGTTGCCCCAGCAGAAAAACCATGACAATTATCTATTTGGGAATTTGGCAGGATTCTTCAACTCAGAAGGGGCAACAGTTGCCTGTGGATTTCATTCAATTCTGCCCTCTCCCAATAAAATAAAAGTTACAGAAGATTCCTGCAACTACCATCCACTTTTGCCAAAATAAGGTACCACCTTGCCGACAAAGGTCCGTATAGTTAAAGCTATGGTTTTCCCAGTAGTAATGTATGGAAGTGAGAGCTGGACCATAAAGAAGACTGATCGCCGAAGAATTGATGCTTTTGAATTATGGTGCTGGAGGAGACTCTTGAGAGTCCCATGGACTGCAAAAAGATCAAACTTATCCATCCTTAAAGAAATCAGCCCTGAGTGCTCACTGGAAGGGCAGATCCTGAAGTTGAGGCTCCAGTACTTTGGCCACCTCATGAGAAGAGAAGACTCCCTGGAAAAGACCCTGATGTTGGGAAAGATGGAGGGCACAAGGAGAAGGGGACGACAGAGGATGAGATGGTTGGACAGTGTTCTTGAAGCCAAACTGCGGGAGGCAGTGGAGGATAGGGGTGCCTGGTGTGCTCTGGTCCATGGGGTCACGAGTCGGACATGACTGAACAACAACAACAACTAGGTACCCGCCACAAAAAACTTCTGCTCCTTAAAAGAACACCGATTGTCAATCTTACACGCAACTGTCAGTTGCAAACGGTTGTCTGTGTTACATTTCTATAATACAGTGGTACCTCGAGTTACAAACACCCCAGGTTACAAACTCTGCTAACATGGAAGAGTTACCTCGAGTTGAGAACTTTGCCCCAGGATGAGAATGGAAATCGTGTGCCGGCGGCACAGTGGCAGCAAGAGGCCCCATTAGCGAAAGCACGCCTCTAGTTAAGAACAGTTTCAGGTTAAGAACGGACCTCCGGAATGAATTAAGTTCGTAACTAGAGGTACCACTGTAATATTTGTTGTTCAGTCATAAGATCATGCGCCGGACTTGCTGGTTATAGCTGCTCATATCAGTAATGTGGAGGCAGAGGGGAAAGAGGAAGAGAGAAAGAGAACAGGAACTGTTTCCAGGCAAAAAATAATAATGATGAATCACAATAGGTGCCACCATATATGAAAGAGTTCATTTTATTACATTTATCAGCTAGCAAAAAAAACCCATATTAATGGCAAGCGATTCCATTAAGAGCTCATTATTTCCTTGTGTTTATAATAGGGGAAGCATTATCAAGGGTAATATTCATCTGACACAGCAGAAACTGAGAGCGTGAAACAGTTTGGGAAAGTCACGGGAGAAGACATTGAGCTTAATCCTTAAAAAGAAATAGTTATGTTCCGCCTCCCCCCCCGCCGCCGCCCCTGAACTGAGTTCTGCTCATCAAAAGCATATCAAACTTTCATCGGAAGGGATGAGGGCGCAGAGGAATCTATATAAATGCCATGTATATATTATTGTCTCAGTAATCTCCGTAACAAATTAAAGTAGGCAATTTATGTTGGCCGCACATTGCAGAGGGAGACCTACCCATTGTGTTGAAGACTAAACTGACATTTCAACCAAGGACCTGCAGGCATTAAACCACTATGCTACAATTAATTGATATTGTTATAATTCTGCTATTATTGGGGGAATATTGGAAAACTAATAAGAACTTATTGGATGGTGGAGGGAGGGAGAACCACCACTTGTGCTACACCAGCGTATTCTGCAACATTATCTTTTTTTTAAAAAAATTGCATGTTTGGAGAACCTAAGCCTTGGGGCTTAACTGTGGCCCTCCAAGCCTTGGGATGCAAGCCACACCCTCTTTTCCCAAGCCACACCCCTCCCTGGCCTTGCATCACAGCCTCCTTGAGGGTTTTTGCCTGGCTGTTATGTGTCCTCGACTCTGATAGAGGCTCTTGCTCGCCTGGATAGACAGGAGAGTGTGAATGTGCAAAGTCTGGACGTGCTTGCTAGGGCAGATGACATACCTCCCAACATTTCTCCGATGAAAATAGGGATATCCTATTTATTATTATTATTATTATTATTATTATTATTATTATTATTATTATTATACTATTTATACCCCACCCATCTGAATGGTTGCCCCAGACACACAATAAAACATTAAACATCAAAAAGCTTCCCTGTACACAGGGCTGCCTTCAGGCAGCTGGGGGGGTCAGACAATTCCACACCCTCCAACATTTCTCTGATGAAAATAGGAACGTCCTAAGGAAAAGCGGGATGTTCAGGGATCAAATCAGAAACTGGGAATGCTTCTGTAAATCTGAGGATGTCACTGGGAAACAGGGACAATTGGAGGATCTGAGATGGGAACCAGGGGCCAACATCATCAGGAGTGCACCATGTTGGCTATTCCTGACCTAACAGTCAGATTCATTCCAGTGGCTTTTGGATGTGTCTTGCAGTCATCGCATACAGAAACTGCAATAAAATCTGGCCTGGCGTGCCTACTTAACCCTGGAGAGGTTCTCTGGGAGCAATTACGTGTGTGCATTTATGGATTGATTGTTTTTGCATTGAACACACCCACACACCCACACCCTAGACTGTTCGCGTGCATCTCTCATCCCTCTGTAAAAAAACAAAACCAAAAAAAAAAAACCAAAATAATGACCTTGCAAAAGGAGCCAGATGCACTTCTCCTTTGCGTTTAATTTGCGAAATGTGCTCTGTGTATAATGCAGACGATGACAACAGCAAAAAATAAAAATAAAACAACAATTCAAGAGTCCCTCTGATCCGACTGCCCTCATACTTTGCAATCATAGATTTCCCTCCTTCCTTCCTCTCTCTCCCCTGCTAGCAGCGCCTTCCCCTCCTCAAACCTTTGAGAAAAAGACGCCCTCTTTTTGCCCTAGTTGGATCTGCAGTAAAAATGAGAGAGATGATACTGGGGGGGGGGGGGGGAGAGGAGAAAGAGAGAGACAGCTTTTGGGCTGAGGTTTTCCTGTTACTATCACTGTAGCATTTATTTAGCCAATCTCTTAACTATGACGTCTGGGTGGATGGCTTGCTCATAATATTTTAACACACCCACCGAAGGCAGGCGCTGCCTCCTCCTCCTCCTCCTCTCGCGGCCAGCCAATCTGCTGCATTCAGTGTGGCTCCAAGGAGGGAATCGCGCTGCACCTGCCAAACGCTCCCTCCGAGCGCGCTCTCTCTCTCTCCCCTCCTCCCCCCCCCCTCGTTCCCTTTTTGCCTTTTCACATTTATTTACCCCCTTCTTCTTCTTCTTCTTCGCTACGAAAAGCAGATCCTCTCAGCCCAGCGCGGATACAACCCCAGCTGCTGCCTTGCTTCAAGAAGGACCGCTATTGAATGTGATGCTTCTGTAAATCTTTTATTTTCCCCCATTCTAATTCGCCACCCCCCACCCTATTTAAATTCTCTATTTTGGGTCATCTGGGAGGTTATTACTTCTTTATCTCTCTCCCCCCCCTCTCTTTAGAGCAAATGACAGAACTGCATTTTTGCTATATATAGTGCGGGTTTTCTTTTTTTTCTCCTGCACTGATTTATTTTTTTTAAGAGGAAACCTCTGTCCTTTCACCGCTCGCCCTCCCCCCCTCCTCTCGCTACCCAATTCCTGGATGAGCCGATCGCTCTCGCCCAAGCGCTGGAAGGAAGCTCCGGAAAGAAACATGTTAAAGAAAAAACCCAGCGTTCAGCCAATGTTTTGAAACAGTCGCGCAGAGAGGGAGAGGGAGAGAGAGAGCGAAGAGAAAACGGCCAGAGAAGAGAGAGAGAGAGAGAGAGAGAGAGAGAGAAGGTAGGAAGATTTTCGCCTCCTGCCTTTTTCCAGCAGCCGCCTCGCTCGTTTTGCAGAGAACCGGGTAGGAAAAGAGAAGCTCGAACAGAGGACCAGAAAAATACTGGGCTGATTCCTTCTCCACAATCATCCCCCCTCTCTTATGGTTCTTTTCTGAAATTTCGTCATCCACCACCCCCCGTTACCTTTTTAATTTAATTTAATTTAATTTTTTTAATGCTCCTGATTTCTTTGCCTTTATTTCCCCTGGCTTCTTGCCTCAAGGCAAAAAGAGGCCGATGTTGTGTGCGTTCGGGGAGGTCACGTCCAACACCCGAATCTCTTTATTTTTTTGCATCTGTTTTTGACCCCTTCCTGCATTAAATCCGTCTGATCGTGGGGTGCTCCGAGGACTTTTTTTTTAAAAAAAGATTTAATTTGCAACTCTACAGATCGCGATGCTGCTGCTGCTGCTTCCGTCGCCGGCTGCTCCTCGGTTTTAAAAAGAGACTTGCCTGGTGCGGGGGGGGGTGGCTAAAGAAAAACCGATTTACTGTATTTATTTCTGGAAATGACTGGCTGGACCGAACCGGGAAGTGCCGACGCTTTTGTGTTTCTTTTTCTGTGAAAAAGCCCAACCAACTCCAGCCAGCCTTTCTTCCCACCTGGCTGGGGGTCCCTTAATATATTTATTTCCAAATAACCCCCAATATATATTTATTTCCTCCGCCTTTCCACCGAGCCATGAAGATGATTTTGGTGCGCAAATTCCGGATCCTTATCCTGATGGTGTTCCTCATCGCCTGCACCATGCATATCATGATCGACCTGCTGCCCAAGCTGGAGAAGCGGGCGGCGGGAGCCGACGGAGCCGGAGACGGCAGAGGCGGCGCTGGCGGAGCCGAAGGAGGCAGCGCCAACGCGGGCTGCTCCTGTTCGCACGCCGCGGCCGCCGCCAGCCGAGCCGGGGAGAAGGAAGGCGCGCGGGGCTGGGCGCCGGCTCCGGAGCTGCCCGAGCAGCAGCAGCAGCAGGCGGCGGCGGCGGCGGCGGGCGGCTGCAGCCCGCGGAGAGGGCCGGCGCCTCGGAGGCTGCCGCTGCAGCCGCGGGCTGGCCTAGCAAGCACACGCTGCGGATCCTGCAAGACTTCAGCAGCGACCCCAGCTCCAACGTGAGCTCGCACTCGCTGGAGAAAGGCGCCTCGGAGCGGGCCGAAGCCTTCAAGCGAGCGCAGCAGGAGAAGCAGCAGCAGCAGCAGCCAAAGGGGCCGGATCTGACCCAGAAAGCGCTCATCCAAGATGGGGAGCTGCGCCACGGCCAGCCGAGCAAGAGGAGGCAGCAGCAGCAGCAGCAGCCGGGGAACCGCTTGGGAGGCCACCGGCCTCGCCAGCAGCCGGGCTACGAGGAGGACGAGGATGAGGAAGGCGCGTATTTCTCCAAGCTGGCGGCTCTCTTCGAGCACCCGCTGTACAAGCTGCCCGTCCCGCCGCTGGGAGACCAGGACGTCCTGTTCAGCGTCAACAGCGACATCCGATTCAACCCCAAAGCGGCGGAGAACCAGGAATGGTGAGTTGGTGGGGGATTGCTGCTGGGGTAGGGGAGAGAAAAGAGGCTTTGGGAAACGCCCCGCCCCGCCGTCGAAAATAGAGGAGTGTAAGGGGGGGGGGTCCTAGGGTAGGAGTGAAACTAGGCTTTCTTTCACCCGGGGCAAAGACCCAGGTTGGCACACTCCCCATGCGCATTTGCGCGCACGCACACCCAGGCTGGGAGTCTCAATAGCGCCCCTCTGGAGGCTTCACCCGGGGCAAAAAACAAAACAACACCCGGTTAGCTTCGCCCCCCCCCCCGGAAGGCACTGAATTGGGGTTGGGGGCTGCTGGGGGATGGGAAGGAGAGAAGTGACTTTGGCTTTAGGTACCGCCCTACCGCGCCGTCCAAAATAGAGGAGTGGGGGGTGGGTCTAAGGAAACGTTGCCTGAAGTGGCCCTTTCGGATTCTCGGCTTAGGAGCAATCCTTAAAGAGAAAATAATTGATTTTCTGCTCTCTCTCCCCCCCCCACGCCTCCCGCACCGGTGCTTTTCTTTGCCCGTTCAGATTCTTGCATTGAGTGATTCTCTGCCATATTAAATAGAGAGGGGAGTCTTCGCCCCTTCTGGTTCTCTCATGGAGAACAGGCAGCGTTGGTTGATTCTCTCCTTCCCCCTAAAATTAAAACAGGGAGGGAGTCTTTCTGAGAAAGGGTGGGCTGGTGCTGCTGCCCCTTCTCCACCCTCAGAGTTTAGTATCTCCCCCTTCCCTGCCTGAAGACTGGAAGAGAAGCTTGGATGGGCTGACAAGCCCCCCCCCACACACACACTTCAGTAGCATAGAGGGAAGGGGGCAGAAAGTATTAGCTGATGTTGGGGGTACCACCTTGCTGATTCTTGCCTCCCCCTCTTAAAGAGAGGAAAAAGAGAATCTTACATTGACAGGGAATGGGTCTTTCTAAGAGAGGTTCGAGTGATGTTGCCCCTTAGGAATCTTCAGCTCCTTCCAGAAATTATCAGCTCCTTCCTTTACAAAAATGGGTAAGAGTCTCCTCTTGACTTTTACTGCCCTCCCCACCCCCATCCCAAGAATACAATGCAGAAGTCATAGCAGCAGTGATAACTGCTCCCTCCCTTATATATATATAAAATGGACAAGTCTTGCATTGGCAACCACCAGCCCCCCTTATTTATTTATTTTTTAAAAGGCCTCACACACCCTACAAAACATATAAGAGACAGCCGAGTTCTGTAACACCCCTTCTGATTTTCTCCTCCCTTCAAACCTAAAATATATAGGTAAGAGCCTTGCAGTAGTTAATGCCCCCTTATAAGAGTCTTACAGTGATTGACACTCCCTTCTTAAACTAGATAAGATATCCTGAGATAGCAATGGCTGATGTCTCTCTCTCCCCCCCACTTCTCCCCTGCCCCTAGTTTTGCAGTTATTGATGCCAAGGCTAACATTAACAAATACAAGTATTTTACTGGCTGCCACCCTTCCAGAACCCAAACAAACCAGAGTGTATTCTATGATGCAGCTTTCTCAGTAAGTTGCTCCTGTGAAGGATATTTCTCTTTTCCAGCTGTTGTAAAAATGAAGGAGTCTGGGTTGACCTCCCCTCCCCCCAAATAAATAACGTAGAGATAATGTTTCTAAGAGAGCACTGTGTGTTGTGAAAGGTAGCTTTGGTTTATGTTAAATCCCTTCTTTGATTCCTCTCCCCTCTCCACCCTGGAAATAGATAAGGATCTCAGGGGCAAAATGGCAATGTTTTCCTTTAAAGATAGCATCTGGAGATGTCTTGCCCACCCAACCAAAAACTGAATAGGCAGAATTGCCACATCTTCCTCTCTCTCTTACTGATTCTCCCACTGGTACTGCCCCCACCTCCAAACAACAGATAATGGGTCTTTCAAAAATAACACAGACCAATGTATTTTAAAATATCTCTTTGAACTTCCTGATTGGTCCCCTGTGTCTCTCTGCCTATGTGCAATCAGAATTGTTACCCCCGCCCCACTCCCCAAAAAGAAGGAAGGTGAGATACAATGTTTTTGAGGAATCCTGTCATTGAGAAGAAGGTTGTTAGATTGTTTCATCTGAGCTGAAATGGGTTTGCAGAGTTAATCTACCCAAAAGACAAATAACTAGGAATCAGAAGAAGGAGATGGACAATTCATGGTCTTCCCACCTGTCAGTGACCCCCCAACCCATGTTTACCCCTTGTTAGGTAGAGAAAATAGAATTTGGAGGATTTTATTTCAGTGGAGGTGCCAGATTCACCACAGGAAGAGGAACTGGATAGATGTTATGACTTCCACCACAACCAGCCTTCCTTTCCCAGGAACCTTTCTTTAAAAAACAAAAGAAAAAACGAAAGAAAAAACCATTGTTAAGAGCCTGCTAATCTCATCCACCAAAGATGAAGAGGTGATGGTGAAATAGGAAGTACCCCGGTATTTCCAATCCCATCTCGTTCCTCCACTGCCTTTGTCATTGTATAATCTACTCACCTCCAGCCCTTTGTTGGAACTGCTGAATGAATTGCTTTATTTTAATTACCGGTATATAGGATGTCTCTCTAGCTTAAACAGTGGTTTTACCTGGAAATAAGCCCCATCAAACATGGTGGGATTTACTTCTGAGTAGACCTGTACAGGATTGTGCTAGTGAGCTCCTGCAGAGAACCAGGTATGTTAGAAAAAGGGGTGTCTTTCTCTCTCCCCCCCAAAAAAATCTTTTTAGGCTTCTGTCTTCCCACTTTCTCTTTTTTAAAAAAAAAAAAACAAAAAAACCCAGAGATGACGATTTTAGTATATTGTCCAATAATTTAAAGTGCTGAGAGTACTCCTGCAGATTTAAGCCCAGACACACCCTGTCAGGATGCAGAGAATTTGAGATAACCATGCTGACATCCTCACCCACTGCCACAACTGCCACTTCTAGTGTTCGAAACTCCCATTGCTCTAGGCGCATTTCGCAACAGGGAATTTCATTAGCGCAAGCCGTTTCTGAGCTCTGGGTGCAGCATTGTGCCTAAGATTCCAGATTAAAACTGCAGAGTGGAAGGAAAGGAGGACCTTTTTCTGCCTCCCCACTTCCAGCTACTGTCTGAAGACTGGAGAAGAGACCCTCTTAAGAATATTAGGGGGGTGGGCAGGGGAAGGACTAGACCATGTGAAAAACGAACATAATATTTTAGCTGCAGTTCATCCATTTCTCAGCTCTGTATTCCTTTAAAAAAGAGCTCCTAGACATTCTGTTGTTGCGCCCAGAACCTAGGTTTAAGGTGCTGTTCAGCTCCTAGCTTTCATATCTCAGTTTCTAACACTAACCACTACTATACTAGATCCCGTTTTCCAGATATTCGGAAACACCACTAAGATACTGTTCCCACAGGAAGCGGTGATGGCCACCGATTTGGGTGGCTTTCAGAGAGGATTAGACGAGTCCATGGAGAGGAAGGCTGTTGATGGCTACTGGCCAAGACAGTCATACTGTGCCACCACAGTCAGAGACATTAATACTTCTGAATACCAGTTGTTGGAAACCACAGGAGTGGGGGAAAAGTGCTCTTGAGCTCTGGTCCCACTTGTGGGTTTCCCACAGACGTCTGGATGGCCCCTTTGAGAACAGGATGCTGAAATAGATGGGCCGTTGGCCTGATCCAGCAGAGCTCTTATGCTGTTACCTTTCATTTGCCAATTGATCCTGTAGTCCAGGGGTGGCCAACTCCCAAGAAGACTGTGATCTACTCACAGAGTTAAAAACTGGCAGTGATCTATCTACTCCCTTTTCGGGTCAAAGTTGTTGAGTTTTTTCAGGGAGGAGGTAAAATGTTGAGCTTTTTTTTAGGGGAGCCACAGTTGTTCAGCTTCTTTGGGGGGAGCCAATGATCTACCAGTGATCTACTGCAGACGTCCAGTGATCTACCAGTAGATTACCATCTACCTGTTGGACGTGCCTGCTATAGTCCTATACTCACTGAGAGTGAGCCCCTTTGGATAGACGTGTGTAGGGCTGCACTGCTCACTTCCAAAGCTGTGTTAATCCGTAACAGCTGAAAGAACTGCAGGTGGTCTAAGCGCCGTTTGCAAAAAACTCTTCCTACCCCTTAGGATAGCATTGTAGGAGTTGCTGTTATAAAGATAAAAAGCAAGTGCATGAGCAAATCCTCTCATTGTTAAATTCTAGGGTCCATCTCCAAGTAAGAGTATTAGGAGCTGGATCAGGCCAAAGTTGCATTCTGTTCTCACTGTGGCCAACCAGAAACCTATGGGAAGCCTGAGAGGAAGACCTGAGTGAAACAGCGCTCCCCCCCCCTTTGTGATTTCTAGCGGTTGGTATTCAGACATCCATTTGATGCTTTGCTTACTGCGTTAATAACCCACTTGTTCCTCCAAGGAGTTCAAGGTGATGGCCTTAGTTCTCCGCCTCCCCGTTCCATCTTCACAACAACGCTGTGAGGTAGTTTAGGCTGAGAGTGAGTGACTGGCCCAAGCTCACCCAGTGAGATTCGAACCTTGGTCTCTTATGCTAGTTGGACACTCTAACCACAACACCACACTGGCTCTCTTTTTTTTAATTGTCCCTGAAAGATAGCTTTGTCATGTATAATGAGATAGGAATGAGATAAGAAACCAATGTCTTTGTTCAGACCAGGTCTCTCCATGATCTCCAGATCTTTAGCCATCTCACCCCTTGCCTTTTTCTATAAGACCAATTGCAGTCGTTAACAGTCGTCAACAGGTTTTCCACACCTATCAGCCAATCACCCATTCCCACCACCCTTCTGAGTAATACCCCTCCCACTCTCTCACTATATATAAGGGTCTGGTGACTTCTGTTTCAGTGTATCTGAAGAAGTGTGCATGCACACAAAAGCTCATACCAAGAACAAACTTAGTTGGTCTCTAAGGTGCTACTGGAAGGAATTTTTTATTTTGTTTTGACTATGGCAGACCAACCCGGCTACCTACCTGTAACTGTAGCCCCAAAGACATAGATATGTAACAAAAGGTGTGAGCTGTACCTTCCTTCCTCCTTTTGTGGCCTCATTCAGGATTGTCCCTTCCCTGCTGCTAAACAATGCATTCATAAAAAATGAATACGGGTGGATAATTCTTTTTATATTGCTTGGGGCAATTGCTGGGTCCTTTTTTCCTGATTGAACTGGTTCCCCTTTCCCTCAGTACAGAGGGATGACTTCTTGGATATACAAGGCCAGGTGGGCAGGTTCTTTCCTTAACTCCTCTCTGGATCCCTGCTCTCCTCATATTGCCTCTTAAAATGGCAGGGACTTTGATATATGCATCTGTTGCATATATTTCCCATCTGTCTTCCAAGGAGCTCAAGGTGGTGTCACACACATTTCTGATTTCACTGCATGTCCCTGTTATTGTAGCTGCATTATATATTAAGGCAGCTTGCTTTTTTATCTCCCTCCCCCTCCACATTGGATGCATAGTCCCAAAGATGCCCCCTCCACCCTTTTACAGCAGCTTTCCTCAGCCTGGTGCCCACTAGATGAGGCTCCCAAACAGTGCCGGGTTTACATATAAGCTAAACAAGCTATAGCTTAGGGCCCCACTCTCTTGGGGACCCCCCCCCAAAAAAAATTAAAGGGGAAAAAACCTGAATGTACATTTCCCAAATATAAGATAAAAAAACCAAATAAAATAAAACCTACATATGTACAGCAACAGTGTTTTGTGTTGTGTAGGCTCCTATGATGTAAGTAATGGGCCCTGCCTGCTAGCCTGCTCCCTAAAATATCACTGGTTTGCTCATTTCTATATATAGGGTGCCTACATTCTGCATGGACTGGTTGCATGGCAACATGTGCAAATGGCTTGAGATACCTGTTAGGTCCATAAATTACCATATAGCATATATTCAACACAAAAAAACAGTGACAATTTGTTGTTGACAAAGGACAGCTGGACATATAAAGGGCCCCATTACCTTCAGTAGCTTAGGGCCTCACCAAACCTAAATCCGGCCCTGCTCCCAACCCTCTTTCAGCCCCAGATCAGCGGTACAGAAACTCCTTTGCATGCAGAAACCCCCAGATCCAGTCCCTGGCATTTCCAGGTAGGGTGAGGAATGTCCCCTCTCTGAAATTCTGGAGAGCCGTGGCTGTTCGTTGGATAAGTGGACCCGATGGTCTGTATAAGGCAGTGTCAATAGGTGAAGTATTGCAGCTGAGAAGAGCCTTAAAGATGGAAGCCTAAACATGTCTACTTAGATCCAGCTGATTTCAAGTGCATGCAGCCTGAGATGATGGCTAGACGGGAGGATTTTACCCGGTGTTGCTTTGCACATCATACAGTTCTTTGTGTCGTGTGTGTGTGTGTGTGTGTGTTAAAACTGCCAATGGATATTCCCCACTCCCATCCCTTTACTGTGCAACTCATAAAAACCACCGTTGCCCTCTAATCTGGACCCTATTTATTTATTTCCATCATTTATATCCTGCACCTTCTTCAACGTAGATTTTTGTTTGTTGTTGTTCCCAGGCTGGCCTACAGGGAAAAAAAAGTACCATTGAAAATAAACGATTTAATCGGATAACAAGGTTTATTACCTATTGGAACCCTTTTAGTACACAGAGTGAGTAGCATTTAAACTAGTGAATGTTGGTTAGAGAGTTAGATTTTGCTCGCTGCAGTCACACACATACACATAGATGCCTGCATGTAAAAAATAAAATAAAGTTTATTGTAGGAAATAAATAACTTGGACAGAAAAGGTGTCTAGTTCTAGAGGTTGGGTGTCTATCTGTCTTGGATGTTTTAGTTGAGATTCCTGCATTGCAGGGGGTTGACTTGATGACCCATAGGGTCCCTTCCAACTCCGCAGTTCTATGAACTAGAGACAAGAACAAGGCAACCATGCTTTGTTTTCTCAGGGAAGGAGGGAGGGAGGGAAGGAGGGAGAGAGAGAGAGAAAGAGAGAGGGAAGGAGGAGGAGGAGGAGCAGAACCAGGAGCAGGAGCAGGGAAACAGGGTGCAACCTGAGAATATCATTCTAATATCAAAGAGAGAGAGAGAGGTTAAAAGTACAGGGCTGGTCTGGGAATGTCGAGGTCCCCAACTCTTTTGTCTGTTTCAACCCCATGCAAAACCCCTCTTCTGCAAGCTGAGTTGCACCCAAACGCAACTCAGAACGCAATAACAGAAAGCCTCCAAAAAGTTAAAAAACCCTAATGCAGCAAATTAAAAACAAACTTAAAGCAGCAACAGCCAATTGAAGCAGATGGTAAAATCAAACGGCTCTGAGTTTCGGAACGCTTACATTAGCAGTTCTTCAAAGCCTGGGAAAACAGGAATGTTTTTTGCCTGGCGCCTAAATGATAGCAATGAGGTCTCTAGGCAGACTCCCTCAGGAAGGGCAGGATGAAGGCGCTGAACCTTGTTCTTCTCCCTTTCTCTCTCATCACACATGAAAAGGGATCTAGGGATCCTCCAATTGGACCAGGAGGGCCATGCTCTACCTCTACTGGCTTCTGAATTCCAGCTTCTGGGAATTGCAAGTAGGGAGAGAACGATCTGGCACTCAGATTCTGCTTGCTGGCTTCCCAGGGGTTGGACATTGTGGAAACAGACTGCTGGATGGGATGGGCCTTGGCATGATCCAGCAGAGCTCTTCTTCTACTTTAATGTTCCTCAAAAGGCCTATTTGCTAGTGAAGGCTGCAGTCCGAACACCACTTTTCTCTGCGAGCGAGGCCTGTTGAATCTGGTAGGACTTACTTGTGAGTACTCATGGGTAGGATTGCAGCCAGTCCAGCCTGAAAGCTCAGAACTGGATGAAAGACACTTTTAAGAAGAAGAAGGGGGGGAATCATTATTCCAAAAGTGCACCACTGAGGAATTAGGTCAGAGTCAATTTTGGCAGGGATACCAAATCAATTTCTTCCCTGGTGGAGAACTCATTCTCCAAGGCATCCTTGCCAATGCAAAAAAGTGGGGATGTCAGCATGGTCAAGTAGAACCCCAAGGTTTTCCAAATCATCAACATCAACAACAAAACCCTTTAGGGCAGCCCTTCTCAACCTTGGGTCCGCAGATGTTTTTGGCCTACAACTCCCATCATCCCTGACCACTGGCCCTGCTACCTAGGGATGATGGGAGTTGTAGGCAAAAAACACCCGGGAACCCAAGGTTGAGAAAGGCTGCTTTAGGGATATGTGTGTTTGCATATAGGCACCAAACCTGGGTATTATGGAACCTGAGTGTGGCCTTTAACCTGCACTCTTACAGGTGGAGAAGCTGTGATTTAAGATGAGACCGCAGGAACCATGAGAGTCAGTGTGGTGTAGTGGTTAAGAGTGGTAGACTCGTAATCTGGTGAACCGGGTTCGCGTCTCCGCTCCTCCACATGCAGCTGCTGGGTGACCTTGGGCTAGTCACACTTCTTTGAAGTCTCTCAGCCCCACTCACCTCACAGAGTGTTTGTTGTGGGGGAGGAAGGGAAAGGAGAATGTTAGCCGCTTTGAGACTCCTTCGGGTAGTGATAAAGCGGGATATCAAATCCAAACTCTTCTTCCAAACTCTTGTAAAAGGATCAACCTGGGTAGCACTGGGTGAGTTATTCATTGTGAGACAAGTCAGGAATTGCACACATTGTTTTCATAGTGCAAAAACCAATGGATGATTCTGGAGATTGTATATGTATTTCTTTTCAAAGCAATCTCATGTTCAGAGCTTATTCAGAAGTGGCTTATATTTGGACCAATATGGCAAAGGTGTGTGTGTGTGTGTGTGTGTGTGTGAGAGAGAGAGAGAGAGAGAGAGAGAGACCCTGAGACCAACAGCTCAATGAAAGGTAGTCATGCTTAGTGGCTACAGAATGCTGACTGGCTGCTCTGGGAAGGGATAGGAATACCGTGGAACGGAATGGAGTAGCCTGGACATGGACCACAGCTAGCTGGCTGGCCAGCATCCTGAACAGGATTTTATTTTATATATTTACAAGTCCACTTGTATTCCTCATATTCAGTCGAATATCTTTTAACATTGGGGGGCTCCAACTTCTAGTATAGATCATAGCGAATACATCTTTTAGCAAGTTTTCTATCACAGTTCTGGTGTGTGTGTGTGTGTGTGTGTGTGTGTGTGTCTGTCTGTTTTCCAATATATTGTATAGAAAATGTGCTGGTTTAGTTATGTGAGAGAATTCCTGTCACACTTTTCCATTCCTGAGCACCTGCAATTCAGCTCACTTTAAATTTATTTTTTAAAGGTTATGACACTGTTGCTTCTAAGCTTTGAAATGCAGTCATTCGGGGAACTGTTTGATTTTCTCAGCAGCTGAGAAAGGGCTTACTAGTGTGTCAGGAGGGGCCGAAACAAGATAACGTTATAAGTTATTTACCTGCACTTTTAAATCTGAACACAGAGTTGGGGTGTGTGTATTTCTGTGTTAACTGACAGTATGCAAAGTGCTTTTTTATTATTAAACTAATTCCCAGTTTGTGTTTTTTTTTTTTTTTATAAATATTTATTCTTTATGCCTGTACTTGGGCTGCCACCACACAGCGGGGAGTAAGTCCCACTAAGTTCAATGGAATTTACTTCTGGAATTTACTTCTTAGAAGATGTTCGTTGCTTTTGTGCTGCCTATGGATTTGCAAAATTTGAAACCCTGTAAATAAAGGCAACAATTTACTGGGGATTGCTCCTGCCTGAACCTAACAGGAATAAACAGGAGCTGCTGAAATGAATTGAGAAATTCCCTTTCGACTGTGCATTCTATCTCATGGGTAGGCAAACTAAAGCCTGGGGGCTGGATCCGGCCCAATCGCTTTCTCAATCCGGCCCTCGGACAGTCCAGGAATCGGTGTGTTTTTACATGAGTAGAATGTGCCTTTTATTTAAAATGCATCTCTGGGTTATTTGTGGGGCATAGGAATTCATTTCCCCCCCCCAAAATACAGTCTGACCCCATACAAGGTCTGAGGGACAGTGGACTGGCCCCCTGCTGAAAAAGTTTGCTGACCCCTGATCTATCTGAAATACCCATCTCGCTCTCGCTCTGCCTTGTAGTAAAAACAAACAATAAAGTAGCACGATTACCTTTCAAACCCTTCTCAACAGACAACCTGTCTCACTGCCTCCCTGCATACGTATATCGGTAATCTGAGACTGCGTCACAGGACAGAGCAGATTTCTTGCATCTCAGGCAGGGGTGGGGAACTGTAGCAGCCCAAGGGCCACATTCCTGCCTGAGCAACCTTTCAGGGGCCACATGCCATGGGTGGGTGGGGTCAGAGGCAAAAGTGGACAGAGCAACTACTCTTATTTCTACCTTTGTGTTGTAGGCTAATTCCCACAAACAGACACACACACACGCATACACACACCCTTATTCTATCCAGGCAAGCACGAAGCATTTTCAGAGTGCAAAGACAAATTCCAGCCAGGCAAAAACACTCGAGGTTGCAAAACAAGGCTGGCGAGAGGTGTGGTTTGCGAGGGTGTGTGACTTAGGGAGTGTCCTGTGGGTCAGGGAGGAAGGGCCAAAAGACTGCATTTGGCCCGTGGGTTCCATGAATTGTGGCTTAGCTGAATTAAGTGGGCAAGCTCTTACACAATTTGGCATGAACCATATAATATTGTTTGAGGAACAAGGACAGTTACCTTGCAGGTTTCTTAATGGGCTGAGAAACACCCTTCCCCCTTGAAACGTTAATGTCAGTTCTCTCGTGAAATGTAGTTCCCCCCCCCCACCAGACAGTTTACAGTATTTTACTCTCTCTTCGTAACACTTTTAACCTTTTGTTGTTTGTAATTGAAAATGAAAATAATGGCTTATTAAAGGATCTGAAGTTGGGTTGCTTACTCAGATCCAGGGGCAGAGCAGAGGCAACCATTTACTGCACAGAACAATTCTGTCTCCACTGAATAAGTGCTTTCTGGTTCTGGTTTTGTCACGCAAACTTGATCTGAAAGCCCAAGACACAAAATCTTTTCTGGGGCCCAAAATCTCCCCCAACATACACTGGAAATCTCATGGAAGTACTGAAATCACCTCCAAAACAATGCTGTTCGTTTGTTTTGAGATTGGATGAAAGTTAAGCAGACATTTATTGTAATTATTATTGATCTGCCCAGTACCCTCAATGCGCACTGTGCTTTGCGCCATACAAGAGGCTAGGTCCCTGCCCCGTTTAGCTTACAATCTAAAATTGGAGATGGTAGGGAAATGGCAGCAGGAGCTAAACGGAGGAAGACCAATGAATTTGCCGTGGTCATTTGCTGCAAGTTCTGCTGCCAAGATGCTGCTGTTTTTACACTTTCCGTGTTAGTCTTTCGTTGTCTTGACGGCATATTTTGTCAGTTTCAAAATTTGTCCACAAGCTGCCTTGGAGAGCCTTTGGCAAGGCAGAAGCAGGGTGGGAGCTTTCCCAGGGAATAAAATGAAATTTCGTAACTGCACATGCCAGATCCTCTTCCCCCTCCTGAAAGCTAACAAAGTTAAGCACACATATAAAGTGGAAAAAGGGATGTGAGAGAGCAGTAGAATATTAACTCCTCTTGCAAACAGGAGAATCGGCATCAAAGGTCACAAATAAAAACCATCTCCAAGTGTGGATTGCTTAAATGGGGATTTCTCCCCTTCCACATCCCTGAGATTTTTGAGTTATTCTCATTTCCTGAATGGCAGCTTGATAACTCTGCAGCCTTCAGCTTCTGCTTCGTGCTGAAAAGGTGTTTTGGATTTCCTCTGTGGATGCCAGACTTGCCAACATGAGCAGATGATTCTTAAGCCAGCTGGAACCCCTTCCCAGTGTGCTGACACACGGCCCTGTTGCATTGTGGTATGGGATACCTGCTCTGGCAGACAACCAAGATGGGCGGTATTTGTAACTTCACATCCCCCCTTCTCTTTTTTTATTTTATAAAAAAGGTCTTCCTTCCTTGGGATCAATTCATATTTGAATGAGATAGGCCAGGCATGTCCAAATTCCATTTTGGGGGCCTAATCCGGCCGGCCAGTTTAATCTGGCCCCTGTGGCAGTTTATTTCCAGGGTAAAATCCTTTAAAAAAGAAAAAAAAGCTCAACAACTTAAATTCTAAGAAAAGGCCAACAATGTTGGTTGGACCTCACGCATGTTCGCTTCATCAGATCTGGCCCTCGTTGAAAAAAGTTTGGACACCCCTGAGATAGGTAAATCAGCTTGTGGGGGGGGTATATCATGAGGGGTGGAGTGAGAACATCTCCTGAAGACCAATTCAATCTTCTTGGGATGGGGCGGAGGTTTCTTACTTCTTTCACACAGGGCCGTCTTAAAGGGATCGGTTGCCGTGGCGCGACAATCCCTCGGCGCCCCCGGTGTGTCCGCCCGGTGTGCCGCCTCTCCGCCCACCTCCCTCCCCGTGCTGGCCGCCCCTCGGGAGGGGGGTGGGGCGGGGGATGGAGGGGATGGGTGGCGTGGCGCTGGAGCGCGTGGTGGGGCTTTGCACGCCCTTTTCCCAGCGCTCCAGCTGGGGCTCCGGAGGGCGGCCGGCTTGCAGCTCGCCCGCCGGTGCGAGCGCCCGCCCCGCCCGCCGTGGGGCGGGTTGGGGAGGGGGTGCCCGGTATGCCGGCGGGCTCGCGGGGGCACCCCTGGGGGGCCCGGCGCCCTGGCGCACCGCGCCACCCAGTCCCTATGACGAGACGGCCCTGCTTTCACCCTATGACGAGACGGCCCTGCTTTCACATTTATTTGGGGGTCTTACTTAGGGGTTGCCAACGTTACACCTATGGGCACAGTGGTGCCTTTGAAGTCTTCCCTTGGTGCCAGCTAAGACTTGGAGCTCCCTCCCCCTACACTCTGATACCCTTTCTGCCCTCTCCCTTGAAAAACTAGAGCATGGCATCTGTTGATTGCTGATTTATTAGGGAAGGTGACTCAGGAAAGCAACGCCTAGAGTTTTCTTAGGTAGGTCTGGCAAATATTAATGTTTAGGGCCGTTTTTGGCAGTGTTTTCATTTTGCTTTGTGAGTTGCCATAGGATTATGAGCTTTGTGTAGAGGTGTCTTTGAAGACAGTTTTGAAACTTCACTTGGTCCAGATTGATAGCCTGCAAAGAGGGTTGTTAGCAAAGTCTCTTTAAGTAATGCAGATGGAGTCGAGAGAGAAAAGAAAAAATTCTGATAAGACTTTAATGAGGAAACTATTTAGTGCGTAGTTTAGTGTACATAATTTTAGGAGAAATAAACAGAGAGCTTTTGCACACTGGCAACTTAATTTCAGGCCTTGCACATAGCAGGGAGACATGAAACCAAACACACAGAGGAAAAGCTCCCTCAGAACTATACAGCCAATCAGAGTATCTGCTATCTCAGCAAACATCATGCCACTCTGCCTGGTTGCTAAGCATCACCCCCACTCACCCCCCTCTTGGCTAGTTGACTATAACACTAACAGAATCAGCACATAAGTTACATACTGAATGATCTCTGCCATTGCACTTCCAACACAAGCAAGCCAGAACACTCATCTGCAGTACAACAGAGTTTAAGAATTGCTGCCCTGACCTATTGCTTTTCTTGGCACCTCCCCAGGCTTGGAATCTGTCCCATTTGCTCCCCTCCCCAATTCCCCCTCTCCCTCACTGACATGTTGCAAAGTGCATTGCTGGCATTTTAACGAAACCTAATCTTCTGCCGTCTCTCGTTCTATTTTATTTTGGTAGGCAAAATGAAGGCAACGAAGACGAAGAGTTTCTACCCACTGGAGAAACATCAATTGATTCCTATCCAAACTGGCTCAAATTCCACATTGGCATTAATCGATATGAACTGTATTCCAGACACAACCCGGCAATCGGAGCCTTGCTTCAGGACCTGGCCTCCCAGAAAATAACAAGTGTCGGTAGGTTGATGAACACGCAGTTCCTGACAGCAAACTGTGCAAATCATTCGTTCCTTCTTTTTGTTTCTGCTTGTGGATGACGGATATTTTATTTGGGTTTATACTGGCTGCTCCTAAAAGATGGTTCCAATAAGGTTTGCTTTCTGCTTCGGGAGGCTTTAAAGAGAAGCCACTGCTTGTTATGAATTGGCTTTGAAGCAAATCTGCTGTTGGCTCTGTATTGGCTTTGCAGCAAACCTGCTGCTAGCTCTGAGTTGGCTTTAAAGCAAAGTTGTTGCCAACTCCGTATTGGCTTTAAAAGCAATTCCTAAGAAAACCCCTAGAGGAGTCTAGTGGCAAAATGCAGCCATAGTGTTGAGCTGAGAGGGAGCAACTTTATGGGGCCTCTTTGGTGATGGGGACACATGAGAAAATCTAGAACTTCTCAGGGATAGGGGCTTTCATGGACAAAGAGCATTGGCTTTTTCCATTCTTCTTTCAAATGTAGTTTGTTGCCAGTCATGCCTGGCCCACAATGCCCATCTTGGAATGACCCTATTTAGTATTATTCAAAAGGAGGGCATGTTGGAGGGAATGCCTGCTGTTGATAGTGTCAAAACTAAATTAAATAGAGGAGAATCCCACTGCCACTGGTATATGTCTCAGTCACACCCTACTAGTCCTCAAGATTTTCTCCCTTCCCCCCATTTTTTTTGGAGAAAAATCTATATATTTATTGTCTGCGTATAGGTTCCTTTTATATACTGCCTGTTTCTGTTAGCTCACTGAAGGTGCTTTTAGTTTGATAACAATGACGTACAATCTAAGAGACGTGCTACTAAAGGAAAAACGGATGAGGAGGGCAGAGAAGAAATAAGGCCAGATGCTAACTCTCTTGTTGCTTTTGCGTAATGAAATTGCATGTTGCCCCAGACGGAATGGCCAGTGGTTATGGGTTTGTTTCTTGTTCCTGTTTTTATTAAGTATTATGTGTTTTTTATCTTGTATTTTTTTATGTTGTGAACCGGTCTTGAGATGGAGAGCGGTATACAAATTTAATAAATAAGTGCAGAAGGGAAGATCCAAGGAGTGGGTGGCTTGCAGCTGAGCCGATGGAAGGCGCTTTGCTTCCTTTGCCTCTTGTTCAGACATGGGTGGGTGGAATGACAGAGCTGGTACAGGCAGCTCTGGCAAAGGAGGGGCCCCCTGAGCTGACAGATGGGGTCTCAGCATCTTGCACCTTTCTCAGGTGCATTTGTGCTGGTTTAGGAGAAGTCGGTTAGACACGTTTGACTCGTGTGGTTAATATGTTTCATTGATCCATCTCACCGCCTAACTTCGATCTATGCCTCCCCACTTTTGCACGTTTTGAAGAATGTACAGTGGTATCTCTGGTTATGTACTTAATTCGTTCCGGAGGTCCGTTCTTAACATGAAGCACCACTTTAGCTAATGGGACCTCCTGCTGCCACTGCGCCACCAGAGCACGATTTCTGTTCTTATCCTGAAGCAAAGTTCTTAACCTGAAGCGTTATTTCTGGGTTAGCGGAGTCTGTAACCTGAAGCGTATGTAACCTGAGGTACCGCTGTACTCCTTGAGTAGTCTGTTTAGCCCAGTTCACATCCATACTGGACATTTAAAGCTCTCTTATACCACTTTAACTCTTTACAACGGTATCCCCCGAAGCATCCTGGGAACTGTAGTTTGTTAAGAGATTTGTTAGGAGATCCGTATTTCCCTCGCAGAGAAATACAGTTGCAAATGCTACTGAGGAAGAGGAGTTGATTGTTAAACCACTCTGCAGTTTGTAGCTGTCTGAGGGGAACAGTCTCTTGACCACTCTTGGCACTCTTAAACTACAGTTCCCAGGATGTGGGGGTGGGGCAGGAGCAGGAGCCATGACTGTTGCAATAGCGATGCAATAGTGCTTTAAATGCACAGTGCACATGTGTCGCCTCAGATGGGAGCTGTGTAGTTCGGCACTAGCAGGCTCTGTGGAGAAGCAAACCTGTCTCTTGGCATCTTTGCTAGTCCTGTACAGTTTTGGCAGATGTGGCAGCTCTCAACCTTCCCTGACCAGCTGAACCTACCAACATTCCTACCTAATAATAATAATAATAATAATAATAATAATAATAATAATATATTTATACCTCGCCCATCTTGGCTGGGTTTCCCCAGCCACTCTGGGCGGCTCCCAACAGAATATTAAAAACAAGATAAAACATCAAACATTAAAAACTTCCCTAAACAGGCTGCCTTCAGATGTCTTCTAAAAGTCAGATAGTTGTTTATTTCCTTGACATCTGATGGGAGGGCGTTCCACAGGGTGGGCGCCACACCGAGAAGGCCCTCTGCCTGGTTCCCTGTAACTTCGCTTCTCACAGTGAGGGAACTGCCAGAAGGCCCTCGGAGCTGGACCTCAGGGCTGAACGATGGGGGTGGAGATGCTTCTTCAGCTATACTGGGCCGAGGACTCAAAGGACCCATGCCCTCTATACTGGGTCACCCTTCTTGCTTCTGTCTCAGGGTGCCACCCAGGCAATGGAGGAGGGACAAAGGATTCAAACATGTACACGTCCTTTGGAGAAGAATCCAGTAAAGGCGGTTTCCTGGTGGGAATAAATGCGAAGTGGGCACTAGGGCCACATTTCTTTGTAGGCCACATTCCAGAGGGCCGCATACTGTGCAGGGCAGGAACAGCGGCAAAAGTGGGTGGAGCAAGAGAGATTATTTTACCCTTTGTACAGTGGGGGTACAAGAATCAGAGGTTCATATATACAAACACATCTCTTTCTCCATCCTCCATTTAGGCAAGCAAGAGCCGTTGCCACAGTTCAAGGGCACCTTCTAGCTAGGCAAAAGTATGTGTGAAGTATGGCCTTGATCCTGCAAGGACTTACGGTCTGGTTTGGTGAGGACTCCACAGAGATGCAGGCCAAGGTCTGGGAGTTTATTTCTCACAGATCTTTAGTTTTCTGGTTTGATCCAGCACTGCAAAGATGGCGGATCCCCCACGAACCTACCTGGGTTGGTACTCACAGTTTAATATCATGACCTGACAAGTTGTCATTGGCTTAACACCTAGGAGCACGGTGTACAGATTACAGAATGTACTCTAGAATGTAGCACCAATTATCAGTTGGCAACCAAGAGATTAGCGCATATAGCAGGTGAAAGTGTTTTCTGCAGGAATTCTGAAGTGTGATTCAACTTTGGAACGTCTCCACATTTTCGGCACTGTTAAGGAACTGCCTAGTGTATTCGCACAAGCCTTTGAATATTCTAGTCAGGACTAGTCAGTGACAAAACCCTGAACGCAACTTCTCAGCAGCAAACCACGCTGAGTTCACTGGCGCTTGCTTCCAGGTTGAGAGGGTAGGGCAACCTAAAAGTGCAATCTTAATAACTTAACTGTGGTTGCTGCTATTGTTTTAATTTATTAATCACTTGCAACGTAAGTAGTCTTGGAAAGGGAGCAGCCAAATTACAAACAATAAAATGAAGCATAGCATAAATACCGGGAGAAAAGAATGAATCATAATACAATAATAAAAAATACTGAAGTCATACAGCAGACCCTGTAAAATAGCAGCTAGAAACGCCGGCAGCAAAATCAGAATCAGTGTGGTGTAGTGGTTAGAGCGCTGGATCAGGACATAGGAGACCAGGCTCTGCATCCCTATTCAGCTGCAAAGCTCCCAGGTGACCTTGAGATGGTCACTAATTCTTAGGCTGACCTACCTCACAGGGTTGTTGTGAGGACAAAATGGGAAGCAGAAGAACAGTGTGTATATGCCATGTCCAGCTCCTTGTAGGATAGAAAAGGTGCAATACGCATAAATCTGCACAGAAGCATGTTTCGCTGAGATCAATGTCATCTACTTGCAAGTAAGTTTGAACGGGACGGCAGTCTTAGGTGTTGAACAAGCTTTTAAAATAGAAATAGGGAACTTATCCCCTTCCAGATTTTCCTGGACTACCAGTCCCATTACCTTTGAATCATTTTAGAAACTCAGATATAAAATCTGGGTGCCAAGTGGCACCTTAAAACCTAGGTTACGATCACCACAACAGAATGTCTGTTTGCCAGGGGGTTGGACTAGATGACCCTGTGGTCCCTTCCAGCGCTACAATTCTATGGTCTCAGCTACATTGCTTGCCTGTAGTTTGCTCTTAAAACAATTCACTTGCCCCAGTATTCAAGAAGGAGAAACGCACATGGCGGCAATGGAAATGGTATTATCTATGGACCAAGGCAGAGGTTTTTAAAATGCGGTTATGGAAATCTCCACCTAGTTGCGATTGGACCCACACCAGTAGCAAAACACACCTGGCACCTGGGGAATTTCACACACTGCCCTTGAACTGTTGGCTATGCTGGATGGAGCTGATGGGAGTTGTAGTTCAGCAAAACCTGGGAGGCCAGAGGTTCCCCACACCTGCGTTACTCGTTTTTTTGTGTGGAGGATCCTGATGATGTCGTTGGGGAATCTTTGCGATCCATTGTCATCTGGGGGCTGATGGGAGGTGAACACCTGGAGACTACAGGTGCCTCTCTGCCCCATCTTGAACCAAGTTTGACATTGCTGAGGCATCTGATAAGAGGATCAGGACCTTCCCTTGTGCGGAAGTAAAGCTGAATGGGCAGCGGTAGACTACAGAAGGATGAAGGGGATTAGGCAGGCCTTGTTGCCATGGCAACAGAGAAAAAAATGAACTCCACATAACCCTCAAGCAGACAATGTCACCTTTTTGGAGTGGATAAAATGGAAGCCAGTAGGCCAAAATAAGTCAGGTGTTCCCCACTTACTTCCTCATTAAACACAAAACCAAACAAAAGAATGGGAGACACAGTTGAACTAGGTCAGACAACTGGCTTTGAGAGTATAACCAGCTTCAGCTACTTGGTTCTTTGCTGGCTACATTCAGACTTAATGTTGCTCAGTCCTTTTTTCTGTTAAAATGCATACTCTGGGGTGCCTAGTGTCCTCCAGTTGTTGCTGGATTACAACTCCCATCATGCCTGACCATTTGCTCTCTTGACTGGGGCTGCTGGGAGCTGGAGTCAAACAAGGCCTCCAAGGGGGTCTCTGGTTCCCCACTCACTCTCACTTTATTGAGATGATTTACCGGTATTTATTTATATACTAGTGGGGAGTTACCAGCATTGCCTGTTAATTTTTAGAAACACCTCTCCCCCTCCCATTAATTTGGTTGATTTTAAAAAAATTGATAGTGTAATTTGTGAGTTTGGATCTATCGCACCAAAGATCGGGTGAAGTCATGCCTAAGTCGCGTTTTGGTCTGCCATCTTAATTCAAAATGGTGCCTGGCCTCCAGATGGCAATGGAAACTGCCATATTGGGAACCCTCATGCTGAGCTTGTCGACGATATCTTGAGAGGTGGCTGAACCTATGCCGAAAAACAGGCAATGTCACGGCAAAGTGACATTTTGGCCTGCTGTTGTGGTTCAAATTGGTGCCCGGCACCCAAACATCTACCAGAATCATCACCAACACCCTGGGAAGTCTCCTGTTGAGTTTGGATGTGCAGCGCTTTGAGCTCCTTAGAGGAAAAGGTGGTAGATAAATGAAATTAATAAATTAATAAATCTTCACGGTCACAAGGACTGAACCTTGGTTTATGTTTTGAGCTCAGCGGGAGGATGAATTCTGGGCCTATTGCTATCAAATGCAAGCACCACTTTTTGGCGCTCTGACAGACTTGTGATTCTGGTCTTTATTACCACCCTCACATGCTGTAGTATTAGTTTCATGATCTTTTATCTTGCGTAGCTCCTGGGCAGTGCATGTTTCTTTGAAGAGTTTCTGTTTGAGGCACCTGAGTGTTTTACTTTTCATATGTGAAATTGTGTGTGTGTCAGCAACCCACAAAACATCTTTCAAAATACGTTTGAACGAGGGCAGGGGTGGAAATCTCGTACAGCTGTGTTTCTGTCTCATTGCTTTTGAGATACAGAATATTGGTGGCCGACTTAGGCAGGCAAGAGTTTGGTGGGGTCATATTTCACCAACTACTTTTGCCAACTACTTTCAGAAGCAAGGCCTTCTGAAATTAATAATGTTTGGTAGCATATCAGATGGACAGTATAATCTAGAGCACCTATAAGGATTATTTAGATTTGCAAAATGCTGGTCGTTTTAGTATCGGAGAGATGAGGGGAACCTGTGACTTTTTAGATTATTATTGCGTGTTCAGACCCAGAGACCTCCCCCCTAAATAAACACACATTTGACTCAAATTTTAGTTTTGGTTTTTGGCAGAATTTAGGCCACAACTTTATTGATTACAGAAAAGTGAGTGGTTGCATAGGCTCTGGTTCGACTAGCTCCCTACACCCTTGCAGGTAGCGCTGACCCAGAGCTCTATCATAGGTCAGCCAAGGGTGAACACCTGAGGTAGGTGAAAAGCCCGGGAACAGACTCTGTTCACTCCCCAGATGCTCCCCTGGACTCAGGCACGGGCACAACCCCCTCTCGGGGTTGACCAAACCAAGTTGAGTCCCTGGATTCCTTTAACGGAATACCCTTCACATAGGGATGGCGAGACCGTTCTCCCATCCCTATCACCTGAACCAGTGCCTATCCGCAACCTTACAAGTTGTGATGATTTGCTACGTGGCAGGCGAAACCCAAATGGCAACAGCCAATCAGCCAAGTGGGGAAAATTCCTGCCATGCCCCTGTCCCAATGACAGACAACACACGATGGCATAGCAAGGTCAATCGCAAAATGCCCTAAAAGTAGGGAGAGGTGGGCAGGTGTTACGATGCACGAGCCGAAAGAGGAAGCTCTGGGTCACGTGCATAGGTATATATAGGTCCCTCGATCCATTTAGACTGCACCCCATTGGCCAGATTAAACCCAGCAACGAGGGACCTACCAATCGGGTGTTGTGTCTATCCAATAAACCCACCCACAGCCAAGAGGTCAGTCTCCAGGTCTCACTGCAATACGTGTGCTCTTTTAGGGAGGACACACTTTGCAGACTCTCCAAGTGTCCCTATTTTCCAGGGACACTCCTGGATACAGAAGCCGTCCTGGTTTCTGATTTGATCCTGGAATGTCCCACTTTTTCTTAGGACGTCCCTTTTCTGAGACGTCCCATCTGAGAAATGTAGGAGGGTATGGAGTTCTGCGATTCCCCCTGAGCCACGGATATAAGTAACTACACAACCTTTAGAAGGCATCCGAAGTCAGCCCTGTATAGGGACCTTTTTAATGTTTAGTGTTTTATTATGTTTTGTATATATGTTGGAAGTTGGTCAAAGTGGCTGGGGCAACCCAGTCAGATGGGCGGGGTATAAATAAATAAAAATCATTATGATTATTATTATGGAATAAAAAGGTAAAGGGACCCCTGACCATTAGGTCCAGTAGTGTCCGACTCTGGGGTTGCGGTGCTCATCTCGCATTTACTGGCCGAGGGAGCCGGCGTACAGCTTCCGGGTCATGTGGCCAGCATGACAAAGCGCTTCTGGCGAACCAGAGCAGCGCACGGAAACGCTGTTTACCTTCCCGCCGGAGCGGTACCTATTTATCTACTTGCACTTTGACGTGCTTTTGAACTGCTAGGTGGGCAGGAGCTGGGACCAAGCAACAGGAGCTCACCCCATCGCAGGGATTCGAACCGCCAACCTTCTGATCGGCAAGCCCTAGGCTCTGTGGTTTAACCCAGAGTGCCACCTGGGTCCCTTTATTATGGAATAGGGTGTCCCTATTTTCATCGGAGAAATATTGGAGGGTATGAAGGTGGACATCCCACCCCCACCCCCCCAGTTTTCACCTGGGTGTCTACCTCTTCTCCCAGCCTCCCACCCCGAGAGACTGGATTTGCACAAAATGTTGATCATTTTGGACTGCACTTTTTCAGGAAAGAAGTTGGATGGCAAAGCAGTTTCAGGTATGGCCACAACTGGCCTCATTAAAAAATTTCAGGGATGAAAAGATGGACCTGTATTTATTCATAGATATGGATTCCCTGTAGTGGAAGAGGAAGAAGCTTTGCCCTCCAGATGTTGCTGGGGTTGATGGGAGTTGAAGTTCAGGAACATCTGGCGGGCCAAAGGTTCCCCATACCCAGTGTTCAGGATTGGATTTACAGATCTGCTGAATCCTTGGATTGCCAGTCAGCAATGTACCACCTATCTATTCAAATTCAGTTACACAGGGCTTTTAAAGCTGAGGAAAAAAGGGGGGGGCGGTGTTTGCATTTGTGAGAGAAAGTTGCCATAGCAGTGCGAGGTAATGTTTTACTAAATGAAATATTTACACTTAACACTGCTACATATGGTGTAATTTTCAAGCAATTAAAGAGTGCCATGAAAACAAAAGCAAAAAAGAAGACCAGATGCTTCTGCAGAACACAAGTCGTGACCGGCTGGGAGGGATAGCCTGTCAATTTCGGTTTCTCTGCATTTCTCAGCTTCCCAGTCTTCTCTTCAGTCCTCCACATGTCAATCAGATCAATACCTTTGCTTTTTAGTGAAAGCACATTTTTGCAGGCTGTTTCCCCTGAAACAATGCACTGTATGTATCGCTTTCACTAACATATTCATTATCTTATCTATTTATCTAGTTTTCAAATTTCACAGAAATACCTATTTTAATGCACACTTTCCCCTTAATGTACTGTATGCATTTAGGTGGAGAATGGCATTGCAAAATTGGGAGAAGTGTGAATTTGCAGGGATAGCTGTGTTTTGGCTTGCATATTGTTCCAAAAAGTGCAAATTAGAGAATTATAGAAGTTTGCATTATAAGTGTAATTGAACCATATTTATCCTACAGGGTGGTTGCTAATCATGAGATAGGTAAAGGTAAAGAGACCTCTGACCATTAGGTCCAGTCATGTCCGACTCTGGGGTTGCGGTGCTCATCTCGCGTTACTGGCTGAGGGAGCCGGCGTACAGCTTCCGGGTCATGTGGCCAGCATGACTAAGCCGCTTCTGGCGAACCAGAGCAGCGCACGGAAACGCTGTTTACCTTCCCGCCAGAGTGGTACCTATTTATCTACTTTGCACTGACATGCTTTCGAACTGCTAGGTTGGCAGGAGCAGGGACCGAGCAACGGGAGCTCACCCCATCGTGGGGATTCGAACCCCCAGCCTTCTGATCAGCAAGCCCTAGGCTCAGTGGTTTAACCCACAGCGCCACCCGTGTCCCGGTAACAATGAGATACTGGTGCTTTAAAATGACTGTGACAATCTGAAGATGGTCAGATGAAAGTTAACCTGGTTGAGCTGCGGTGACTTCCCTTGCCCCCTGGAGAACGCTGAGAATTGTAGTTTTCTGAAGTTATTTGATGATTCCATTCACAGAACTACAATCCCAAGGAGTCCTGCAATGGGGAAGGGCCCCCATGACAGTAAAACTAGTTGAACGGAATACCCCAAACATACACTACTTTACTTTGATTTGTGTGGGGCAAGGATGGGGCACTTGTGAGCCACACAGATGTTGTTGAGCTAGAACTCCCACCATCCCTAACTATTGGCCATGGGCTTGCTGATCAGAAGGTCGGCAGTTCGAATCCCCGCCACGGGGTAAGCTCCTGTTGCTGTGTCCTAGCTTTTGCCGACCTAGCAGTTCAAAAGCATACCAGTGCAAGTAGATAAATAGGTACCGCTGCGGCGGGAAGGTAAACAGCATTTCCGTGCGCTCTGGTTTCTGTCACAGTGTTACATTGCGCCAGAAGCTGTTTAGCCATGCTGGCCACATGACCGGGAAAGCTGACATCCCTCGGCCTGAAAGCGAGATGAGTGCCGTAACCCCATAGTCGCCTTTGACTGGACTTAACCATCTAGGGCTTCTTTGCCTTTACCTTAATGGGTTCCAACAGTGCCACAAGGTCCTAATCCTTGGGCCAGATAAAGTTGAACCAGGCTCAAATGTCTGCTCAGCCTTTCAATCCACTAAGTGACTTGAAGAAAGACCTGAACACTGCTTTTTTTTCCAGCCAGAACTCAACAAAACTCAGTTCTGGCACCTCTCTGGGGAGCGCCATCACCATTATAAGTGAACTACGGGGGCATTCATGTTGAGTTCCTGCACCAGCAGCCACCTTCAGCATGGGAGACACCCAATGGGAATTGCAGTACAACAACCTCTGGAGAGCCACAGATTCCCTTTCATTTTCTATGGAGCTCCAGGAATGCACATCATTTCTCTACCTCCTCCATTTTCTCTGGTCCTAGGCATTAGGACCTTGTGGCACCCAGCACTGTTGGATTCCATCAGCCTGAGCCAACAATGGTCAATAGGTAGGGATGGTGGGAGTTCTAGTTCAACAACATCTGCGTGGCTCACATGTGCCCCAGGCCCAATTTCTGCTCAGCCATCATGATTATATTAGGAAATGTTGCTTTGCAAAAAGAAGAAGTATATACTGTATTAGGCAAAATTGCACACAGATAGGGATGCGGGTGGCACTGTGGGTTAAACCACAGAGCCTAGGGTTTGCCGTTCAGAAGGTCGGCAGTTTGAATCCCCGTGATTGGGTGAGCTCCCGTTGCTCGATCCCTGCTCCTGCCAACCTAGCAGTTCGAAAGCACAAAGTGCAAGTAGATAAATAGGTACCGCTCCAGCGGGAAAGTAACGGCTTCCGTGTGCTGCTCTGGTTTGCCAGAAGTGGCTTAGTCATGCTGGCCACATGACCCGGAAGCTGTATGCCGGCTCCCTCAGCCAGTAAAGCGAGATGAGCGCCGCAACCCCAGAGTCGTCTGTGACTGGAGCTAATGGTCAGGGGTCCCTTTACCTTTACCTTTAGGTGTATATTTGGAGAAAATGGCAGTCAAACGCTGCTGATTTTTCATGTGGACTAAAAAAAAAAAAGTAAACACAAACTAATGTGGAGAACCAAATTTAAGGTTGGAGAAATGAGAAACTGCAATTGAGAGTTTGGCCCATTAATGTTTCTTTTCCTATGCTATTCCCCGCCCCCCATTCATTCCATGCTATGCTCTTAAAGGATAATTAGATCCTTAATATTATTTTGAACTAAACATTGGCAGTACATTTTCTGGGAAAGGTGAGCATTCTGAGCTCATAGGCTCAGAAACATAATTATCTGAATCAAGACTCAAAAATGACCATAATTAGCCATTTCTTTGTGCAATTTGAAATTTACATCTACAATAATGCCACCTGCATGGGCCAAAGAGTTGTTTAATTAGAAACGCTGCATGGTGTAGAATGGTTAGATGCTACTTGCTAATAACATTGCGGTTTTTCCTTCCCCGAGTTAAAATTAACGGGTGGTTTGAGCTTGATTTCATAGGGAAGAAGGTAGGCCTCAAGGTGGTTTGTTTTATTTCCCTGCCCGAAGAAACGAGTGCATAACTCGAGTCAGTTCATTTCTGAAATCTACAATGCGTTTTGCTTGGGTGGGTGAAGTAATTAAAGAGGTGCATGCAGTTATGGAAGCAATTAGCGAGTGGGACCGATAAGTAATCTGGGCACTGGTGAAATGAAAATGAGTTCAGAGTTCAGCCCAGAGAAAGTTGCATTCAGTTAAATATTTGGCTGTGTGTGAGATCCTATGTGTATTTACCCAGAGGTCATCCCCACTGACTTAGAGATGGAGCTTGAGGGTCAAAGTTCATGTTCTGACTCTGAATAAATCAGAAGGTCTCCCATCTTCACCAGCATCCTGTTCTCACAATGGCCAGTCCAATTGCTGTAGGAATACCACAGGCAGGGCACAAAGGCAACAGTCTTCCTGCTCTGTTACTCATAAGAGTCTAAGAAAAGTCTTCTTGGATCAGGCCAATGGCCCATCTAACGATAACACTCTGAACTACCACCCTAACTCTTCATTCCTTGAAATGCTAGACTTCCCTGTGCAAGGAGTATTTTGCCAGGGAATAATAGAGTTGCAATTTGTTCCTGCTTATTTTAAATTGGAGGTGGGGGCGGGGACGTCCCACACACTGTTTTGCCCATAAAGAACCAAATCTATTTCTATCTGTGACTGATGAATTGGTCATTGGATTGGAAATGGAGGAAAAAAACAAAAAGCTGGTATTTCCATCCATCAGCGGGTTAAAAAAAAGTAAATGATATTATGGTGATGGGGAAAAAATAAATCACATGCCAAGTCAATGACATGACTGAGCCAGATCTACTGACTTCCCCCATTGTTTGGTATCCTTTCTCGAGATATCTAGAGTTATTTAATACAGTGCCTTACTTTGGCATCTGAACTTTACGTTAAAGGCCCCATCTGCACTATAGATTTAAATCAGTATCCTACCACCTTAAGCAGCCATGGCTTCCCCAACAAAGGATCCTGGGGACTGTAGTTTGTGAATGGTGCTGAGAGTTGTTAGAAGACCGCCTATTCCCTTCACAGAGTTACAGTTCTCGGAATTCCCCAGGAAGAGGGACTGATGTTGGTTAAACCACTCTGGAAATGGTAGCTACGTGATCAACAGAAGTATAGTGTCCTGGTCAAGTGAAGTAATAGTGCCACTATATTCTGCCTTGGTCTGACTGCATTTGGAGTACTGTGTCCAATTCTGGGCACCACAATTTAAGAGGGATGTTGACATGCTGGAACGTGTGCAGAGGAAGGCAACCAAGATGATCAAGCCTTATGAGGAAGGATTGAGGGAGCTGGGTATGGTAGCCTGGATAAGAGGAGACTGAGACGAGATAGGATAGCCATCTTTGAATAGCTCAAGGGTTGCCCCATGGAAGATGGAGCAAGCTTGCTTTCTCCTGCTCTGGAGGGTAGGACCCAAACCAATGGATTTAAGTTACAAGAAATGAGATTCTGACTAAACATCAGGAAGAACTTTCTGACAGTAAGAGCTGTTTGACAGTGGAACGGTCTCCCTCAGGAGGTGGCGAACTCTTCTTCATTGGAGGGTTTTAAGCAGAGGTTGGATGCCCATCTGTCATGGATGTTTTAGCTGAGATTTCTGTGTTGCAGGGGGTTGGACTAGATGACCTCCAGGTTCCCTTCCAGCTCTACAATTCTGTGATTCTATGATAGGAATAAGAGTTCTCCCAACCATGGTTTATTGTGAAACAATGACGTTTTGTATCTGGAGACATAGTGATTGCGGCACAACTTGAGACAACTTTGTAACGGGATTAGACAAACACATGGAGGATAAAGCTAGCAATAGCTACAAATTCATAATAGTGAGAATGTTTTGGGATGCAGGAGAGGATATATTGTTTAAGATATCCTATTCCAACTTGTGTTTACAAGTTCAACAATATCAGCAGAGTTAACATTCCCCTTTTAAACACACACAGCGGATAGCTTGCTCAGGTTCGCTAGAACCTCTGTGATAAATGTCCTGGTATTTTCCCCTTTTAATCCCTCTCAAAATAAGACACTACACAGTCTTCTATAAAAGCATAAAAAGAGTTTACTTACACATCTGTTCACAAAAGGATCCCAGAAGGCAGACTTAAACTTAGTAAAAGTTACATGTACTCTGGAGACTGTCCCAAGAGAGCATCCTAGCGATGTGGCTTCTTTGACAGCGTCATCCAAAACAGAGAAAGATGGTGGCCAGCCTGTGGTTTTGTTTACCTGCCCAGGTGAGGCCACACCCATCTCCAGTTACACAGAGGAAGTCCATCCCAGCCCAGAATAAACAGCAAGTTCTGACTGGCTGGCCTAGAGTTCCCCTTCTATGTCCACTCTAGCAATGTTGTATTTGACTGATCCCGTGTTTCACATCCCACACTTATGCATATATGGGGCAACTAGTATCAGAGATAGCTGGTTGCTGCTGAACACGTGCTGTAATTACCCTTGGGGTCCCTTCCAACTCTACAATTCTGTGATTCTATGCCATGTCTTGCTTGCTGGCTTCCTGTGTCTTGTTCTCTACTGCAGAAGCAGAATGCTTGACTAGATGGACTTTTCTCCTGCTCCAGAAGGGCTCTTCAGGGGTTTGTTAATGGTGTTTACTGGGAATTCAACGCCTTGCCTGCAAATTGAGTTGAAACAGAGGAGGAAAGGCAGCCAGGAACGGATTGTCCTATGCTATTCATTTGCAGATACGTATAGATAAATGGGCATAAGAACGGACCATATGGCACTGTAGGTTAAATCACTGAGCCTAGGGTTTGCGGATTGGAAGGTCGGTGATTGAAATCTCTGCATCTGGGTGAGCTCCCGTTGCTCGGTCCCTGCTCCTAGCAGTTCGAAAGCATGAAGTGCAAGTAGACAAATAGGTACCGCTCTGGCGGAAAGATAAACGGCATTTCCGTGCGCTGCTCTGGTTCGCCAGAAGCGGCTTAGTCATGCTGGCCACATGACCCAGAAGCTGTACGCCGGCTCCCTCAGCCAATAAAGCGAGATGAGCGCCGCAACCCCAGAATCGTCCGCAACTGGACCTAATGGTCAGGGGTCCCTTTACCTATACCTATAGATAGATAGATAGGCACAAGAACGGATCATACTCAGCATTAGAGGCACAGCTATAGTCTGGAAGAAACAGGAAAACATGGTGGGTGGGGGATCAAGAGGTCAGGGGGCAACTACCAGTGTTTCAGGTCGGGGCTGTCCTTTAATCATGAGAGAAGGCAGCTTGAGAAGTACATCTGTGCTGCCTCTGCTGTTTTTGGACGATTGGCAGCTCCCCCACCGATGAGGATCTCATGACCATTTGAGGATAACTGTGGAACAGGATGACTCTGCAGGTTCCATAAACCACTGGCTTCCTTGATATCTTGCAGCTGCCTTGAGTTTCGAAAGGAATAGAGGGGAAAGTCTGACTTTTAGGACGGCTGTGAAGTAACAGCCTGTTACCCAACCCAGGCAATCAGTAAGGTTAAATGACAGCGAAGATTTCTTGTCCAGGCAGGTTTATTGCGGTTTGGTAATGGAATGAGATACATCAGCAGGATTGCTTTCTCTGGAGATGCGATAGTAGAGGAGGCTGGGCAAGCACTGTTTGGGGGAAGGGACCTGGGTTGGTGCACGGCCGTTGGGGACTTTGTGGCTTCCTTTTGCATTGACAAGGGGTGCAAGGAAAGGGTCAGATCGTGTGCTGCAGTGTGGAGGTGGCTAATAGGGGAAGGATGTAACCAAACTGTGGGGCTTCCACAAGCTGCAGTTAGTGCAGAATGCTGCAGCACGATTGCTGGCAGGAGGGAGACCTTCTCAGCGTATAACACCTGTGCTCCGAGATCTGCACTGGCTGCTGAATTGCTATCACACCAAGTTCAAGGTGCTACAGTTAGTATATGAAGCCTTTAACAACTTGGGACCTTCTAGATCACCCTACCCTATGTACACCCACTTGGTTGTTTTGAACAGCAGAACTGGCACTGGTTACAGGTGCCACATAATGCCTTTCCTGCTTTTGTAAGAAATCAATCTTTTAGTGTGGCAGGACCCAACCTTCGGAATTCCCTGCCTATTGACCTTCACTGTACTCCATGGGTAGGCAAACTAAGGCCTGGGGGCCAGATCTGGCCCAGTCGCCTTCTCTATCTGGCCCACGGGCAGCCCAGGAATCAGCATGTTTTTACATGAGTAGAATGTCTCATTTTATTTAAAATGCATCTCTGGTTTATTTGTGGGGCATAGGAATTTGTTCATTCCCCCCCCCCAAAATATAGTCCGGCCCCTCACAAGGTCTGAGGGACAGTGGACTGGCCCCCTGCTAAAAAAGTTTGCTGACCCCTGTAGTGTACTCTTTTCAGCTAAAAACATTTTTGATTAGACAAGCCTACCCAGATATGTTGACTGTTGACTTGTAGTTTAATCTGTTTTTGTTTTATCACTGATTTAATTTTTTAAAAGATATTTAAATAATGGTTTTTAGCTGCTTTTAGCAATTATTTTATTGCTTTATGTGTTTTTTGTTAACTGCTTGGGTTTTGTTTTGCTTGTACAATCAAGTGGTGTACAATTTTTTTGGAAATCAAAATAAATAAATAAGGCTATGGAAAAAGGCCTCGGGGGTGTGTGTGTGTTGAGCAATATTAAGCCCACCCCATGACTATGAGATGTCCTCTTAGGCAAGGTTCCCCTTTTGACTGCGACTTTTCATCAGCAGTCTAGAGCATGTGGGCATGACATTGTGGCTATGAGTATTAACTGTGAAGCTCTTAGCACCACTCGCTTCAAATGTCACTTCCCCCACCCCAGATTGGCTCAACAATCAATCTCTCTTCACAGGGAACTCTGGGAATTGTAGCTCTGGGAGGGGAATAGGGGCATTGTAATAACTCTCAGCACCTCTTAACAAACTACAGCTTTTGGGGGAACCCATGACTGCTTAAAGTGGTATCACAGTGCTTCAGATGTATGATATAAATGTCTTAGTCTTATCGAACACAACTGCTCTTCCCCTGCAATGTGCAGCTGTTGGACATCTTCTAGGGCACAATGTCAGCTGATACAGAGCAAGAACCCACCCCAAAGTCCTAGCTAGATTTCATTTATTTGACCCTACAGCAGGGATGAGGACCCAGTGGTCCTCCAGATGTTGCTGGACAACAATTCCCATCATCCCTGATGATTGACCATGCTGGTTGGGAATGATGGGAGTTGGAGTCCAACAACATCTGGAGGGCCAAACGTTCTCCACTCCTGGTTTCGTCTCACCATAGGTGCTGAATGGACAGAATTGTTAATGTCTCTTCTTCTGTAACTATTGCATCTGTTGGGGCCAGGCTTAAGAAGTCTCCTAAAGGACCACCTTCCTCTCAAAGAAAGCCTAAATCCAGAATAGCCAATATGTTACCTTCTGGATACTGTTGGACTACAAATTCCATCATCTCAGGACCATTGGCCATTGTGGCTGGGGCTGATGGGAACTGGAGTCCTGCCCTAGGATCCTGTGCTGGAACATGCATCTGAGAAGATCCCCCAGAATCCTTTGAAATTGTTTGAAATTGTTCTCCAGCATACAAGCTGTCACCTAAAATGTTCCAGTAAGGTAGAAAGTTTTTGGGAAATGGAAAGGCAAGTGATCCAAAGGGAAGGTGGCATGAGAAAGAGGTCAGGGCAGGAGAATATAATTAATGGTTTGATCAACAGCCAAACAGTCATGGAACACTTTCTTGAGTGCAGTCCTGAAACTCTTCCAGTTCCCCCCCTCTTTTACCTGCAAAGTAAAAGTAAGCTGAAATTCAAACTCTTTCAAATTGGCTGTGCCTTCTCCGTTGACTTTGGGGTCAAGGTGATTGCTAGCCTTTTTGTTTGTTTGTTAATCTTTATTTAAGTTTACTTAACTTACTCTTTGCTTTCCATTCTTTTTTTTCAGATGCTGAAAGATTAAATGTAACATTTGCATTTGAATGTGCTTTCAACACTATGTAAACGTTCTGGGTAATCTTTGCTAGAGTTAATGTTGTATACTTTGGGGAGTTGTAAAGGCTATGACGAAAATAAAATTTCAGCTTCCAGCATTCATACATAACATACCTAAGGGTTTCTGGGGGAAAGGGAGATTATGACTGTGATTAGAGGACACTTAAAAAAAACAGCACACCTCTGGTTTTATATTCCTTTTGAGGCTTTTCAGAGAACCTTGTGGATTTGCTGGGTGGGGAAAATCCAGTATCTTAATGGAGTCATACTTTTATCAAGACCAACTAAAAGGTGGTGTGGAACGCCCAGCCCCTGGGTGCAAACAGGCTTTCTTACGTGGCCCAGGGGGCTGCTTTGGCCAAGCTACACCCACCCAGAGATCTTCTGGTGGAAGAAAGACTGCAGCAGAAGGGGGAAAGTGGTGTGTGCCACAAATACAGCGTTTGAAAGGGAAACAAGGCCCTTTTGCATCCCTGCACAGTTTTGCAGAAGCAAACTGTTATAAGAATTTCAGGGTCTCAAACATGCACATATATCTAAATATATGAACAATGTGTCCGAAATAGTATGGGAGAGCAATCCTGGAGCCATTTTGACTCTCCCAATGACCTCAAATATTCCTCTGCAGTAAGGGAGGCAAATGGGGAAAGCCTTCCCATTGTCTTTTTGCTTGCAAATCCTGTCTTAAGGGTGTATTTGTGTATGAATAGGGTGAGCCTGTGACCTGGATTCAGGAACTAAAGTATTAACCATCACAAAAGAATGGCCAGGCTGCCCAGGTAATGCAATCAGTGACCATTATCAGGTATCCTGGAAAACAGGATTTCTGCTGCAGACCACCTCCTTCTGTGATGTATGTATAATGTTTTTTTGGGGGGTGATCTTGGGCTACAGGGTGGGCAGTTTCAAAAGTCTATATAAGGGCTTGTGCACCATTGTTCAGGGTTGTCCTCCCTCCTGCGTGTGGTGAGTGGGGACCCTGTTGCAATAGTTCCTTGAATAAAGATCGGACTTCCTAGCTGCTTTGCTTCTCAGTATACTCTGTTTAGCCTCTACTTTTCTCCTACCTATAGGACTTAAGGACTCTATATGGGCTCCAGAATACCCCATAAGGGAAAGGGAGCAGTTTTCCTTATAACAAAACAAAACAAAACTTGGTAGTCCTTTTGCTGCTAATGAGAGCTGGAGATTCTGCTGGGAGCCAAATTGGCCTCCCATTTTGAGTTCTCGTTAGCATGCCATTCCAAGGCTATTACTGGCAGCAATGACTTAGTGTCGTTATTATGTGGCTTCCTTGAAAACTGTTGACACAGTTCTGCCTGCTGCAAATCCTTATGACAATGTTGTTTGGGCAGAAACGACTCGAGTTGTCATCTCCAAATGTGCAAACAGAGTCTTGGAAACGTGAGTGGCTTCTTGTTTTCCAGACTATTGTAAAAGGGGGGGGGGAGAGAAAGAGAGAGGAAGAGGAGAAAGAAAGGGAAGGGGAAAAAACATTGGTTGGTCTGACACAGGAATGGAAAGCAAAATTGCCGTGTGTCGTTCATAAAAATAGGACCGGAAATAGGAACATGAAACTCAGTGAGTGCTGTTGGGGACGCGTGGGTGGGCTGGGCATATATTTGAGTCTATTTGGATGGCAGACTTCAGGCTTTTATGGACTTCTCAGTTCTCTGAGCGCCATAATGTCAGGGATTGGCAATGCAGCGAGCCCCAGTTGTTGTTTTGTTCCTCCAACTCTCACCAGCCGCAGCCAACATGAACAATGGCTTGAGAGTACCACGTTGGCTATCCCGCCATACATAATGTTGAGTTCAAAATACGTACGCGCAGATTCTTCCTATTTCCTGGGGGGTTTTTTAATTGGGGGGTTTTAGGGGATGCTGTCAGTCTGCATGATTTTCCCCCCCGGGGCTGGAGTGGGACAAATACTGCAAACACACACACACACCCCCAGAATCCTGGGAACTGTAGTTTGCTAAGGGTGCAGAGTGTTGTTCGGAAACGATTGCAGTTTGGAACATTGAGACTTTGAAAATCTCTTTGTCAAACTTAAAAGGGTATAATGCCACAACTAATTTACCAAAAGGATAAATTCCAGCTTGACGCTTGCTCCTGCTATATGTCAACTTCCTTTGTAGGAAGGAACCCCTCCTCCCCCCAATTGCAGGATGTAAAATGAGTGTACCAGTATTTATCGGTCTAAAAAGGTTAAAAAAAAGGTAAGGGACCCCTGACAGTTAAGTCCAGTCGCAGACGATCCTGGGGTTGCGGCGCTCATCTCACTTTACAGGCCAAGGCAGCCGTGTTTGTCCACGTACAGTTTTTCTGGGTCATGTGGCCAGCATGACTAAGCCGCTTCTGGCACAATGGAACACTGAAACCAGAGCAGCGCATGGAAATGCCGTTTACCTTCCTGCCACAGCGGTACCTATTTATCTACTTGCACTGTGCTTTCGAACTGCTAGGTTGACAGGAGCTGGAACAGAGCAACGGGAGCTCACCCCATTGCGGGGATTCGTACCGCCGACCTTCTGATCGGCACAGCACCACCCGAATCCCATTTATCGGGCTGTGCGTGGCCAAATGCCAAAGGACTTTCTGACATTGAACTGAGCTTATCTCTCATGGCTTAGGTTCTTACAGCTATATATTTGGCTTACTCTGGATGTATTTGTAGTGGGGTTAATGGTTTTGTATTTTGTTGCGGGCAGGAGGTTTGGGCAGCGGCTGGTGGCTTTCATTCTTTTGTCCCCAGGAGAATGCTAAGCTGCTGGGTGGATGATTGCTCAAGGTATCAGTTGTGTTTGCTGGGGAAAGTCCAAAATCTACCCGGTAGGATGGATGTGTTTTCATAGTCAAGGAATAGTCAAGAGCCTGTAAGTGCCAAAACATGAATCCCGTCAAGGCCGGCTTTGAGTGTGAGAGTGCCCCCACCTCGGCAATTTGCCATTTAGTGCCCCCCACTGGGATAAACCCTATCCCGTGGTCATATTGGCAGTGATAATGTCTTTTGCTTGTCTGGATCATGGGTAGGCAAACTAAGGCCCGGGGCTCGGATTCGGCCCAATCACCTTCTAAACCTGGCCCATGGATGGTCCGGGAATTAGCGTGTTTTTACATGAGTAGAATGTGCGTTTTATTTAAAATGCCTTTATTTAAAATGCATCTCTGGGTTATTTGTGGGGCATAGGAATTCATTCTCTCCCCCCCCAAAAAAAATATAGTCCGACCCCACACAAGGTCTGAGGGACAGTGGACCAGCCCCCTGCTGAAAAGGTTTGCTGACCCCTGGTCTGGATGGAGGCTAGAGAGAGTTTCGTGCATGTGTGTTTAAAAATACGCTAGTGTACAAAATTTGCATCCATTGCCTGGCTTATTATGCCGCTGAAACGTAGTGCTTAAAAGATTGCCCAGTAGCGAATGTGGTCATTAGTCCAAAAAAAGGTTTCCTCACTCCTGCTCTTCATGATTCTTCTTCTTCTTCTTCTTCTTCTTCTTCTTCTTCTTCTTCTTCTCCATTAATTTATATACTGCCAAAATGGCTTCTAAGCAGTTTACAACAGTGAAATCAATACATAGTTAAAATACACCATAAGAAATCCACAGTTAAAAAGCATAGCAGTTAAAAAGGTTTGAAGAAAGCTGAACTGCCCTGGAATCTGTGGATGAAGGGACAGCGTACAAATTTAATAAATAAACTAAAAATAAAAATAAATTAAAATCAGAAGTTTAGTTCAGGGGACTGCTTGCCCAGACAGGTGTGCCTTTGGGATGAAGTAGAATACCGACATTAACAATGCCTCCTGTATTTACTCCCTGGATAGCTCAGTTGGTTAGAGCATGGTGTTGATAATGTCAAGGTTGCAGGTTCAATCCCCATAAGGGACAGCTGCATACTCCTGCATTGCAGGGGGTTGGACTAGATGATCCTCAGGATCCCTTCCACCTCTGCAGTTCTATGAATCTTTGATTTCAGTGGGGGGGGGGTTTCCGCAACACTGGCGCCATCAGTGAAAAAGCCCACCTCCATGTTACCACAAGCTGATAATCTTTATACACCGGCAGCAGACTCATTCTTTGAGTTTGGATCTTGATGAAACCAGCACAGAATCATCCAAAGGCAATAGGGACGCATAAGCAGGCTTGGAGAAACCCCAAATTTTGCACTAAAAAACAACAACACACCTTGTGACAGACCCTAGAGTGACCCCTCCCACTCCCCAATAACCCCAGTCCAAATGGGGACTGAGAATTTGTATCGGAAGGGGCATGAAAAACCGGAGAGGGAGCATGAAAGGGAATGGAGTATTCTGGAAAGGGAATTGCTGGCTTGCTGGCTACCTGGAAGGACCCCTGAACAGAAGTAGCCCACCAAGCAACATTTTGTTTCAGGTGCCACTTGTTTTATAAACAAGTGAAGAGGGTTGAAATGAGGACACACGGTGTGTTCTCAAGCAGGCTTGACAATGTCTTGCAAAATTTAATGTGCTGTAGATTTGCAACAGACCTGACTTCAGGCAGCTGCTTCGAGGAGATGGAAATGAGGTTTTGCTTTCTTTAAAACGACAGCATGCTTTTCTCCCCTTAAATGCATTCAGAGTTTTGGCCTACTCAGCACCACCAACTTAATCTAATATGTGAAACCTGTGCGTTCCTGCTCTGCCTATTCGGTGCAAATTGCTTAATGCACTTTAATTTCTAATTATTTATTTGTTCCTGTGGGATGGGTCGGTAATGCAAGAGAAGGCTAGGGTCAGCAGAAAACAGCGAGGCTGGAGGGACTGTTTTGCTCCAGCCGAAGAGTAATTAAACTGACCGGATTTGCATAACATTTTGTAGCACAGAAAAGAAAGGAGGAGGGAAGAGGACAGATTACAAGCTGGTGACCTATCAGTAACAGAGCACCAAGAGGAGTAATTAAAAGGACGTGTAGCTAATACCATTGGTTCGGGGAGAGAAAGCGTACAAGGCCAAAGAAGCTGAAGGACAACAGATCTGAAGTAGAATAATGTGACATTTATTTACGCACGCACACCCCACAAAATAAATCTGGATTATTATTTTTTGTCAGCTCTCCAAAAGACGTGGGTTACCTGACCTTTGGAAGGAAGGGTTCTTGTTTTATTTATTTAAAGGAAGGACGAAATTGCACACACTAAGCTGCCTAGCAGAATCAGCTCTGAAGATAGTGCTTTTAAAAGCTAAGGTGCAGCTTGTTACATGTTGTCTGCTGCTGGTGTGATGATTTGCGTGTTTGTGTATATGTGTCACGACCCCTGAACCCAGCCCCGCCTGCAATGCCTCCAAAGAGAATCCAAATCAGGAAGATAAATCAGGAGATGAGGCTAGTGGCTACTAGCCATCATAGCTATGTTCAACCTCTCTGCTGGAGGCAGTTTGCCTCTGGAAACCAGTTGCTGACAATCACAATTGGGGGGAGTTGCTTTTGCACTCTGGTCTTCCCATATGCATCTGGCCGGCCACAGTGAGAAGAGGATTCTGGACTAGACGGGCATTCGGCCTGATCCAAAGGCTATTATTATATTCTTAAGATTCACAAGATGTTTAACCCTGTTTGTTTGTGTGGGGTTTTTTTTGGGGGGGGGAGATTTCAGCATCTCCAGAGTGGCTGGGGAAATCCGCCAGATGGGGGGTACAAATAATAAATATTATTATTATTATTATTATTATTATTATTATTACTCTCCCAGCTTAGGGACAATGCCCCCTTTGCCTTCTTCAGACTCTGAGGGCTACCCCCCAGTCCCTTTAACCTCTGTCTCGTAGAAGCCAGTGATTCCAGAAGCAGGCAATGATTCTTCAAGGAGCAAAGCTTCTCCGGGGACGTGGGTCCAATTCCAGAAGACATGCTTGCTATCCTTCATGGGGCTTCCAATGGATACAGCTCTTTGCTAAGGCAACATTCCCCCCATTACCTATAATAGAGGGAGAACTATAGCCAGCAGAACCCACTGGGAGCTCTCCGTGGTCCTGATGAGACTTGTCTTGGCTCTGAATATACCTTGCTAAGTCACATTCTCCTGGATCTGGACTTTACCTGGAACGACCCTCCTTCCTGAAGACACTGCTTGACACGTCCTTACCAAGTGGCACTTGAAGATGTGGCCTTACTTTTGTAAATTCATGGAGGAAAGGGCTGACAGGGACTGCCAGCCATGATGTTTATGGTCTACCTCAGGGGTCAGCAAGCTTTTTCACTCTCCTTCAGACCTTGTGGGGGGCCGGACTATATTTTGGAAAAAAATATGAACGAATTCCTATGCCCCACAAATAACCCAGAGATGCATTTTAAATAAAAGCACACATTCTACTCATGTAAAAACACAGGCAGGCCCCACAAATAACCCAGAGATGCTTTTAAATAAAAGGACACATTCTACTCATGTGAAAACATGCTGATTCCCGGACCATCTGTGGGCCGCATTTAGAAGGTGATTGGGCCGCATCCGGCCCCCGGGCCTTAGTTTGGGGACCCCTGGTCTACCTCCTCAGTTAGAGGAGCAATGCTCTGAATACAATACCAGTTGCTGGAAACCATAGGAGGGGAGGTTGTTCTTGTGCTCATGTTCTGTGTCCTGGTTTCCCACAGGCATCTGGTTTACCATTGTGAGAACAGGATGCTGTCTAGATGGGTCAATGGCATAGTTCAACTGCCTATTCTTCTGTTCTTAACCTTGCCTTGAGGGGAAGCTAGGAATGGGGGATAAATATTGGTTCACTTCTTGCTTCAATGTGAACCTATCTAATATGGAGACCAAAGTGCACCTTGCCTTAGAAATTTCCACTCCTCCAAATTTTGCAATCCAGTTCTCCCAACAACAGCAAAAGAGAATAAGAATGCATATATCAGGGGAACACGGATATATGCATATACTGTGTGCACAGAAATGCATGTATTTGTGGAAATCATGTACTAAAATGCTTGCAAGGGAAGTTTGCTTGTATGTGCTAGGAAAACGTGTGGGTGATGAATTTTCACGAAGGCTTTTTAAAATAACGGCACTAATAATTCACAAACTGATGTGGAAATCTGGTGAAGTTGAGACTGAAAACTGAGCAACTGAGAGAAATCGAAACTGACAAGCTCATCCAGCTCTCAAGGAGACCACACATTAAAAAAAAAAACCTCCCAGTGTTAAAAATGGCACTGCTGTGTTTTTGATGCTGACTGCCCTATAAATAACCCTTCTTTCTCGCTGCAGGTGGTTAACTGTGACATTTCAGTATTAAAAATTTGCTGGGTGTCGATTGAACGGGCATGGTTTTAACTATTTTTCTCTTTCTTTCTCCCCTTCTGCTCCCCCCCCCCCTACAGCAATGAAATCGGGAGGCACCCAGCTCAAACTGATAATGACGTTCCAGAATTACGGGCAAGCCTTGTTTAAGCCAATGAAGTAAGTGTGGGGTCCCTGTCTTAAAAAAGCAAGTTTACAAAATTTCTGATGCCTGCGAAGAGATCACTAATGGGCATTCTTGTCCGCAGCCGAGCTTGTGGCGGAAAGAGATATGACAGTAAATGACACAAGGAGCAATGATTGCTTGGGTGCCCCTACCCTCTTTTAAATTAAAAGGAGGCCTTGGGGGGGCAAATCTGGTGCAGACTACAGCATGAGGGAAAGGGACTTGTAACGCTTTCCCCTACATTGGTCCCAATCAACCCCCACCCCCCAGCCAAGTGTAGATGATATTTGCATGGGGGGGGGATGGGGACATAGCACGAAATAATATTTTGTGCTGAGGATACATTCACAACCAGAGGCGTAAACTTAACTCAGGTTGGTAAGGCAAGAACGCACTAAGCAGAAAAGCTCCTTTGCTTTGCACATGCATTGCTGCTTTCAACTTGCCTTCTGTATGAACCTCTGCCAGACATCAACGAACTGAGGGAAGGTCAAATATGGGTTAAGGCTCATAAGTTAGATTTGGGTTTAAGATTCCCGATTTACCTTGGACTCATTGTGGGGAAGAGCTTGGAAAATAATTCCATCTTCAGGTGGTAGCAAAACTGATTCACGTTTATGGTAATAGCCAAATGCATTTCCCCGCCCTGCCGCTCCCAGATTTCCCTTTGGTTGTATGTTCATTTGTGATTTGTGCTCATGATTGCATCAGTAAGTAAAAAAAAAAAAAATCCAAATTATTATATTATGAATTAATTAAATTTGTTAGTTGCTTTTTTTGCTATGGCAACTCAAAGTGACATGCAGTATTTTAAGCAAAAGAAGAAGAAGCCTTCATTCATTAAAACCAGCATATATGTGTATATATGCACACACACACACGTGTACATACAACCAGCTGTCTGCAAGCTGCTGGGATCCTGCACATGCCAGATGTTTAAGTGTCTTCTTGGCCCCAGATCAAGTTAAACCTGGGGGAACAGGCTGAATGCTCTGATTTAGATTTCTGAATTTGCAATAAGCTGTGAGGTGGTCAAGAAAATGCAACAAAGCGCCTGTGTTTCTCAAGCTCGCAGCACCACTTGGCTGCTTGGGGATAGTTTATGGGTGGCTTGAAGTTATTTTGTGCATAACTACTCCAATCCCCCTTCACAAAAACTGAATCCCCTGCTGGTTCTGATTAACAGAGCAGATGAAAAGATAATGGAAAAAAATTGTTCTCCTACAGACAGACTTGCCCAGTTGCTCACATCTCCACACCTTTTGGATTGGAGCTAATCCTTCAATCTACGTTAGTTAAACCCTTTTGGGGCCTTGTGATAATCTCTGATAATTTCCACCATTTACCTGGTGGCCACCAACAACATTCCCCTCTCTTCCTGCCCCAACCAGACCCTGCAAGAAACATTCTCAGTCATAAACAGTCCGGTCCTGGGCATTGTCTACTTCAGAGTCAGGAATAGGGAACGTGTGGCCCTCCCAGGGACTCCAGAAGACTCAGCCAGCATGCCCAGTGGTCAGGAATGATGAGAACAACATCTGGAGGCCCCTCGGGGCAGAGACCTCTTATGATTTGTCCTGTGTCAAATAGAGCAGCTGCAGCCAGTGGCTAACCAGGCTTCAGTGTTCTCCTAGGCTACTTATGCACTATGCACTTGAAGCAGGTGACTCTTTTTAGAGAATCATGGGAACTGTAGTTTGTTGCCAGTTTTGAGAATTGTAGTTGATGGTAGGATTACCATATTTCCAAAAAGTAAAAACCAGGACACCCTGAAAGTTGTTGAGGGGTTTTTTTTTTTTTAAAGGAAGGCCCCCAAACACCACCTTTCAATTTTTCAACCCTGCTTTTGAAATCCCGGTAATGTCCAGAAATATCTGGATGTATAGCAGCCCTAGTTTATGGAGAAACTACAGTTCTGCCTGGGGGTCTCAGGGTGGTTCACAGATCTTTGGTTACCCAAAAGGTGGTCAGATTGAAGTTACAGCAGCAGACCTGGATGCTAGGCTTAAAACGAAGGTGTGCTGCAGCCCTGGAAAAGGCAGGGTTGTTGTGTCTCTGAATTTCACTTGCTGGGAACAACGTTAGGAGAGAGATCCTGCGCTGTGTTCTGCTCATGGGTTTTCCATAAACATCTGGTTGGCCACTGTGACGGGAAGGTGGACTAGATAGGCCTTTGGCCTGATCCAGCAGGGCTTTTCTTACGTTCTGGCCATAGAATCATAGAATTGTAGAGTTGGATGGGGCCCCCAGGGATCATCCAGTCCAGGCTTCCTCAAACTCGGCCCTCCAGATGTTTTGAGACTACAATTCCCATCATCCCTGACCACTGGTCCTGCTCGCTAGGGATCATGGGATCATGGGAGTTGTAGGCCAAAATCATCTGGAGGTTCGAGTTTGAGGAAGCCTGATCCAGTCCAACCCGTGCAATGCAGGATTATTCCCGATACAGGTTGTGTTTTGTAGTAAACAAAACTTCTCTGGCCGGCCACAGCTCTCCAGGGCCTCGGATCTAGGCCCCGGATCCTTTTAACTGGAGGTTAACTGGGGCTTAAATTTGGTACCCTTTACCTGCAGGCCAGGTGCTCTGCCCTCGAGTCGCTGCCCTTTCTTTTGTTGGGAGAATGTGAAACAGAATGTCTGGGACGGACGCTCCATATTAGTGACTTGTGTTGGAGGCGGGCACTGCGGTTGTCGTTCTGAAGGATTATAATGCACCCATCAAGATTTCTGCTTGGGGAGGGGATTCCGGGAATATAAAGCATGCCGAGGAAAGCAGAAAGGCAACTGGGGGAGATAAATACCGTAGGCTTGGTTTTCTTAACCCAGGAGGGATGGATTGGACTTTAAAATTAGGGACTAGGGTGGAAATCAAAAGCGGGTAAAGGAAATTTAAATAAAGGCAGGGGCACACTCGAAGGAGGTCAGTACTAAAGTGGAAACATGGTGTGTTTATTACACTGGGTTTCGCAAAGTCGCTTGGGGCTGCCGTAGGTTTAACGAAGCCATTCAGCATCCGTGTTGGAGCATTGCCGCAATCATAAGCTCATTTCCTTGCTTTGTTTCCCCGGTATGGAAGTTCAATTATTAGTTCCCTCCAAGTGGGTCCGTAAAGCAGGAGAGTCGGGGAGGATAAGTAGCTTTGAGTGTCTATTTAGTATTCCTCACATCCATGCTAAACATCAGGTTGCCTGTATGAAGCCTTCAGAAGACTGCAGCACTTAATTTTTCAAATGAGAACCAGCGGGGCTCAGAAATCATGTTTTCTGGCCTGGTGGCTTTTCCCTCTCATTCTCAGATTATTATTTTTTTGTGGGGAGGGGGGCATGTGCTCTGCTTGATGGACGTCAGCCCATTATTTCAGGGATGGGGAAACCTGCGTCCCTAAAGATGTTGTTCGAACTCCCGCTCTCATCAGCCCCACCCAGCATGTCCAGTGGTCAGGGATGATGGAACCAGGCTGCCAAAAGGATCTCCTGGTTCTCGGTAGTAGATCACCTGCTGCTTTGCATGCAGAAGGTCCGAAGTTCAACCCCCAACACCTGCTGGTGGGGCTGGGAATATCCACTGCCTGAAACCTTGGATAGTCACTGTCGGTCCATATAAGACAATGCTGAGCTAGATGGAACATTGAGTCTGATTCTGTATAAGGTTCAGTTACAGGTGGGTAGCCGTGTTGGTCTGCCATAGTCAAAACAAAATAGAAAATTCTTTCCAGTAGCACCTTAGAGACCAACTGAGTTTGTTCTTGGTATGAGCTTTCGTGTGCATGCACACGAAAGCTCATACCAAGAACAAACTCAGTTGGTCTCTAAGGTGCTACTGGAAAGAATTTTCTATTGTGTATAAGGTAGATACCCATGCTCCACATCACCAAGGCTCTGCTTTTTCGCTCCTGCCAACTGGGTTATAGTGGTTGGCACCTGGGGAGAGGGCCTTCTCAGTGGTGGCCCCTATCTAGCTCCAAGAGCCTTCTGGCATTTTTTCTCATTGCAAGAAATGAGTTTACAGGAAACCAGGCAGAGGGCCTTCTCAGTAGTGGCACATGCCCTGTGGAAATAAACAACTATCTTACTTGTAGGGAACATCTGAAGGCAGCCCTGTATAGGGAAGTTTTAAATGTTTGACGTTTCTACTGTGTTTGATGTTTTCATTTGTTGGAAGGTGCCCAAAAGTGGCTGGGGCAACTCAGTTAGATGAGCGGAAAATAAATAATAAATTATTATTATTGTTATTATTATATCCGTAGCAACAATATCCTGCTGCAACATTGAGAAAAAGTTTGCAGTAAAGGAGGCAAAATATCACTGCAGTTGCAAAGTGTGCATTTCCACTAGGCTTTGCGAGGAACCATATAGCACAAAGTAAATAATAATTAAATCAAAGAATACTTTAAGCAGCAGGCAAGAAGGCTTCTCGGCAAGGTCCTGTTTCGAAGATCTTCCTCAGATAGTAATAAAGCTCAAAAAACCCTTTGAAGCCCTGCCTGTAGTTTTCACAAATGGGAGGACTCCAGGAATGTTCCTCTCCGTTACTTGATTCCAGAAAGATAATACTAGTGCGACTGTCCAAAATTATAATGATAAACAGTATAATAATGATATTTTGTCTACTTGAGGGAGTTGGGTATGTTCAGCATGGAAACATGGAGACTGAGAGGAGATGTGATACTAGCCATCTTCAAATATTGGAAGGGCTGTCACATGGGAGATGGAGTAAGCTTATTTTCTCCGGCTCTGGAAGGTAGGACCCGATCCAATGGATTCAAGTTACAAGAAGGGATATCCCGACGGAAGGGAGAACCTTTTGACAGTAAGAGCCGTTCCACAGTGGAACGGACTCCCTCAGGAGGTGGTGGGCATTCCTTCCTTGAAGGTTTTGAAGCAGAGGTTGGATGGTCATCAGACAGGGGTGCTTTAGCTAAGATTCCGGCATTGCAGGCGGCAGGACTAGATGACCCTACAAGCTTATCTTTCTGGCATTTGCCAGGGACTACGATGATGATGACCTTTGGAAAATTCTTTTATCTATTGAAGTGAGCTGCCTTGCCTTTGCTTTTATTACAGTGGTTTTGTTTTGTACCTTTCCTGTATTTTATGACGTGGACGGTTTATTTGATGCCTTGTGCGCAAGGCGTCCTGGGGGATAGAATTTGAAGCAGGTTGTTCGTTTCTTCTTGTCTGTTATTGATCTACCTAATAAGATCAATGCATAAAGAAGCATTTTGGAGGCCACTGTGGTAGCGGAGGCTAAGGTTCACCTATGAAGAGAGAGACATTTACCACCACGATCCCGTCAGGTTGAAGGGCCTCTTGTGTGCTTCAAATTAATGTCTGACTAAGGCTGCATCCGTGCTATATATTTAAGACAGTATCATATTGCTTTAAAGCCATGGCCTCCCCTCCCAAAGAACCCTGGGAAATGTAGTTTGCTAAGAGTGCTGAGAGAAGTTATAGAACTACAATTCCCAGAGTTCTCTGGGAAGAAGCATTGACTGCTAAACCACTCTTGAGGAGTGTAGCTCTGTGAGAGGGATTAAGAACAACTCTCAGCAACCATAACAAGGTACACTACCCATGATTTTGGTGGGGATGCCATGACTGTTTAAAATGGTATGACCTTGAGGACCTAAGAGGAAAGGGAATGCTGTTTTTGTGGTGACACCCAAGCTCTAAATCTCCCTTCCCAGGAGAGTCCACCTCACCCCTTCCTAGGTGGTCATCAAATCTTCCTTTTAAGCACATTGTTCATTCTTAGCAACTTCATTCGAGCCTGTCCAGCTGCTTTAAAATGCTGCTCTTATTATTTTTAATTTTCTGGTCTGCTGCTGTTGCTTGTTTCTTTCTGACAATTAAGTTTTTAGGACTTTTAAATTAAAAAAATAGGTTTGTATTTATTTTTTTTAAAGTATATGTGGATCTCCTTTTTTTCCACTAGCCATCTTGAGGTTTTTGTGTGAAAGGGAGATACAAAAAGTTTTAAACAAACAAGAAATAAGGAACATGTGTGTGATAGCGAAGCAGCAACACTCAATTGGCAGATCTGCTCGGAATGTTTCTGAATGTTCTAAACGTTCAGGGAATAAAGCTGTCAGAATATTTGCAGTTACGTTTCTGTTAGCAGAAGGGCAGTGGTAATTTTGGCTGGGGTAGAAACCTCAGGCACACACAGCCTGGGAATATTACCTTTTGAAAGGCAGGTTGAGGAGTGGAAATAATTCCCAGGTGATAGGGGAACTGACAGGCAGACAGCTCAGTTGTTGAGGAGAATATACAGGAAAGGTAACACGACTGGAAACAGGAAGGGTAAATGAAGGAGAAGGAGGATTGAAGAAACTGAGGGCACACGATGGGGTTAATAAGATAAGGGGCAGATTTACTTATTGATTTGAGCCAACCAGCCTGCTCTTGGACTGCAGGCTTCTAATTGTTTTATTCTCCAACCTCTTAAATCAAATGAAAGGCAGGGAAGGAAGGCCGAAAGAATGCCCTTGCGTGAGCAGAGCCCACCGCGCAACAATTATTTCATTTATTTGAAGATCTACATCCTCCATCCTGAACTAATTGCCCATAAAAGGTTGCAGGGTTAGCCAGCTCTATTTACAAATCCTTATTGCCCAATGCAAATTCCGTTGCTAATTCTGCATGAATCAACCCCAAATGAGAATGCTTCCAGTAAACACCAAGGGAGTTCTGAACATAGCTGAAATGTATCTAACAAACAATTAGCGTGGAGCTTTGCTTAATATACTGCAATATTCCCCACATATTGAGATTTCTCGTGCCAGGCTTTCTTAAACGGCTCGATACACCGGGTAGGAAGCCACCCAAAGCCAGCCCAGCCAAATGCTGGAATGTTAATAACACCAAGTGGCTTTTTATTACAGTGCTACCTTGGTTCTCAAATATAATGCGTTCCAGAAGTCCATTCCAAAACCAAAGCGTTCCAAAACCAAGGCACACTTTCCCATAGAAAGTAATGCAAAATGGATTAATTCGTTCCAGACTTTTAAAAACAACACCTAAAACAGCAATTTAGTATGAATTTTACTATTTAACGAGACCATTGATCCATAAAAGGAAAGCAATAATCAATGTACTGTACCATAAAATAAATAAGATAGTATTGTAGGTGATAAAATTTAAAATCACATATTTTTCTTACCTGCACTGATGATAGTCATTGTTTGGATGGGGGCTTTTATCCATTTCTGCAGTCACACAATCAATCAATCAGTAGCTGAACTGGGTTCCACACAGTCACAAAAACAAATTAACCGAAAAAGCCTCAAAAACAAAAACGCAAAATAAATAGCAAAAACAAAAGCACCAAACTTAATCCGTTCCGGAAGTCCATTTGACTTCCGAAATGTTCAAAAACCAAGGCGCAGCTTCTGATTGGTGCAGGCGCCCCTGAAACAATAGCTGACAACCGCATCGGATGTTCAACTTCCGAAAAATGTTTGAAAACCGGAACACTTATTTCTGGGTTTTCGGCATTTGGAAATCAAGGTGTTTGAGTACCAAGGTACCACTGTATTATTCTAGTGTCTACTCTCACGTATTGGAGTGAATGAAAGGTTGGATTTTATAGGTCTTGATTCAGATCCATATGTCACCATGGATTTTTTTTTCCGTTGGTTTGGGTACCAATCAAATAGGGCCGAATCTGTAAAATCGTATTATCATAGAATAATAGAGCGGTAGAGGTGGAAGGGACCCTTCAACCCCCAGCAACACAGGAATCACAGCTAAAAAATATGTTATGCAACGAACTAATCTTGGAAAAGTGATGTGGGTGGCGCTGTGGTCTAAACCACTGAGCCTAGGGCTTGCCGATCAGAAGGTCGGCGGTGGTTTGAATCCCCGCAACGGGGTGAGCTCCCGCTGCTCGGTCACAGCTCCTGCCAACCTAGCAGGTTCGAAAACACACCAGTGCAAGTAGATAAATAGGTACCGCCTATTTCCATGTGCTGCTCTGGTTTTGGTGTTCCATTGCGCCAGAAGTGGCTTAGTCGTGCTGGCCACATGACTCGGAAAACTGTCAGTGGACAAACGCAGGCTCCCTCGGCCTATAAAGCGAGATGAGCGCCACAACCCCAGAGTCGTCTGCAACTGGACATAACTGTCAGGAGTTCTTTACCTTTACCTTTTTTAATCTTGGAAAAATAATGAATCTTTCCCTCATCCTCCAACTCCATGGTTGGTTGGGATGCCAGAGAATTCCAACAGAAACAAGAGCAAATGTTTGCTTATTCATTCCATATATTAATCAATCCAACGAATATGATTCATATTGGCTGTTGTTGCTTGCAGCCTGCAAGTAATATGTTCTCGATTACTCTCACCCCCTCTTCGCATAGTGTTTCCTTTACATTCAAAGTTGGGGGTGGAATGGAATTGTGTAATAACAATGATAATTGAGTAATTCATTACATAAGTCACACCAGTTATACATGTTTACCACAGCATACAGTATGAGGAATAAGGTAGCTTTTGTCAGAAGATGAACTGCGGCTGAACAGAAGCACTGCTGCATGCGGTGAATTCAGGGCGGAACAGAGAATGATGCTTTCTCACATCCTGTCTAGTGGTTGCCCAGGGACAGTTTGTGGAAAACAGAGACTGAAAGGCTTGGTGGGAACATCAAAGTTCATCTAGTCTGACAATGTGCGAGGCAGCTTTCTGGTGTTATAAATTTAGGGTGAACCCCCCTAAACCCTAGAAATTAATAAATGGTAGGATTTTGATCCAGGTGGTGCTGTGGGTTAAACCACAGAGTCTAGGGCTTGCTGATCAGAAGGTCGGCAGTTCGAATCCCTGCCACGGGGTGAGCTCCCGTTGCTCGGTCCCAGCTCCTGCCCACCTAGCAGTTCGAAAGCACGTCAAAGTGCAAGTAGATAAATAGGTACCGCTCCAGGCGGGAAGGTAAACGGCGTTTCCGTGTGCTGCTCTGGTTCACCAGAAGTGGCTTTGTCATGCTGGCCACATGACCCAGGAAGCTGTCTGCGGACAAACGCCGGCTCCCTTGGCCTATAGAGCGAGATGAGCACCGCAACCCCAGAGTCGGACACGACTGGACCTAATGGTCAGGGGTCCCTTTACCTTTACTTTTAGGATTTTGATTAATTGGGATATGGATAAAAGTACAAGCTGCAGAGGGACCCAGGTGGTACTGTGGCTTAAACCACTGTGCCTAGGACTTGCTGATCAGAAGGTCGGCAGTTTGAATCCCTGTGACGGGGTGAGCTCCCGTTGCTCGGTCCCAGCTCCTGCCCACCTAGCAGTTTGAAAGCATGTCAAAGTGCAAGTAGATAAATAGGTACCGCTCCAGCGGGAAGGTAAATGGTGTTTCCGTGCACTGCTCTGGTTCGCCAGAAGCGGCTTTGTCATGCTGGCCACATGACCCAGAAGCTGTATGCCGGCTCCCTCAGCCAGTAACGCGAGATGAGCACCGCAACCCCAGAGTCGGACACGACTGGACCTAATGGTCTGGGGTCCCTCTACCTTACAAGCTGCAGCGCTGTGCAAGACAGGGAATCCTTGGGCTGGCTTATGCAAACCAACCTGGCTGGCCTAGCAAAGAGCAAATCTGTTAACATGACAAAATGTGTTGATGAGCCATCTAAAAGGAATAATTTGGCCTGGGGAGACAGATGTTGCCAAGGTAATGGGGTGTGTGAAGTGACAGGAAAAGAGAGTTTTTAGCAGGGTGTTCAGGGAGGAAGGAGGAGGAAGAAAGATGGGGTTCCATATTGGGCAGGCTGGCTGAAGGATGGCTGAGAGAGATGCCTTGGGATCCAGGGCTGCACTGCTTTGGGGGGCAAGCACTTCTTGAAATGACCATGCTGTAAGATCTGGACTCCCTCCATGAAGACTGAAGGTGTAAATAGGTGAATAGACCATATTTCTCAAAACTACGACAGTCTCCACTGTGTCTCAATTCTTCAAAGCACCGCAGACCGGGTGCCTGAAATCCCATGGGCTCTTGCCACCGCTCAGCAGAGAGAGGGGGAGGCAACCAACTTTTGTAACATAATGTTCCCTGGATTCCTCAAACAGTGTTACCCTCCCCACTTTCTCAGTTTTCAGTTGGTATGTCCTCAACCTGTGCCAGTAAAAGACAAATAAAATTACTTTGAGAAGCTGCAGGGCATTCCTTCCTTTTAGCATGGCAAGGGTGTGGCCATCTTCACAGTTATTTTTGAATTGCCTTTCCACCAAGCGTGCTCAAGGCAATGCAGAATTAAAACAACAACAGCATAGAAATGAAAGTCCAATAATTTATCGGTGTCTCCTGCTTTCAAAGGGCCAGAAATTGGTGTGCAGTTGCCAGGGCCTAAGAAAATCCCAAGCAAGTTGTAGCTGGATGAGACTTGAACCGACAGCTGGATTCAAACAAGACCTGCTTGATGGCTTTGCTGTTTGCACAGTTGCCTGCAGATTTGCATAAACGTGGGTTCCTACCCTTAACGGGCTTCACAATCCTTCCGTCCTCCCTCCTTCCTTGTTTGTAACATTTGCACCTCATTCGCCACCCAAAAGGCCACCCAGAGCAGCTTGCGGATCAATCAAACCAGCCTAGCCCTTGCAGACATGACACAAAAGGAAAAGCGAATGGAGAGGGAAGAGGAAATCAAGAATGCTCAGACACCAAATACTTAATGTTATATGGTTCTTGTTAATTGTCATAGTCAGCTGAGACGGGGGACGGGGGACGGGACAGTCACCTGTGACAGGACCTTCTCAGTGGTAGCTTCCAGATGCCCTCCTGGGGAGATGAGTCAGTCTCCTTCATTGTTAATTTTTAGAAGAAATTTGAAAACATCTCTTTTTACCCAGGAATTTGAGGGCTGGAAAATGCGTCCCTGGCCACCCTGAAATTATTGATTTTGACAGTAGATGATGGTTTAAGGGATTTTTAGATGTTTTCAGCAGGTTGTTTTAAACTGTTCACCGCCAGCATGCATCATCTATAACTGAAATGCTTTGTTTTTGAGATCCGAGTTTGCCACGAAACGCCTGCTTTGTCCCCCTGCTAGCTTGCGTGGATGATGGCTGGTGTTAAGTGGCAGACATCTTAGATGGAGCCTAACATCAGCCTGCAAGAATCCAAAACCCTTTGAAAACGATTCATCTGAAAAGGAAAATAAAATAACATTGCATGCCTTTCTGGCTCCGGGGATTGGGGGTGGGGGGGAAGGCGGAATTAATTCGGCACACTTGGCTTCCAGCATCAGCACACCGCTCCAGAGTCAACGTAGCAATTAATTCAAATGGCAGCGGCTCCACACCTTCACTCCAGCATCTTCCTAAATGCAAGATGCATTCAGTAACCGTGATTCTAAAAACACAGGGATTGCTGTGTGACACGCTCTGCTGAAGGAGCCACGGTGGATGCTCAAAGAACGCCACTCTGGCTGGAGAAATAGCTTAAAGCAATTTCCCATGAGGATGTCGCTGTTCCAATCCTTCTGTGCACAAGAGGCTGATATTCCAGATTTGTGATGCGACAAGCTGATCTGAGGGGCAGAAGCTGATAATCAAAACATTCAAGACTGCTGTGCATGTTTAGAACTGAGAAGTGCCTTGTGTCTGAAGATAGGAAACAAGAAATGCGTCTCTCTCTCTCTCTCTCTCTCTCTCTCTCTCTCTCTCTCTGTGTGTGTGTGTTTGCTTGTGTGCGTGTGTGTGTTGTGAGCATATATTTTGACGGAGAAGCATCATTGTTTTCTATTCCGCCCTGTATTGCAGGACTGTCTCCTTTCAATTCGCCTTCTGCCCTGAATCATGCTATTTGTTTCGTCATGGCGAAAATACATAACTTACGCAATTTATGCAATTAATGGAAAAAGCAACAAAGTGGAAATGGGAGGGAGTGGTGGTAATCAATTGCATATTGTGTGCAGACTAAAAACAACAATAACAGCAAATACCGATTGTATTCAACGGATTGATTTCTGCTCTGGACATGGGGTGAATAAGCAGATATTGGCATTTCCCATTCCCATTCCCATTCCCATTTTCACCAGAATTCCCCGACATTCCTTGCTAAGCATGCTTGCAATTTAGCAGAACGATCCAGTCTGTGGTTCAAACGCAGGGTGTGTGCATGGTTGCAAGGGGAGCTGCTTATCACGACTCCTGTGTCCAGTCCAGCACTGACCTGGGCACAGATTCAGAGACTGCAGGGGCACCAGATGAGGAGCCGGGTCTGGCTGCCTCCTACCACATATCACCACCCTGGGAGGGCACCAGGAGGAACAAAGGCATGTCTTGTTCCACAGGGCTACAATTTCCAGAGTTCCGTTGAAGAGGGAATGATTTTAAACCACTCTAGGAACTGTAGCTCTGTGACGGGAATAGGCACCTCCTAACAACACCCTTAACAAACTACAGTTCCCATGGTTCTTTGGGGACACTGCTTTAAATGTATAGTGTGAATGTGGCTTGTGAGAACAAAAATGTTGGAGTAGGTAGGCCCTTTGGTGTGGATCCAGCAAGCCTGGGCCCAGTCTTATTCAACATCTTTATCAATGACTTGGATTATGGGCTTGAGAGCATCCTGATTAAGTTTGCAGATGACACCAAATTGGGAGGGGTGGCTAATACCCCTGAGGACAGGATCACAATTCAAAATGACCTTAACAGATTAGAGAACTGGGCCAAAGCAAACAAGATGAATTTTAACAGGGAGAAATGTAAAGTACTACACTTGGGCAAAAAAAAATGAAAGGCACAAATACAGGATGGGTGACACCTGGCTTGAGAGCAGTACATGTGAAAAGGATCTAGGAGTCTTGGTAGACCATCTTGACATGAGTCAACAGTGTGATGCAGCAGCTAAAAAAGCCAATCAATTCTGGGCTGCATCAATAGGAGTATAGCGTCTAGATCAAGGGAAGTAATAGTACCACTGTATTCCGCTCTGGTCAGACCTCACCTGGAATACTGTGTCCAGTTCTGGGCACCACAGTTCAAGAAGGATACTGACAAGCTGGAACGTGTCCAGAGGAGGGCAACCAAAATGGTCAAAGGCCTGGAAACGATGCCTTATGAGGAACGGCTTAGGGAGCTGGGTATGTTTAGCCTGGAGAAGAGAAGGTTAAGGGGTGATATGATAGCCATGTTCAAATATATAAAGGATGTCATATAGAGGAGGGAGAAAGGTTGTTTTCTGCTGCTCCAGAGAAGCGGACACGGGCAATGGATTCAAACTACAAGAAAGAAGATTCCACCTAAACATTAGGAAGAACTTCCTGACAGTAAGAGCTGTTCGACAGTGGAATTTGCTGCCAAGGAGTGTGGTGGAGTCTCCTTCTTTGGAGGTCTTTAAGCGGAGGCTTGACAGCCATCTGTCAGGAATGCTTTGATGGTGTTTCCTGCTTGGCAGGGGGTTGGACTGGATGGCCCTTGTGGTCTCTTCCAACTCTATGATTCTATGATTCTAAGTTCTTCACATAAATTTGGGGTAAACAGTAACAGCCCATCTTCCCCATCAAAATCAAGCTTGTTGCTTCCTGTTAACTATAAAACCCTCTCTCTCTCCTCTCTCTCTCTCTCTCTCTCTCTCTCTCTCTCTCTCTCTCTCTTTAAAAAGAACTAAAGCACATTTTTTTTTGCTTTTACTGTGTTGTCCTGTTTCTTTTCCAAGTCCTGCCCACACCAGGTCAGGCCTAGGTAAAGGTCCAGCTCTGAATTCACGGAAGTGGGCAGTTTTGGCTCTGGCAGTCAGTATTTACTGTCAGTGCCACCTCTCCACCCCCACCCTTAAGCCCTCTGACCGGCTCATCCTTTCCGTAGGGCCTATTTAGTAACCCTCAGCTTCCTGCCTGTGGACATGTCTAAAAATCAAAGGTAAATATATAAGCAGCAGGAACTCTTGCGGAGACGGCAAAACCAAGGCAGAGGTTTCCGGATCACTGGGTCCAAACCTTGCTAAAGGTTGAATGACTAGGCTGCAGTCCTCAAAGCACTGGACGGGTGCAAATAATCCACACCCCTATGTAGTGAAGAAAGCGTTTTGGCTAGCAGGGCACTGTTGAGGATCAAGAAGCCAAAGGAGAAGGAGAAGGCGATGTTTGCTCATGCTACATTGTGTCATAATACTCACCCTGCAATTGTGGCTGAGCTCTGCTGAGGAAAAAGCTAGGGCAGAAATTACAGGGTGTTGTAGACCGAGGCTATAGGACTGTTGGGCAATTCTTCAGTTCTAACAGGACTAAAGAAAGCTGCGATGCTCGTGTTTTCTTAGTATTAAGGGAAGCTAACTTGGCTAAACTTTACGGAATAATGTTTTCAAGGAAAAGAAATCTCCCTCATCTAAATTAAAAGGACATGGAATGAACCTGTTGGATCAAACCAAAGGCCTATCTCAGTGTTTCCCAAACTTGAGTTTCCAGCTGTTTTTGGACTACAGTTCCCATCATCCCTGACCACTGGTCCTGCTAGCTAAGGATGATGGGAGTTGTAGTCCTTAAAAACAGCTGAATATCCAAGTTTGGGTTAATGCTGGCCTAGTATCAGTATCCTGGTGCTCCAGATGTTTTGGAATATAGCCCCCATCATTCCCTCACCATTGGCCATAGTCCCTGGGCCTGATGGGAGGTGGGGTCTGAACCATGTGGCAGGCAGCAGGCTCAGAAGGGCTGGACTGATGAAATTTATTTCATCTGTTTATTATTGCATTTTGCTACTAGCCACAATGGCTATGCTCTGCCTCTACGTCCAGACAAAATAAAAATTAAAAAATTCCTCCCAGTAGCACCTTAGAGACCAACTAAGTTTGTTCTTGGTATGAGCTTTGTGTGCAACTTAGAACAAACTTGTTGGTCTCTAAGGTGCTACTGGAAGGAATTTTTTAATTTTTATTTTGTTTTGACTACGGCAGACCAACATGGCTACCTGCCTGTAACTGGATCCATGTCCAGAGACAGTAATGCTGGAAAGCTTGGGAGGCCGGGTATGATCTTCTGCTTGGGACCTGCTTATGGCCTTCTCATTGGGGCATCTGCTTAGCCACTGTGAGACCAGGAAGCTAAATGGGCCATAGGTCTGATCCAGCAGGGCTCTTCTTATGGCCGTACCTTTCCTCCAAATAGTTCCAGCTGGCATTCTGCTTCCCCATTTTTTATTCTCACTGCAAGGCTGAGAGACAGTGACTGGCCCAAGGTTACCCAGTGACCTTTATGGCTGAGTGGGGATTCGAACCCTGCTCTGCCAGGTCCTGGTCCAACACTCTAACCCACATGTGGCCTTTCAGGTGTTGCTCCCATCATTCCTGAGCATGGGCCACCTGGGCCTGGGCTGATAGGAGTTGGAGTCCGAAGAGACCCAGGTTCCCCATCCCTGCTCTAACCACTCCACCACATTGTTCCCTGCACCATGCTGCAGACTGCAATGCTCCACTAAGATAGCAAACCCGGAATGGCTACCATGCGAGAATGAGCCAGGAAAGGGTTTAGCGTTGGTGCTGCCCAAGAGAAGAAGGAATCCATGCAGAAAGGAAAGCTCTTGCAGTGTGGCCAAGCTGCCTGCTCAAACCCCTGCCATTTTGGCACACAGGATGTTGTCTGACAACTGGTGTGCAGGCTCAGTGCCATCCGGGCAGATGGATGCCATTCGTCTGGCAGGCATAGATGCCTGGCTGGCTGTCCCTTGCGGGTGTGAAGGGCAGAAGTGCCCGGCTGGTCTGTAAATTGCCAAAATGGATCTCCCTCCCTCCCTCCCTCCCCTCCTCTGTTTCTGGAGGCTATTAAAAGCTCATGAGGAATGCAAGGGGGAGCAGGAAGACTTTAGGTCTGTTGTTGAAGAATTTTGATCGTTGGGCCATGACTGAACTCATCATCTGTCTTGGGGTGATCTTTCACCGCTCCATCGTTAATAAGTGGGATCCTTTGTGGAAAGATTCATTGATATGCCTTGGAAGTGAAATGCAGAGGAATAGAAGCTGGCGGGGTCAGAACTGTCGAGGACCTATTTGCCCACCCCTTCTCCATCTTCTCTCATTTTTAGTTCAGTTTTGAACACTTCTCTCTTCTGGAAACTGGGTGGAACAAGAGCGAATCCACAAATTACAGGAAAAATGCAGTGACCCCCCCTCTTTTTTTCTTTTTGCCTGAGAGCCTTGAACATTTGGCTTCCAGATGTTACTGGACTCCAGCTCTCATCAGCTGCAGCCAGCATGACCAGTGATCAGGGATGGTGGGAATTGCAGGAAACAAGATCTGGAGGGCCACAGGTTTCCTAGCCCAAATTCAGATTTCTAGGACTCCTCCCCGCCCCTTGAGATATGCCTCATTGCCAAATCTACACTAGTAGCCAATCTTCATTCAGCTGCGAAGGTTGTTGTCCCTTTGAGGAAGAGCCATATAGCTGAGTGATAGAACATCTGCTTTGCATGCAGAAGGTCCCAGGTTCAATCCCCCAGCATTTCCAGGTTGGGCTGGGATAAAGTCTAGTGTTCAAAAGTGGGATAGAAAAGCTGTTCGCCACATGGCTCCTGGAACCTAGGTTGAGGATGCCACAACAGGATGCATGGTCACATCCCCAACCCCCCAGTTCAGTCGCACTTTCTATTGGTTTTTTCAAAACACGCGAACACAGTTCACATCAGTAACACAATGTTAATAAGAACTGTTATTTTGAAATGTGATATTATTATCTCTCTCTCTCTCTCTCTCTCTCTCTCTTTCTGTGTGTGTGTGTGTGTGTGTGTGTGTGTGTGTGTGTGTGTTATATAAAGTATTTTGCCAGATTTGAACTTGCATGTTTGGGGTGGGAGAGAAGAGGCAAAGCGGCACACAGAAGGGAGCAGCCAGCGATCTAACTTGCGTGCGTTTGCCCTCCCACACCCTCAGTGGCCAGCGGCGGCCATTTTCTTCTTGAGTCTCAGTCGCCACATGTGGCGCCAAGACATTGTAGAATCATAGAACTGTTGAGTCCAACTCCCCGCAGTGCAGGAATATTTTGCCCAGCGTGGGTCTCGAACCCACAACCCTGAGTTTTAAGACACTCATTCTCGACTCACTGAGCTAGCGGCTCGCAATCTGCCAATAATGCCCAGTCACAAAATGCACCCGGCGCCCGACTAATTCTGAACCCTGGGAGACACCGCTGTCTGAAACCCTGGAACGCTGCTGCCAGGCAGTGTGGATGATACTGAGCTCAGTGGACAAAGGACCTGACTTCGCATGAAGCAGCTTCCTGTGTTCCTCAACCCAAAGGACCTCACAGGGTTGTTGTGAAAATTAAATTATGGGGAAAGCTGTGTATGCCTCCATCAGCTCCTTGGAGGATAGGCAAGGTTCATAGTAGTGGTGACGGTCATCGTGATGATACATAATCAGTGTCACAGACAAGAGGTTTGCTCCTGCAGCTGCATTAAATTAGCTCTTCTGTGCATTCACACACAACGTGAGTCATGCTAGGCCAAAGGTTGAAAGGCGCTGATGTTTCATTAAACAGCAGGATCGTTACGTCTCAATTAAGGGATGTTGCGACTGCCAAAACCTTTAAGCACGTATCAGGGGCTGTTTTTTTGCCATTTTGTTTTGTTTTGTTTTGCAGAGCTAAGCAATGTTGGGTTGGGGTGGTTGTTTCCCCCCCCCTCTTGCTTCGGCCATCATTTTCAAATACTAGCATCATTGTGCGAGCAGATGAAACCATCAATAGGAGCCTGGAATTTAATAAGCTCACTGCTGAAAAGCTCTGTTGAAGCAATGTGAAATGTCTTTCTTGGGAGAGGGGCTACTCTGTTCCCCACCCCTTCCCTGGCATCTCTCCAGCGATTCAAGCACATTGCTGGGATTGTGAGGAAGTCCCCCCAGGAGGTTTTTGCACAGGTTGGATGCGCAAGAAAATAACATTTTGCTTATATCCCACCTTCCTTCCGTCACAGGGAGGTGGGCATGTGCTTCATAGGCAGTCTCCCATCCAGAGATTGACCAGACCTAGACCTGCTTAACCTTAGCAAAGTGGTCGACCCATGTACTTTTGGAACCAAGCACTGCCACCAGTGCTGGATAAATGCACAAGCCCAGGGGTCAGCAAACTTTTTCAGCAAGGGGTCGGTCCACTGTCCCTCAGAGTCCCTTGTGGGGGGGAGGCGGACTATATTTTGAAGAGAGAGAAAAAGAACGAATTCCTAGGCTGCACAAATAACCCAGAGATGCATTTTAAATAAAAGGACACATTCTACTCATGTAAAAACATGCTGATTCCCAGACTGTCCGCAGGCTGGATTTAGAAGGCAATTGGGCCGGATCCGGCCCCTGGGTCTTAGTTTGCCTACCCGTGCACAAGCACAATAAGGTACAGTTTAGGACTGTCCAGGGCCTCTGAATACAAAAAATCGCAAAGTCTGTTTCCTCACCATGCATTTAAAGCACATAACTTCCACCAAGGAATCATGAGAAACTGTAGTTTGTTAAGGGTGCTGGGAACTGTAGCTCTGCAAGTTGGGAAACTACAATTCCGAGGATTCTTTGAGGGAAGTTACGTGCTGGGAATGTGTGGTTTTTATGCAGCCTAAATTTTGAGTTTCATATCCTTGGATGGAACAGGGAAACCTGACTTTAAAACAAGACATTATCATTGTGATGTGACAAAAAGCTTCCCAATGGCATAACTTTATCTAAATTTTATCAGACCAGGTGTCCATAAGCAGTCAAATAGATGGCATGTGAGATGCAGTTCAAGATAAAGGTAAAGGTAAAGGGACCCCTGACCATTAGGCCCAGTCGTGTCCGACTCTGGGGTTGCGGCGCTCATCTCGCTCTATAGGCCGAGGCGCGGCGCACGACAGCTTCCGGGTCATGTGGCCAGCATGACAAAGCCGCTTCTGGCGAACCAGAGCAGCGCACGGAAACGCCGTTTACCTTCCCGCCGGAGCGGTACCTATTTATCTACTTGCACTTTGACGTGCTTTCGAACTGCTAGGTTGGCAGGAGCAGGGACTGAGCAATGGGAGCTCACCCCATCGTGGGGATTCGAACCGCCGACCTTCTGATCAGCAAAGCCCTGGCCTCTGTGGTTTAACCCACAGCGTACAGAGCCTCTTAAACGTATATAGGGCTTCTACTTCTCTAAGGCCCCATCTGCACTACATATTTAAAGCAGTATCATACCACCATTAACAGCCATGGCTTCCCCCAGAGAATACTGGGAGCTGTAGTTTGTCAAGGGTGCTGAGGGTTGTTAGGAGACCCCTTTCCCCCCTCTCAGGACTACAGTTTCCAGAGTTCCCTTGGGAAGATGGATTGATGATTAAACCTTTCTGAGCAGCTTCTCCTGCTTCTATGTAACTTTCATATGCTTTTGAATGTAACCTAGCAGGATAATCTTATAATTGATTGCGCTCTTCTTGCGGAGCTACACTTAGAAGTACTGTACAAGTTTAATTAACACATACAAATTTATTTGCTTTTCATACTTGGCCTCTGCAGGCAGGCGACAATAAATCTCCTTGGAATTAATTTTTCACCTAGATGAAGAAGCTCACCATTCCCTTCTCCCACCTACACTTGAAGCCGCATCGGGGAGGGTTACCTAGCTACCTTGCTATAAAGGATGTGCTTGCCAGAGCCATTTAAATAGCTTGATTTGTCACCGAGATGCTGGCATCATTAGGAAAGTGCTCTTTGGCTCCAGTGCTGCCAGCTCAATAGTAATGATTCCTTTTGGCACAGCAGAGTGAGATTCACTTTGATTGCCAAATCTCACTGCTCTTACATGATTGTAACTCACAAACAGAGAAGCCCAGTCCCCAAAATAAGTTTCTTGATCCCCACCCTCCCTGCATCCTGCACAACAGTAGGAAAAAAAAATACTATTTTTTAGCACCATGCGGAAACTGTCCCTCACCCCATTAACCATCCAATTCAGCTACTTTTTTGGGGAGGCACAACATTTTTTAAAGGAGTATATGGTATTAGGGCATACCAAGGTGGTAGGTTTTTTGGGGGGGACTCTTAGCAGCTTCCAGATGTAGGCCATCACTGCCGAAGGACCCAAGTGTAGCGGTGTCCTGGGACGTTCTGCAAGACAAATGGCATCACTAGGAATGGTTTCAAACTGGATGGAATTCCTGCAATGCAGGGGGTGGACTGGATGACCCTCCCAGTTTTTAGCACCATGCGGAAACTGTCCCCCACCCCATTAACCATCCAATTCAGCTACTTTTTTGGGGAGGCACAACATTTTTTAAAGGAGTATATGGTATTAGGGCATACCAAGGTGGTAGGTTTTTTGGGGGGGACTCTTAGCAGCTTCCAGATGTAGGCCATCACTGCCGAAGGACCCAAGTGTAGCGGTGTCCTGGGACGTTCTGCAAGACAAATGGCATCACTAGGAATGGTTTCAAACTGGATGGAATTCCTGCAATGCAGGGGGTGGACTGGATGACCCTCCCAGGGGGCATGGTGCGCTGCCCCGGGGGGGGGTGTGCCACCAATCGGGGTCAGCATTTTGTCACCCCTCCTTTGGGATGGCACCCAGGGCAAACCGCCCCCCTCGGAACGCCCCCCGCCTTCAAACTCTACAATTCTATGATTCTGTATACCACTACCACCACAACAAAACAGATGGCCCCCTTTGACCAGCTGGTAAATGGCATTCTGGAGGGGGGAAAGGCAAGGCAAGGCAGCGCTGGCTGCTCAATATACATAGAGGACTGAATCCAGCTCACTTTTGCTGAAGACTAGAACCGTTGAAATGGATAACCTTTGTTAGGCATGTCCATTATTTTCTAAGGGTCTAGTCTGACACCGGATGCAAGCCATATTTCTCCTTTATTCCCCTAATTGGGGAAGGTCTGCATGCAGAAGGTCCTTTCCAGCTAGGGCTGAGAAATACCCATCTCCCAGAACGTGGAAAGCTGTTGGCAATTAGTGGATAGATGAACCAAAGGCCAAACTTACATAGAATCATAGAATTGCAGATTTGGAAGGGACCCCAAGGGTCATCTAGTCCAACCCCCTGCGATGCAGGAAACTCAGCTAAAGCATCTATGACAACCCTCTGTTTAAGGGTATCCAACCTCTGCTTAAAAACCTTCAAGGAAGGAGAGTCCGCAATCTCCTGAGGGAGACTGTTCCACTTTCAAACAGCTCTTACTGTCAGAAAGTTTCTTCATAAGTTTAGTCCTTGTAACTTGAAGCACAGGAAGATGCTCTGTACAGAGTCAGGCCATTGGTTCATCTAAATTACTACCATCTACACAGACTTGCAGGAGGTCTCCAAAGTTTCATAGAATCATAGAATAGCAGAGATGGATGGGACCCCGGGGGTCATTTAATTCAAGGAGGAAACTTTCCCCAGTCCTATCTGGAGTTGCCAGGGATTGAACCTGCGACTGAGATGCTCTACTGCTGAGCTACAGCCTGTTCCCAATACAAGGCATCTTCCAATGAACAGCTAACAAAACACGAACAGGAAGGGATTCATTAGGCCATCACCAGGGGAAGCCCAACCCATGTGTTGAAACTTTGATGAATTTCACATCTGCCCTCAGTTGCTTCGGGGTGCAGGTGGATGAATTGGGGTGCTTGCAATTATGCTATCCCTTCCAATTTAAAGCTGAAAGTTCTTGTTAAGAGTTTCTGGCTCAGCTCGGCTCTTTAAAGAAATTGATTTTGCTTGCATTATAAAAGCCTGAACCTGACAATGAGTCAATTTATTCAGTGCTTTTAACAGCAGCATGCGGTGGTGATAGGAAACCTCGGTCCATGGTAGCTTATTCATGTTTGATTTTTATAGGGTTTTTTTGCATGAAATTATTGTGGTGATCATCTTTATTACTAATTTATAGGCCTCTTGATGCCGAAATAAGCTTTTACGTTGTTATTTATAAACACTAAGGACCCTTTTGTGGTGGTTGAGGATTTTGTAGCTGCCCTGACGACCATGGGGCTGTCCCAACATGTCATTGGCCCAATGGATGTGGCAATCCACACTTCAGAATTCGTTTTCTCAACTGGGCAGGAAGAGGGTGATCTGAAAGTGGGGGATATTCAAATCATCCCCTTGTCATGGGCAGATCACTTCCTGTTGCGATTTAGGCTTTCAGCACCTTTCCCCCTTTGCAGATGGGTCCAGTGGGTTTTCAGATAGCTCTGGGGGATTTCCCGGCTGATATGACTGGCAGTACCATTGAAGCCCTGACCAACATCCAAAAGGCTCAAGATGTTGATGTCATATCTCCCCTGATGTCTATCTCCCCTGAGCAGCCTCTCCTACTTCGTGGAGCCTGTTTGGCTTAGTGTATTCCTTAGTATACTCCGTATCTTAGGTTGAGGAAACAAGTTGGGAGATGACTCAAACACAAGTGGAAGAAGGTAAAAGGTAAAGGGATCCCTAACCATTAGGTCCAGTTGTGTCCGACTCTGGGGTTGCGGCGCTCATCTCGCATTACTGGCCGAGGGAGCCGGCGTACAGCTTCCGGGTCATGTGGCCAGCATGACTAAGCCGCTTCTGGCGAACCAGAGCAGTGCACGGAAACGCTGTTTACCTTCCTGCTGGAGCGGTACCTATTTATCTACTTGCACTTTGACATGCTTTCGAAACTGCTAGGTGGGCAGGAGCTGGGACCGAGCAACGGGAGCTCACCCCGTTGCGGGGATTCGAACCGCCAACCTTCTGATCAGCAAGCCCTAAGCTCTGTGGTTTAACCCACAGAGCCACCTGGACTGTCTAAATGCAATTTCATGAGCGAGGGCTCATCATCGAGCCCAGCTAGCAGCAGACATTTAAACCTCCCTGTCCAGCGCTGCCTTCAGATGTCTTCTGAAAGTCATATAGTTATTTATCTGTTTGATATCTGACAGGAGGACATGCCACAAGATGAGTGCCACAATCGAGAAGGTCCTCTGCCTGGTTCCTTGCCACTTCACTTCTCGTAGTGAGGGAACAGCCAGAAGGCCCTCAAAGCTGGACCTCTGTGTCCGGGCAGAACGATGGGAGTGGAGACACCCCAAAGCCATTGAGGGTTTTAAAGGTCAGCACCAACACTTTGAATTGTGCTCGGAAACATACTGGGAGCCAATGTAGATCTTTTAGGGCCAGCGTTATATGGTCCCCGCGGCCACTCCCAGTCACCAGTCTGGCAGCCACATTCTGGATTAGTCCCAGTTTCCAAGTCACACAATATCCTTCTCGTAATTTCTATATGGTTAAGACACCTGCAGTTGGGAGCGTAGGAAGCTTACCTTATCCATAGTCAGACCATTGGTCCATCGAGGCCAGTATTGTCTACACGGACTGGCAGCAGCTCCCCAAGGTTTCAGGCAGGAATCTTCTCCCAGCCCTGCCTGGAAATACCATTGAGGATTGAATTTAGGACCTTCTGCATGTAAGGTACTTCGCTACTGGCTCTTCCTCACTGTACTTCTGCTGACCTATAACATACCGCTCCTTGCCCTTTTTCGTTTTTAATTGCTGTTACCGAATGCTTTATATAGCTAGTCTTTTAGATTCAACATTGGGCAGGCCTGTGATTTATTTGATGCTATTAAACACATACAAAAAAAGGCAGGCATTTTCTCCCGATTAGCAAGCTCCAATTCCGCCTCTACCGACAGATCAGTCAACACAGGTATTTTCGTAATTGGAGATGCATCGGGATTGTTTTATAAGTTGAATTTATCGGAGGAAACATCTCATCATAACCGATTTTTTTCTTCCCATAAATCTGGGAGCGTGCATACATCTTCCAGGTGGTGATTAAATTCCTTCGGTGACACGCGGTGTATTTTCTGAATGTCTTCCTCATAATGAATATATTTATCATCTTAGAAGCCCACAATATTTTCTGGCTATTGTGCCAGTAGATCTCCGCGTATAAATAATGCAAAGCGTGATGGGGGGGGAGAGAATCTCTACCCCACACCCCCACCGCCCAGCTTTTCCACATCTATTATGCCATTTTTAAAAAAATCTCCCGCTGTTCTTTCAGCTAGGGACATGCAGCAAGGAAGGAGATTTGAGAGATTGTTTTCAGTGATCAGCAGCCCTGGAAGCAGGGAAAAGTTGGTGCCTGTATCTGCAAGTGCCAAGTCAGGTAGTTTTACTGGAAAATTGCTGGCGTTAATTACTGCACTGAATCATAGCGGGTGAAAGCTCATATAATTGTAGAGTCAGGAGGGAACACGAGGGTCATCTAGTCCAACCCGCTGCAAGTGGAAAGCTGAAAACTGAAGCTGAAAGACTAGCTGCTGTAAAGTCCTTGGAAATGAAGGGAATTTAAGCTCTATTCAGGAGAACCACTTGTGTTGGAAGAGATGGAGCGCGTTGCCTAGTATTTGCCACAGCTTCACACACTCTGACTTGCCCCATCCCCCTCGGCATCCATCCGTGTTGCACAAAGATCTACAGAGAAGCTGCCTTCAGGGCAGTGCTCAGAATATGGGAGGGGAAAGGAAGTAGGAGGGTTTGCAAAAGCCCCACCTCCTGACCCCCACTAATTTTTAACAAAATAATGCTCCATGTATCCCCCCCAAAACAACAACAACAACAACAACAACAACAACAACAACAACAAGCATTCATATCAGTTGGTAGGAGTCTGGAATCTCCTGCCCTCCTCCTGTAATTTGGGCATAGGTTAGTAGAACTCTTTATTCCGAGGGCCTTCTGGCAGTTCCCTCCCTGCAAGAAGTGAGGTTGCAGGGAACCAGGCAGAGGGCCTTCTCGGTGGTGGCACCCACCCTGTGGAACACCCTCCCATCAGATGTCAAGGAGAGAAGCAACTATCTGACTTTTAGAAGACATCTGAAGGCAGCCCTGTTTAGGGAAGTTTCTAATGTTTGATGTTTTATCGTGTTTCTAATCTTCTGTTGGGAGCCACCCAGAGTGGCTGGGGAAACCCAGCCAGGAGGGCAGGGTATAAATTATTTGTTATTGTTATTGTTATTGTTATTGTTATTGTTATTGTTATTGTTATTATTGTTATTATTTGATGCACTCTGGGTGATAGAATGCCTGAAAGCGTTTTAAAATATAAAAGTCCATCAAACTCCTTATAAAACAATAATAAAACACAGTACCTCAACATGCTCTTCCAAGATTATTTATAAAAGGGCAAAATCCTACCCACCCCACTAAGAGATGAGCACTCAAAGGCCATCAGTCATAATTCAACGAGCCTCCCATTGAGCAGTCAAAAGCCTGGGAACAGAAATGTTTCACAATGTCACTTAAAAGCAAACTCTTAATGGCACCAAGAGTACTTCCTTGGGGAGAGTATTCCACAAGTATTCTTGTGTTGCCGCTCTCCACGCCTCTCGGGGGGGGGGGGAGGATGTTTACACACAATGAAGGGCATCCGATGAGGAACAAAGGGTCCAGGTAAGTTAATGGGACACTTAACATTGGGACTCTTTTTGAAGCATGGGCGTGTTAATGGAGCCATCACTGAGATCTTCCAGATGAGCCCTGTTAGGTGTCCCCTGTGTTACAGAGACCCGACTAGCCTCAACTAGAATCCGAGCATTTAGGGTCTCCAGTCCAATGCTGTGAAACACTCTTCCAGCAGAGATGCGGCAGGCATCCTCGCTTTTTAAAAATATATATATGTATTATTCATTTGGTTTTCCAACTTAAAATTTTACAGAGAAATATCAAACATAAATCATAAAAACAAGATTCCAAAGGAATCTCCTGGACTTCCATCCTCCCCTTTGTGGGTCCTGTTATCAATCATTTCCTGCAGCATCTTTTATGATAACCTGAACCCTTTACCTCTTCCATTATGTCCAAAATCTACATTAAATTACAAGTGATATTCCAATCCTACTAACAATTTTAACTGTTAACAATGGTCTTTAAGATAAGTTATAAATTTCCCCCATTTCTTATTAAAAATTTAAAATGTTAAGTATGTATTCTGTAGTTGACCTCCTTTGTAATGTTTTATTTTGAAATCTTTTAAGGTAATATTTTACTTTTTTCTTATGTTCCTTTGACTGTATACTCTATATTTTACTTTCTTCAGATTGTTTTATTAATGTTTTATTTATTTAATATGCTGTAAACCGCTTTGATTTTTCTTAAAAATATAAAGCGGTATATATAATTTTATATATATATATATATAATTTTGGTCTTCCTGATTTCTAACTCTTCCAGTCCTTTTAGTCATTTCGGCATAGCCCATTAACTTCATATCCTTTCTTCTTCTTCTTCTTCTTCTTCTTCTTCTCTCTTCTTCTTCTTCCTCCTCCTCCTCCTCTTGGGCTTATTTGCAGGCTTCTTTATGCCAACTGGCCTTTGCAAACTGTGCAGTTTTTTTTTATATTGATTAGCCAGTCACTATAGTGATTATCTGTGTTTTTATTAGTATTTTTTAAAATGGCAGTCTTTGGAGTGTTGTAACAGCCCACAGACATAATTTCAGTATTTCTGTTTTAATGTCTTCAAGGTAAAGGGACCCCTGACCATTAGGTCCAGTCGTATCCGACTCTGGGGTTGCGGTGCTCATCTCGCGTTACTGGCTGAGGGAGCCGGTGTACAGCTTCCGGGTCATGTGGCCAGCATGACAAAGCCGCTTCTGGCGAACCAGAGCAGCGCATGGAAACGCCGTTTACCTTCCCTCCGGAGTGGTACCTATTTATCTACTTGCACTTTGACGTGCTTTCGAACTGCTAGGTGGGCAGGAGCTGGGACCGAGCAACGGGAGCTCACCCCGTCGCGGGGATTCGAACCGCCGACCTTCTGATCAGCAAGCCCTAGGCTCTGTGGTTTAACCCACAGCGCCACCGGCATCCCTTTAATGTCTTACTGAACCTTTTGGAGAGTTTCAATCACGGTTTTTATCTTCTGTGCCGACTTTTTGCTTGCGGTTTTACGGTTACAGTCAGCGTGGACTGTTAAGCGGTATATAAGTCATTCAGATGAATGAAAACGAAAGAATGAATGGAAGAAGGATTGGTTAGACTCCAGGCCTTTCATGAGATGCTTGCTCTGGAAGCTCCAAACCAAGAAGTTATGGACAGGGCAGTTCTCAGCAGGCCACCTCCGACCTGCCGAGGGATGTAGCTGCCATCTGTGCCTATCCAGGCTCACGTTCAAGTATTGATTGGCTATTTTAATTGAAAGTGTGCTTTGCAGTGACAATTTTAGAGCCTTTAATTAGCTGCACACACTTGCGGCAAATCAGTATTGCCACCATGTGCTGTTTGCAGGTGCCAGGGATGGGGAAACTCTCAAGCTCTCCCGATGCTGTTATTTCCTCTCATCCCTAATCCTTAGCCATGGATGGGATCTGGAGTCCAACAATATCTGGGGGGCCACAGGTTCCCCATCTCTGGTCAGCATGCAGACCAACCAGTTACAGATCCAACCAATTACAAAACCTGGACTGAACCACAGTGAACCACAGACCTGGATGCTAAATGCAGCTGTTTTTAGGCGGGAGAGAGGGAGAGAGACGGGGAAAAAGCCACGAATTAGAAACATTCCCATAGGAATCAGTGGGAATCGTGGACTCATTATGCAAACACTCACCTAACAAACAGTTTCCAGGGAACGTATTTTGTTTCGTAACCAGGACCTGCATGTATTGCTCTTCTTTGTACCCCACCTCCCTCTGGTTCTGTGCTAAAGCATTGCAAGGACACATCCTGCACTGATGGCTGCATGCCTTGCAGACGCCCTCGCACAGCAGGTTGCGATGCCACTGCCATGCTAAACAGTCCGTGTGTCCCCCCCCCATGCTTTCCTGTCAAAAATCTAGGATCACTTTTTCCTACCACCTCCAGATACCACCAGCAGGCTGCATATAGCTACGTTTAAATGACTGTTTCCTTGTCCCTGTAAATCCGCCTCTGCCATCACCACCTCTTGCTGATAAACAGCACTGCAAGCCGTCCCAGAGACAGCATAACTTCTCCAAGGGCCGCTTAAAGTGGTACCCTCTGCCCTTCCTCGTGCATCATCCCTCTCCTAGTCCACACATCCCTTGGTTGCTCCTCCCGGTGACGCTGTGCATGTCTCAAAGTTGGGATCTTTGTGTTTCCAGGAGGGCACCTTTGTTAACCTCTCGCGGCAAAAACGCCAAAGAGCCTTGGGGCACCTTGAAGGCTCGCACAGTTATCCTGGCCCGAGCTTTCGTCAGCTACTGTCCATTTCATCGGCTGTATGAAGCACTGTCCCGAGTGCTTCCGTTTCTCTACCTGCTGTGGGACTTTGAATGCAAGACTCAGAATGTTCAAGCAGGTCATCCTTTGGGAAGTGGGAGAGGAGGTTTAGACCAGGGTTTCTCAGACTTGGATCTCCAGCTGGTTTTGGACTACAATTCCCATCTTCCCTAACCGCTGGTCATGCTAGCTAGGGATGATGGGAGTTGTAGTCCAAAAACAGCTGGAGGCCTAAGTTTGGGAAACCCTGGTTTAGACAAATATGAATATGACTATACATAGGCATGGCTGGCTTTTCATAAAATAAAATAAAGTCAGAAGAGAAGTGATAGCAATGAACCTCTTGTTCTATTTGCCATTCAGCTCTTTCACATTACAGTCTCCCTTTGGACATCTTTTTGCTTGAGGTTGCCTACCTTAAAGTCACTTGCAGAGTAACCTAGAAGGTCAACATGCCTCCTCCCCCTGGTTTTTCTGTATTTCCCCTTCTGATAACCAGATTTGTGTCCACCCACCACCCTTTTTGTGTAGAGACTGGCCTGTTTTTCCTGGGTGGAGTGCAGAAGCAGATGATGGCATATATCACCTTGGAAGACAGGCAAATGACTTGAACCCCTGGTGTTGTGGGTGACATATTAGGCCCTGTGACAGGTGTGCCAGAGTAGACACAGGGAAAGAGTTGGTATCTGGGTCTGCTGTAAGGTACTGGTCCCTGTGGCCGAATCTCAGCTCTGTGGGAATGACAGCTTCCCAGATGTGTTCCTTGCTTGATGGCAAGTGTTTATATAGATATAACTTGTGATTGTTGAGAGCACACGGCAAGAGGAAAGGAGGGTCCATTCAGCAGGCCATATGCATCAATTTTCCTTGCCTCACAACTATGGATTGGGAGGGGGGGAATTCACTGGATTGATGCTTCCTGAATTCTGACAGCTGTCAGTTGCCTGGTGTCACTGTGACAACAGGTAATTGGCAGGTGGGTGGTCCTGGACACCTGTCAAAATCAGCCAGAGGTGGGTAGATACCAGTAAATTAACTTCCCCACCTCTGCTTTCTAGGGCCTGAACCTGGCTATTTTGCAATGCGAGACTCCTTCTCCAACATAGCACAGTTGGTAGAGCATGAGACTCTTAATCTCATGGTTGTGGGTTCGAGCCCCACAGTGGGCAAAAGATTCCTGCATTGCAGGGGGTGGGACTAGATGACCCTCGGGGTCCCTTCCAACGCTACCATTATATTATTCTATGATTACAATTCCCGTTCTGCGAGGCAATTAGGCAAAAGGCCTGGAAAACAAGAAAGGAAACTTTGCAGTACAAGAAACATAATAAAATGCTATATTGTATCAGAGCGAATCCCATTACTTTTATCCTCCCCACCCCCCCCGGGTTGCAAAACAGAACCTGAAACAATTAAAACTCTCCCCCCCCCACCGGGCTCTTCGAGGCACCTCACCCTTTGCTGTGCATTAAAGAATGTTAATTGCAGCAGTAAAACAAGTTCAAGGGTGTGTGTTCTTTATTAGGAAATGGCACTTCTGAAGATTCAGACACTTTTAGCCCTAGGGTGTGATTATAGCGCTGTAACCACATGCCTACTATCACGGCCAGGATAATTATTAAATATCTTCGGGATTTTGAGCAGAGACAGTCTGGGAGAGGTGGTGCACTCTTTTTCAGGGACGCAGCTCAGGGGTTGAACATCTGCCTTGATTGCAAAAGTTTCCAGGTTCGGTCACTGGTCTCTCCAATTAGGGCTGGGAAGAATTCCTGTCTGAGACCTGGAGAGCTGCTGCCAGTCAGTGTCAGCTATATTGAGCTAGATGGAACAGTGGTCTCTGAAAAAAAAAAGTTGCTGCACCTTTCCCGCTGATAGGCTAGGACTGGGCCAAATGTCTGCTGATTTTCGGGCTGAAAATACTGCATTAAAGAAGGGCAATATATCCTCCCCCCCCCGCCCCCCAAAAAGCATCCTTGCTGGTTTGAGTTGTTCGCTGTAGTTCGTTTTCTTCTTTTCCCCTGTGTTTGTTTGTTTATATTGGGACGCAGGTGGCACTGTGGTCTAAAACACTGAGCCTCTTGGGCTTGCCGATCAGAAGGTCAGTGGTTCGAATCCCCACAACGGGATGAGCTCCCATTGCTCTGTCCCAGCTTCTGCCAACCTAGCAGTTCAAAAGCACGCCAGTGCAAGTAGGTAAATTGGTACCACTGTGGCGGGAAGGTAAATGCCGTTTCCAATATATATTTCCAATTACCAATCAAATTAAAATCCAAATTAATTATACAATTCCCAATTAAAACAATTCCAATTATGCCAAATTTTTATACTTTATGGACTTCCCATGTCTCGGACTCCGGAGCGATTTTCACATCTCTTTCAGTTGCATTCACAGTCCAATACTTTCACAGCCTCTGATATATGCCAGCAAGCAGACACGATTATAATAAGTAATGTCTCTGTATGGATAAAGCCATTCTCATTCCAAATGTCACATTCCGGACGGCGCCATCTCCTCCTCCTCCTCTCTCACAAATCAAACTTCTTCGCACAGCAATCTCCCCCCGTGCGCATTCCAACCACTCCTTTCCAGGAGAGCCAGACACCTTGGAATAAGAACAGGTTTTGCTTCCTGTTGAGTGTGTTCCATTTGTAAATTGAGTCCCCCGCTGCTATGGGAAAGCACGCCTTGGTTTAAGAATGCTTTGGTTTAAGAACGGACTTCCGGAACGGATTAAGTTTGTAAACCAAGGTAACACTGTACTTCCTTTTTGCTAGAGTCATGCTAGTCAGTTAGGGCATGTAACAATGTCATAACACTTTGTAGCTTTTCTGTCCTGGAGACAGTATATCTCCATCCTGATGAGCAGCCGTGGGTAGCATTATCCTCCACCAATTTGTCTACCCCCCTTCTGAAGCTATCTGAGTTGGCAGCCACATCTTCTAGTAGCCGATTTCATAAATTAATTTTGCATTGTGTGAAAAAGCACTTCTCTGTCTGATTTACATCTCCTGCCAATCTGTTTCATTGGCGGGCACACACTCCTTGAGTTCTAGCGTGATGAAAGGGATAGAAACCACTCTTATCAATTTCCTCTCTGCTGCACATCATTTTATCAGACCTCTTTGTCTTCCCCTGTGCTAAAACCGGGGGGGGGGGGGAAGAGATGAAACATTTTTATTTGGGTTTTTCAACTCGCCTTGTTCCCAACGGCTTAGGACAAGTAGCAACAGATAAAACAAAGTAATCGAAAGACGTGGGAATGTAAAAATGCATTAAAAGTATCTGCAAAATTAAAAGAACGTATGGCTCTTCCACAAGTTCTGAAGAACAATTTATACATCCATGTACTGCCTTTTAATGGGGGACGCAGGTGGCGCTGTGGGCTAAACCACAGAGCCTAAGGCTTGCCGATCAGAAGGTCGGCGGTTCGAATCCCCACGATGGGGTGAGCTCCCGTTGCTCGGTCCCTGCTCCTGCCAACCTAGCAGTTCGAAAGCATGTCAAAGTGCAAGTAGATAAATAGGTACCACTCCGGCGGGAAGGTAAACGGCGTTTCCGTGCGCTGCTCTGGTTCGCCAGAAGCAGCTTAGTCATGCTGGCCACATGACCCGGAAGCTGTCTGCGGACAAACACCAGCTCCCTCGGCCTATAGAGCAAGATGAGCGCCGCAACCCCAGAGTCGGACACGACTGGACCTGATGGTCAGGGCTATCTTTACCTTTTTACTCCCTTTTAATAGCTAATGACTCAGCAACTAATCAGTCAGTGGCTTCCAATGGGCCTGTTTAAGTGGAAAACTGGGTTCCTGCATTTTTCTACTGCTCTCGAAAGGACCTTTTCCCTGCCTTGCTAGTTTGCTGCATGATGACGAACCCCCTCAGTGGTGTGCAGTCAAACTTTTCATAGGGGAACAGGGCCAGAGGCGCCAGCTCATGAGGGCGATTGGGGTAGGGGGTGACGTGTGCATGTGAGCTTTGCACCTCCCTCTCTAAGCCAGGCAGAAGTTCCCCAGGCTTTGAGAAAGAGGTGCCAGGTCAACATTTACGAGGCTAGTCTAGTCCCCCTAGTCCACTGATCACACACCGCTGAAGCCCCTGGAGTCTGTGGAGCATTCAGACATGCAACCCCCCTTCCCCAACTAGAACTTGATCAGGTATAGTCCAGAAAATGCTTGAACACAGATGGGAAACCTGTGGCGTCCCAGATATTCTTGGACTACAACTCCCATTGGCTATGCTGTCAGGGGCTGGTGGGAGTTGGAGTCCAGCAACATCCAGAGGGACACAGGCTCTCTACCTGTGTTTCTGTAGATGATATTGAAGATTATATAATGTTGGTTTTGCCTTCTTCCTTTTCTAAAAGTGTTCCATATCACATACACACTTGCCTGGGGGTAAGCCCAGTTGAACTCAGTGGGGAAGTTTAAGCCTAGGATCGCACTGTCAATCTGCCTGTGCTTAAAAACAAAAACAAACAAAAAAACCCCACCAAATTTCAAACATGGATCATAGAATTGCAGAGTTGGACGTGACCGCGAGGAAAATCTAGTCCAACCTCCACAATGCAAGAATATGCAGCTGTCCCATTTGGGGATCAAACCTGCAACCTTGGCATTATCAGCACCACACTCTAACCAGCTGAGCTATTCAGGTGTTGTGAAAAATAAAGTACAGGACAGTTTTCTTCCTGTATTGTGTGTGTGTGTGTGTGTGTGTGCGTGTGTGAACTGCTTTGTGAGTCGCTGTAAGAAAGAAAGAAAGAAAGAAAGAAAGAAAGAAAGAAAGAAAGAGAAAGAAAGAAAGAAAAATAGATTTGGTGAATACATATTGGATGCTGATATAGAAGCACTGCAAGTATATCAGTTGGGAGCATGCATACCTGAACCAGCCTATGGCAAGCTGCCATAGAAAGAGCATTGCGTTTGATGTGGTGCGTGAGCACATGAATTCTTGGGTCTGTAGTCGGGAGGCTTGCGTGAAATTCCTCCCTGGATTTTTGAGTTCCCAGTTTTGTTGCTCTGTTGCTTTGTGTTTTATGGATACTAATTCCTTCTCTGGTGATTTGTTAATTATTCAATTAATTCTTCAATATGATTTATGCTGTATTTGTGATGTTTTATTGCGTTCAATCACACTACTGTTAGCTATTGTTTGTAAGCCACTTTGTGATTCATTCGACTGAAAAGCAGCATAGAAATGAGTGCCTGCCATTCTTCCCACCCTCAGGATGTTGGACTAGATGGGGCATTGGCCTGATCCAGGAGGCTCTTCTTATCACCAAATGTGCCAGTTTTTTGTTGTTGTTGTTGTTGTTTTTTGACCCACTTTTGTTGCACTTTGAGTGCAAGAGTTCCCCTCCAGATAGCAATAATTCTGTGACATTGGTGGAACATCACAATGCTAATAAAGCAGGATGGCATGTGGACCACCCAGGACAGATCCGCCACTTGCACTGTTCTGGTGCTAAGGACAGGTTGCAGAATACACCTACAGGGCAGTGGAGGGGGGGGAACCAATCGGTAAGGAGGGCACCCCCCCCCCAATTACTGCAATATTGTTTTTCTTGTTGCTACTTTGATTTAATTGCTTCTGCGGCTTATGTCATTTTCTTGTTGAACATCACTTTATTTCGGTGTAGATAAAAGCTTTTTTATCCTCTTTTTTTAAAAAAAAAAAAAAAGGAAAGGGGAAAAGAAATCTTCATCTGTCAATAAATTTTCCGCCAAGCTGATTCCCATATTGGAATACAGAAGCCCATTTGGGTGACGCCAGTGTCAGCAGAATTTTAATTTTATATTGGGGGAGAGAAAGCAATGTACATCGGAAATGGTTCACTTGGGCATTATATATACCGTATATAGTCAGGCTGTCAGCCGATTAAAGATTATTTAGTTGATTCATCAACCGGCTTTCAATTAAATCAGTGCAGTTTAAATAAATTGCTGCATGACCAAAGCCTCGGTGTAGGTGCCTTTTTGAGAATATTGAAAGCAAATGAACTCTCTTTTAAAAGAGAGAGAGAGAGAGGCTTCTGTTCCCCTCACAGAGCCACAGTTCCCAGAATTCCCTGGGAAGAAGCAGCTATTAAACCAGGCACCCCCAAACTCGGCCCTCCAGATGTTTTTGACTACAATTCCCATCATCCCTGACCACTGGTCCTGTTAGCTAGGGATGATGGGAGTTGTAGTCCCAAAACATCTGGAGGGCTGAGTTTGGCGGTGCCTGTATTAAACTATTCTGCAAGTTGTAGCTGTATGAGGGGAATCGGGTCTCCTAGCCACTCTCAGCACCCTGAACAAACTACAGTTCCCATGATTCTTTGGGGGAAAGCCAAGACTACTTAAAGTGAGAGTGCTTTAAATGTATAGTACAGAATTCTGGCTTTGTTCTGCAGGCCCTCATCATGAATAGAACATCCATTTAGTGCATGGTTAGTGCATTGGGCTGTATTGAACAATGCACATGCAATGAATCGTTTGTTTCCTTGCAGTCTTCCAATACCCTTTCCCCAAAAAACAGTTTTCCACAAGTTGGGGAGGGGGCAACCAAACATTGTAGGCTTTGTCTTCTGGGGCTGCAGTGGAAAGTTGTCCTGTTTCAGTTGGGAGACTCCTCATCAGAGGAGGCCAGAAGGTCCTAGCTTTATACCAAGCCCTAGGTCAAACTCCTTATGGGGGTGAGGAGCTGGGATCCTTTGACAAGGCTGAGGAGGGGCCATCTGCACCCAGGGCGAGTTCGGCCTCTGACATCGAGGAGGAATGGGTCCCAAGTTTGAGGGAAAGCCTTAAACTCCAGGTGGATATATCAGTATATCATTATGTTTAGTTGGTGATATATCACGATGTTGAATACCACCCAGCCCTATTCCTCATCAGTAAAGCAGTGTTTTTCAACCTTTTTTGGGCAAAGGCACACTTGTTTCATGAAAAAAATCACGAGGCACACCACCATTAGAAAATGTTAAAAAATTTAACTCTGTGCCTATATTGACTATATATAAAGTAATTTTTCAATTTTTCCCACGGCACACCAGGCAACATCTCGCGGCACACTAGTGTGCCGCGGAACAGTGGTTGAAAAACACTGCAGTAAAGGACTCATTAGGAGTAAACTCCTCCTCTCAAAAGACAAGGAATAGGAGTCAGTAATATTTTATTCATTTTCCAGAAAAAGGACTTAAGCATGAACATAAACATTATCAAAACTATTGGTTTCCTGCCGCTCCCAGCCCTTTCCCCCAGAACAGAAGACTAATGCTTCAAATTTCCCCATAAACCTATATGCATAGTTGGTGGGTGCCAGTCACGAAGGTGTTCATTTGAGTATTTTATAAAAGAGTACCAGAGTTCAACAAACTCATCTGTAGCATAGGTATCATTCAGGGAAGGTACTTAGTTTATCAGATAAAGCAATTGTCCATACGTGTACGCACACACTATTTTCGGTGCACTTCTGGGTCAGCGGAGCACTGGAAATAGTTTGTGTGCATGCGCACGGGCCTGCTCAGACCCGGAAGTGCATCGAAAATGGCGCATGCGCACAAGCCATTTCCGGTGCTCCGCCGACCCAGAAGTGGGCAGCCACGCCACGCCAGTAAGAGTGGGTGGTGGCAGTGGGAGGCGGGGGTCGCCGCAGGCAGGATAACTGAGTCCCTCGTGCCGTATCCGGCCCACGGGCCTTAGTTTGGGGACCCCTGATCTACTTGCACTAGTGTGTTTTCGAACTGCTAGGTTGGCAGGAGCTGGGACAGAGCAACGGGAGCTCACTCCATCCTGAAGATTCGAACCAGCAACCTTCCAATCGGCAAGCCCAAGAGGCTCAGTGCTTTAGACCACAGCGCCACCTGCATCCATCTATGTATTAATTTAAATAATTTTCTTAATGCAGCTTAGGGAGCTGGGTATGTTTAGCCTGGAGAAGAGAAGGTTAAGGGGTGATATGATAGCCATGTTCAAATATATCAAAGGATGTCATATAGAGGAGGGAGAAAGGTTGTTTTCTGCTGCTCCAGAGAAGCGGACACGGGGCAATGGATTCAAACTACAAGAAAGAAGATTCCACCTAAACATTAGGAAGAACTTCCTGACAGTAAGAGCTGTTCGACAGTGGAATTTGCTGCCAAGGAGTGTGGTGGAGTCTCCTTCTTTGGAGGTCTTTAAGCGGAGGCTTGACAGCCATCTGTCAGGAATGCTTTGATGGTGTTTCCTGCTTGGCAGGGGGTTGGACTGGATGGCCCTTGTGGTCTCTTCCAACTCTATGATTCTAGGTTGATGTTAATTTTTGGAGGTGGTTGCCCATAGATTGTTCCAATCTAAAGGTCTCCAATCTTAGGTCAGTGGAGCAAAAGTCTCCTTTGCCCAATATCAGCGGATTCTCAATTCTCCCTGTCTGCTGTGGCCGGTATGCTTCGTCGCCTGCACCAACCCTCTTGATGGCAGGAGGAGGGAAGTGGAAAGTTCCATTGTGTAATCTTGACTTCTACACCTTGTCCATGTTAAATCTAACCCATTGACTCGGCCTCCCTTCCTTATTACATTTGTCGGTGACATCCTGTTCTTAGAAATGGCCGGTGTGTAACCAGATAAGCCACCGCCGGCACCAAAGAATTCAAACACCCAGATTCCAGCGGCGCTAGAGAAAGACGTTGGGTCGTTTTGGCACCCTTTACCCATTGATGCATTAGCACACCAAGTGCCGTTCATTTTCCTAAGGACGCACTAAGCCCCCAAAATGCATGCCAAGCGGTGTTAGCAAAGAATCTCGCAAGTGATTCTAATCTATGTGCAAAATTTATTAAGCTCCGTGCAAGGGACAATGGCGCAACAGCCTCAGAGGCATTCCTTTTGTCTATGAGCTGCCTCTTTCATTTAGGATAAATCAAGTTTTCACTACCTTGGGGCAATCTTGATTCAGTCTATGCATAGGCAGAGTCAACATCAGAGAATGTAGGGAAATAGCTTGGAAGACGTTCGCAGTCTTCCTTTCAGGTGCTAAGAAATTGTTGTTCTTGTTGTTGTTGCTGCTGCTGCTGTTGCTGCTGCTGCTGTTGTTGTTACAGCTCATTTGTTGCTTGTTACACAAACAAAATGTGACCAGCATAGGTAAAAATACATTTAAAGAAAGAATGCACATGAAATTCAGTAGTGAAATAGCTTTGGCATCACAACTAACAGCAAACAATAAAATTGCAATCCAGCAATGGGCAGGGCAGAAAGTGAGTTTTTTCATCTGGCATGGAAAAGGTGTCAGCGGAAGCTCCAGGCAGGCCTCACTGGGGAGGACATTCCACAAATGGGGAGCCACAACTGAAAAGGCCCTGTCTCCTGTCATCCTCCTCTGAGCTTCCCTTACAGGAGGGATTCTGGTTGCATATGCAAAAGCAGGACCAACTCCAGAAAATGTAAGGGAGCGATATGTAAGGGGGGAATTGTAGAATGTATATATAATTCTGTTTTCTATTATATGCATGGTCAGGGGTGGTGGAAGGTCACAAGTTAGCTGGGACTATCTTAGCGCATTAACTTCCATGTGACTCCTCTGAATTTATGCATATTGTATTCTTAAATACAATATACATAAAAATGCAAAACTAAGGCACAGGTGATAGTGGGTTGTGGGGTTGTCAAGATTAGTAATAGCCATTTATATTGTTGCTTGGAGCTGTGGGGAGTTAATAGAAAAGTAACATTTCCAAGAGTATATTATTCCAGCAGTGCTGTAATGACCACTCCCTATGTCCGAGAGGCCGCAGCAATGAACAATGAATGTTTTGGGTAGATAGCACTGCTCTCATTATATGATTTGCCCTTTTCTTCTTTCAAGACTCACTTTCGGGATCAAGAGTATTTTCAGGATACTCGTAAATGCTCTGCAGGGGATGAGAGGCAAAGTGTTATGAATTAGCTAATTAACCAGGGGTTTTTTAGCCCCTCACAGAGCTACAATTCCTAGAGTTCCATAGAAAGAGAGAGATTGGTTGTTAAATTGCTCTGTAGCTTCGTGAGCAGGATAGGGGGTCTCCTAATAGGGTTCTCAGGACCTTTTAGAAACTACAGCTCCCAGGATTCTTTGGGAGAAGCCATGGCCATAGTGCTTTCAATGTAAACACCAGGTGGGTCTTTAACCTGGGAGCCTGGATCAGGTAAGTTTGCACCAGCAGTCACAGGAATCGGGTACCTCAAGCATCCCTACTTAAAAGGCTCCATGGGCTTCTCATCGGGGAACCAACCACAGAGACTTACTAGCCCTTTTGTTGCGTAGCCTCAAGTGTGCCATATTCTCCTGTCTTTCTTTTTACAGGCAAACGAGAGAGCAAGAAACTCCCCCAGACTTTTTCTATTTCTCGGACTATGAGCGGCACAATGCGGAAATTGCAGCATTTCACCTGGACAGGTAAGGAGCACGTGGCAATAATTAAAACAAAACAAAAAAATGAATGGGAATCGCCTACTGAGTTTTAGGTTTGTATGTTGCATGGATATTAAAAAAAAAAAAACCCTTGTGAAGTCTGACTCGGTGAACTGTGTGCCTGCTCAGTCCACTGCCTGAGGTGCTAGCAGCTATTGGGTAACTTTAAGGCCCTGTCAGCTCTCTTTCCTTTTCTTTGAGAGCCAGTGTGGTGTAATGGTTAGAGTGCCGGACTAGGACCTGGGTGACGAGGGTTCGAATCCCCACTGCGCCATGAAGCTTGTTGGGGGGGGGCAGTCAGTGCCTCTCAGCCTAACCTCCCTCACAGGGTTGCTGTGGGGATTACCTGAGGAGGGGAGGAACCATGTACACCACCTTGAGCTCCATGGAGAAAAGGAGTGGGCTGTAAATTAAATACCGTATTTTTCGCTCCATAGGGCGCACCAGACCATAGGGCGCACCTCGTTTTTAGAGGAGGAAACAAGAAAAAAAAATTCTGGTTTTCCTCCTCTAAAAGCCCTGTTTTTTGAGGATCAGCTAAAAGTTTTGCAGCTTTTTTTGCAAAGGGAAAAGCCCTGGTTTTTTTGAGGATCAGCTAAAAGTTTTGTAGCTTTTTTGCAAAGGGAAAAGCCCTGGTTTTTTTTTTTTGAGGATCAGCTAAAAGTTTTGCAGCTTTTTTTGCAAAGGGAGAAAAGCAAAGCTCCTTTTGCAAAGGGGGAAAAGCAAAGAGGAAAAGCCCCATTTTTATGGGGTTCAACTCACATTTCTGCAGCTTCTGAAGGAAAGGGAGCCATTTCTACAGTTTCCAGACAGATAATCTAATCAGCCAGTCACATGTCGCTGGGGAAACAAACAACCTCCCTCTGCAGCACATTCAACAAAGGAGGGCGGGGCTGAAAGGGAGCCGGGACTCTTATCTCTCTCCCGATCTCTTGCTGATCAGCTGCTGAGCGGGGTCCTTTCAACACCCCTTTTCTCTTTGTAAAATAAAAAGCACGATCTGCTTTTGGCCCCTGGGCAATTCGGCTCCAGGGACCACCATTCGCTCCATAAGACGCACAGATATTTCCCCTTACTTTTTAGGAGGAAAAAAGTGCGTCTTATGGAGCGAAAAATACGGTAAATAAACAAGACTTGTACCAGGTAGCCTTTCAAACAGATGACACATTCAGTCAGAGTAGTGTCCATTGTAAAGTAGGGCACCTGATTGCCCTCTTGCTGAGGTCTATAAGCAACACAAGCAAAAAAGGCTGAATTCAGTAGTATGTGAAATGCTTGAGGGGCAGGGAATTTGTTATTCATGCAAACCTATCTGTTTTACATTTCCCAAGCAATCCGTGAACCAGAGCATAGCAATCTTTCAAAAACTTCTCCGAATGCTGCCGTTCAGTGCTCCAAACGAGCAAACAAAATGTGTTTAAAAAGCACATATATTTGGGGGGGGGGAGTGTGCCCAAAAGTGTGTGTATTTGGGGTAGTGATAGAGTGGTACCTTGGTTCTCAAACTTAATCCGTTCCAGAAGTCCGTTCCAAAACCAAGGCACGCTTTCCCATAGAAAGTAATGCAAAATGGATTAATCCGTTCCAGACTTTTAAAAACAACCCCTAAAACAGCAATTTAACATGAATTTTACTATCTAACGAGACCATTGATCCATAAAATGAAAGCAATAAACAATGTACTGCAGTCACACAATCAATCAATCAATCAGTAGCTGAACTGGGTTCCACACAGTCACAAAAACAAAAACAAAAAAGCCACAAACCAAAATAAATAGCAAAAACAGACTGACCTCAGCGTAACACTCAAAACGGAAGCGTGGCACTCAAAACGGAAGCGTAACACTCAAAATGGAGTACGTTCGGCTTCCGGAAAAAGTTCACAAACCAGAACACTTACTGTATATTCTGGCGTATAAGACTACTTTTTAATCCAGGAAAATCTTCTCAAAAGTCGGGGGTCGTCTTATACGCCGGGTGGAGAATCTGCGGTCGAGTATATCTCAAACTCTATATTTTAACTGGAAAAGTTGGGGGTCGTCTTATACGCCCAGTCGTCTTATACGCCGGAAAATACGGTAACTTCCGGGTTTGCAGTGTTTGGGTTCCAAGTTGTTTGAGTACCAAGGCGTTTGAGAATCAAGGTACCACTGTATACAAAAATGAACTACATTTGAGGAAATGGCTTACAAATTGCCATCTATTGAAAGAACTGCCTTCCCAAACACCTAGAACTTTTCATGCAGACTTCTTAAAAGTTCATAGGCTGGTACGGAAGTGGGTCCAAACAGATTTTAAGACAGGAAAAATGAGAAACCAAAATGCCCAGCACTGTCATTTCAATGCCAGACTCTCTCTCTCTCTTTTTTTCCTCCATCCCCCCCCCCATCACTCAGAATTCTGGATTTCCGGCGTGTCCCGCCAGTCGCAGGCAGATTAGTTAACATGACCAGAGAAATAAGGGACGTTACGCGTGACAAGAAACTATGGCGGACGTTTTTCATCTCGCCAGGTATGTACTTCCGTTCTGAAAGGTAATTCGCTTTCTTATTAAAAAAAAAAATTATGGCAATATATTCCAGAGGGCTTTGCAGCGATACAGCAAGTAAAATAACAAACCGGGTAAGGCAATCAACCATCTAGCAGCACAGATAAAACCTACAATATTTAAAATAAGCCCTTTTTTTGCCTGACATGGAAAATAAAGCAGCGTTGGCACCAATTGAGCCTCTCGGAGGAGGGCATATTTTTCTTACTGCCATAAAAACATGTCTTATTTTAACATGGCGCAAGTCAGGTTGATGGTTCCCACTGAGTCCTGCATCTTTTAGAAGAGGGAAATGGAATCTTCGGCCTTCCAGATACAATGGACTACAATGTAAATACATTGTAAATGCATATTTCTGCCCAGTTGGTTAATCTCCCCTAATGTCTCCTTATATTTAAAGCACATAATGTAAAGGTAAAGGGACCCCTGACCATTAGGTCCAGTCATGTCCGACTCTGGGGGTTGCGGCGCTCATCTCGCGTTACTGGCCGAGGGAGCCGGCGTACAGCTTCCGGGTCATGTGGCCAGCATGACTAAGCCGCTTCTGGCGAACCAGAGCAGTGCACGGAAACGCCGTTTACCTTCCCGCCAGAGTGGTACCTATTTATCTACTTGCACTTTGACGTGCTTTCGAACTGCTAGGTGGGCAGGAGCTGGGACCGAGCACATGGCTTCCCCCAAAGAATCCTGGGAACCACCATTTCTTAAGGGTGCCAAGCTTTGCAGGAGGTAAACTACAGTTCCCAAGATTCTTTGGGGAAAGCCATGATTTGTAAATGTATGGTGTGGATATTATATTCAAACTAAGGCGCTCACTCTCCCAGGAGGAAGTGATGGCCACCAACTTGGATGGCTTTGGGAGAGGATTGGATAAATTCATGGAGGAGAGGACCATTCCTGGCTACTTCCCATGGTGGCTATGATCTGCCTCTACAGCTGGAGGCATCAATGATTCCGAATATCAGTTGCTGGAAACCACGGGAGGAGAGAGGGCTCTTGTGTTCATATTCTGCTTCCTGGTTTCCCACGGGCATCTGGTTGGCCACTGTGAAAACAGGATGCTAGACGAGGTGGGCCCTTGGCCTGATCCTGCAGACGCTTCTTACGTTTCATGCAGGATGGAGTTTACGACACTCGGTTTCCTGCAGGGTCCAAACCTTTGTGCCCACCCTGTTCCCGGACTTCATCTTAATCGCTGCCTTTTGATGCCAGCGTTCCATACTCTGCTGACGCCGGTGAGGCTTGGTGAACTTCAGCATTCGTAGAGAAAGACCCCTGGTGACATTTTGTTAATAACAGCTGACTGACAAAGAAATGGGCAGGGGGAGCTCGATCACCTCCACGCAAACATTTCAAGCGATTTGCAGATATTTAAAATTCTTAACTGGGCTCCTCTCGCTAACAAAAATAGACAGAGGCTGCACCGTTCTGTGAATGTCTAGAATTATATAAGGATCGTAAGGAGACGGTTATCTTAGCTGGCAGCCTGAACAGTGAGTTCCTGGGCTTCTGTTGTTTTAAGTTCCCAAGTTGCCTCTGCAGTTTTACTTGTGGAAGTTATTCAGGTTGTTCCTTAGGCTTCAATATATAACCAGGGTTGTTATAATAATGATAAGAAAAAATAACGGCAGAGCTTTTGCAACTTTTGCTGATGCCTGGCGGTAAGGATGAGGAAGACATTTGATCGAGTTGCATTTAAAGGCAAACCTACTGAATTCGCGCATTTCAAAACAATGCATGAACTGAAGCAGCCAGCAGGGTGAAAACCCACCTACTCCAGCTGATTGACAGGGGGACTCGGTTTGTGGAAGATGACCTCATGCATCAAACTGGATCCCCTGACAAGCTAGAAGTTCCCTTATGGGCCCAAGGCCGCCCCGCAGGCAAGAGGTTCCTCATCCTCATCTCTTAAACACACACCAAAACACGCATAGCTTTTTTGGAGTTTCCACAGGGTGTTTGGAGCTGGAAAATGGCCGTCGCAGTTTTTGCTCAAGAATTACTCTCCATCGAAGGCGCCAGCCTTTTGTTCGAAGAAACCTGCCTGAAAGTGGCGGGGAGGGGGGGAAGGTGGGAAGTCGATAACACAATGCTACGTTTGGAAAGAAAAAGAGGACTGCAGCACTTTAGACTAAATGTGAGGGATGGAAATAGGTCAGTAATTATTTAAATGCACTGATACGTCCTTTCGCAGTTGGGCCGACTGCTATAACTCCAGGCCTTGGACGAATGAGTGGTAATTTAGCAGCAAAAAGAGACATATTAACAATGTCTGCCATAGTTTCCAGAGTAATTGAAGCGGCAGTTTACCGAAATCAATGTTACATAGTTAGTAAGTGCTGGGGCTTTTGTTCATGTTAACCAATCACAGGGGATTATGGATTTCCACCCCAGTATCCCCCCTCCCTCCCAAGTAAGCAAACAATAGCATATCTGCTCCTGTTACCCAGGAGAGATAGATTAAGATCTCTCTGTGTTTCCTTTGAATGTGTGTTAGATGAGTATCGCTCTCCAGGATTTTGGACGTGCAGAAGGATAAATGACTAACTGTGCAAACCATATTTCTAACCCTACCAAGACACAGAGGACTCTTTCCACAAGTTACACAGCAAGACACCCGGGGTTTTCTCCCAACTACCCAACAGGGCACCACAGCCTGTGACAAGCCTAAAATATGGCTGCCTGAGGCAAAATATAGGATGACGCCTCCCTCTCCATTCCGCAAGAGAAAGTGGATAGAGAAAAGCTTTTCTCCTCCTCTCCCATTAACAGTAGAACTCACGGACATGCAATGAAACTGAATGTTGGAAGATTCGGGACAGATAAATGAAAGTTGGAACTCCCTGCCACTGGAGGCAGTGATGGTCACCAACTTGGATGGCTTTAATAGAGGAGGGGACAAATTCCAGGAGGAGAAGGCTATTAATGGCTACTGTCATGAACTGGCTGGATGCAGAGGACTGGTGGGAGGCTACAGTTGGGGAACCCCCAAGAGAACCCCCAGGGGAAGAAGGCTCAGAGCCCGGGGACTGGTGGTGGGATGGCAATGAGTGGTCAGACGGAGAAGAGACAGCAGACTAGGAAGAGGAGGTGTTGGAAGCTGAAGAGGCAACGGGGTTTAGTGAGCAGGGAGAGGCTGTGGCAGAGAGCAGTCCAGACTCAGAGGCCAGGAGATGGGGTGGAAGACACAGAGATGAGGCAGGCTGCTGAAGAAGCCAGGGAGTCTCCCCTTCCTGTTGCACGCCCCTCCCAGTCTCCCAGAACCCACAGAGAAATGAAGAGAGCAGAGCAGAGAATGCCTTTGTGCAGATGTAGTCTCCCAATTGCTTGAGGAAAACCCTGCAGAAGAGGGGACTTAGGCAATTGCGGAAAGCAGGGACCTTCAGTCCTCACAACTGCCTCATGGTGCAAGACCTACTGGAAAGAGTTGCTGGGATCACTGGGCCTGCACTGGTGGGTTTCTTTGAATAAAGAGTTAAATTCACGAACATCGTTGTTGTTGTTTTTTTATCGCTGACCTAGAACTGACTCCATCTCCTGAAGGCTGCTCTCATCTTGGAACTTCCACCATCTGCAACCCTTCCTCCTTGGTTGCATTAGGACAGTATTCTTCAGCCTTTGTTCTCCAGACGTTGCAAAACCAAACTCCAATTATCTCTGACCTTTGGCTATGCTGGCTGAGGATGATGGGAGTTGTAGTCCAAAAGGTTGAAGAACACTCCTCCATTTTGGGGCGGGGGAACCAACCGCTTTTCGGCTTTTAACCTCCCAGAATTGCTTCCTGCAGTTAGTATTTGACCTGGGCGTTATGTAGCTTCATTATGGTAACTGTTTGAAAAAGTCAGTATGAGAATTGGCTCGTGTTCACCTTTGGTTCCCCCACCTCACCCCTGTTTTGTATCTGTCTCAAAGCCATTATGATAAACAGGAAACTGCCGAAATGCCTTGGCAGAAAAGGCAATGCGTAAATGTAGCAAAAGAAATATAATTCCCTCTAATAGCAAACTCAGTCGGTGAGTGCTAATTAGGATATGTAGCCAAAACGGGGCCACTGAAAAACAAGAGGAGGTTTTTGGCATGCTCAGGGAGATGCTGAGGCTGGTAGAAGTGTTTTTTTAAAAAAAAAAGAAAAGAAAAATATAAATAGTGAGACAAAAGAAGAAAACCTAGCTCACTGAACTGAGAAAACCGAGCATGAGACCTGGGGTGTTGATTGTCAGTTTGGAAAATAAAAACAAGGAAATGGGAGGTGGGTGGAATGGCATAGCCAGGAAAAGGGGCTTGGCTGGCCAACTAGCAGGAACCCTGAAGCTAAAAGTTCCTCCTAGGAGCTGAAGATATGTGCTCAATAGCCATAAAAAACAGGAAAGCAAGTGGTGAACGGAATGGAGTATACTGCAAAAGGGCATGTCTGCCTGGCTAGGACCTGAGGATACACCGCAGCATTTTGTTGCACGTCCCACTTGTATCGGCTAATCATTCCGATGTGCTCTTTTAACATCAAAGACATGGGAGACGCTCCCTCACCACCTCTCCCTTTCTCTCTCTCTCTCTCCTCAGCCAACAACATCTGTTTCTACGGCGAGTGCTCTTACTACTGCTCCACGGAGCATGCTCTTTGCGGGAAACCAGACCAGATCGAAGGCTCCCTCGCTGCCTTTCTGCCAGACCTGTCTTTGGCCAAAAGGAAAACCTGGAGGAATCCATGGAGACGTTCCTACCACAAGCGCAAGAAAGCCGAGTGAGTCCTCCTCCCATTTAGGCAAAAGGCTTCCCGGCACCCCAGCGGCTGTTTTTGCCGGGCCGCTTATGAGCAGCAGGCAATTAGTTTTCTGTGGTTTTGTAGCCAGACTTTGATTCAAAACCTGCTGAGAATGACGGGCACATTTCCATCGGCTTCAGTTGGCCCTCTTGGGGAGAGCAAAATCATAAACCGTTCCAACCCATGTTCACCCATCTGGACACCACTTTTATTTAATTCAATTAAGTGATCTTCTTTTTCCCCTTCCTGATGTCACAGTCTCCCTATGAGAGTCCACTTGAAAAGCTTCAAAATCAAAGCTTCTGGACTCCATTGCAGCTGTACTGAATCACAAACTTAGGAAGATACCTTATACTGATTCAGATCATTGGTCCATCTACCTCTGTATTTTCTACACTGACTGGCAGCAGCTCTCCGGGGTTTCAGGCAGGGATATTTCCCAGAGATGCCGGGGATTGAACCCAGGACCTTCTGCATGCAAAGCACATGTTCTACCGCTGAGCTGCAGCCTTTCCCCTCCTTGCATTCTCTGCAACTGACAAAGAATCTGCCTCCTTCTACACCAACACGCAGCTGTACCAAAACGGAGATGTGAAAGGGAGAAATCTGTGTGTCCCCTCCACGCGCTACTTTATCTAGGTATCCTGTTTCTTCCTCCCAGATTTCTCCCCACGATCCCCAGACATTCACATCTCTGTACACCTGCATTGTGATGCAGAAGGAGTTGACCAGGTGCAGCTCTAATGAGTGCAAGCTTCAGTAAATCTGTATCGAACAGCTGTGTCTTTCTGGGTGAAGTGGAGCCACAAAGCTAGTGTTGGAGAAATTACTGAACGGTTCACCTTTCCTGGGGTTTCCAAGAGGAGCACCAACAGACACAGGTTTTAAGTGAAAACTTAGACCTTTATTAGTCCTTTAAAAAAAAAATCAGAAAGGGGCTGCCCTTTACTACTGTCAGACATCACCTTTATATACAGGTGAAACTCGAAAAATTAGAATATCGTGGAAAAGTCCATTTATGTAAGCAATTGTTTTCATTAGCTACTGGAGTTTAATATATGAGACAGACTCATGACATGCAAAGCGAGATATGTCAAGCCTTTGTTTGTTATAATTGTGATGATTATGGCGTACAGCTGATGAAAACCCCAAAGTTGAAATTGTTAATTTGGGGTTCTCATCAGCTGTACGCCATAATCATCACAATTATAACAAATAAAGGCTTGACATATCTCGCTTTGCATGTCATGAGTCTATCTCATATATTAGTTTCACCTTTTAAGTTGAATTACTGAAAGAAATGAACCTTTCCATGATATTCTAATTTTTGAGTTTCACCTGTATATCCAGCTACACAAGTGGTTACCACTTAAACCATCAGACAATTATCACAGCAGTTGTCCTCATCAAAGTCAAACCGTTACAACACACTGTTGTCATTCTTAAACCACTCAGAGATCCTTTGACCCTTCTGACTAGCCTACCCCAACCTTCTCATTTTGATATGTGAATACACATAACCATCTTTCAACATCTTTCTTTGTTGTCCTCTAATAGCTCTGTGTATTATCTGTCAGACAATGTCTGCTGTCAGTTCTCTATGTTGACATTTTGGGTCTCCTCTTGACCTAGGATTTGGTGTATTTGCTTTGCTCAGCCAACCTTCTAGCGTTTAGTTCTTCGCGTCACCTCTCCCCAGATCATATTCTATTCCTTCCAGTTGGGGTAGGAACTATAAAAGAACCACAGCTTGCCCGTACTTCTTCTTAAAAACGGCCTGTTTGTTCTGTTAGTAAAGCTCATGCACAGATTTCAGACTGCAAAGTTCTGAATGCACAAAATGAATTTGGAGATGAAATAAAATGGGGACATTCTCCTACGCTACCTTACTGGCAGGTGGGTCGCCTGCTTGCCCGGAGCAAGAGGTGAGCGGGGAGGTCAGTGTGGTGGAAAAGCAGGAGCAGGAGTGCTGGATGGAATCCTTCCCTCCATTGTCTTTGCACCATACTGACCTCCTCTTCACCTCATCTGTCTCCCAGAAAGCAACAACCTTCTGCCTGCTGGGCACCCAGTATAGTGACTCTGCCCTACCCAGGGAGCTGCTTCTGGTACTGAAGTCCCGAACCATCTTATATGTAATTGGAAGTGATATTTTATATTCCTGGCTATTTATAGAATAAATAGGCAAATGCCATCCTGTCCAAAGTATGTCCGTCTTCCTTTGACCTTTCATTACTTGAAGTCTGTGGGACGATCTTTCCAATATAACTATTTGCCAAACTTTAGAAGTACCGATACTGTAGATTCTTGAACTTAATTCTCATGCCTCGGTATTTAGCTATTGTCGCTCTCGCTGCGAAAAGGAGATGACTAATCAGTTCCTTCTCCTTCAGATCTTGCTAAATAATTAAGTCTAAAACCTTTCCCTACACCACACTGGCTGTAAGGGTGATTGTAATACACACACAAAGAGAAACAGAGAGAGAGAGAGAAATAAAATTGGGACGCAAGCCAGAAAGCCCTGAAGATTTTCTCCTGTGTATTTTGAACTCAAGGAGAAAGCTCCTGCTGACTTTAATATTGAAAAGATAAGAGCGGCGTGTTTTTCCATCTACGTTCTCCTAACGCTGTTGCTTTTCCCAGGTGGGAAGTTGACCCCGACTATTGCGAAGAGGTCAAGCAAACACCACCCTACGACAGGGGGACCCGAGTTCTGGATATAATGGACATGACCATTTTTGACTTTCTCATGGGTAGGTTTCCTATATCTCGAAATTTTAAAAAAAGGCACCGTGTGAATCCCAACTCAATCCTGCACATGTTAGCAGGCATTTGGAACGGAGGAAAGTTTCATTTCATTTTTAAGCAAACACACAGAGACTACATTGATAAATAGATGGGCATGTAATTATCCTTCTGATGCGCGGCCCCCTCAATCGTGGGGCAAGGCGACGGACATGCTGTGGAGGGAATAGTGCTCCATTTGGAGGAAGCAGCTCAAATGCAAACTGCTTTGCAGTTTCCCCCTCTGCAAAGATGATCTTCCATAAATCATAGAATAGAATTATGGACTTGGAAGGGAGCCCACCAGACTGGTGTTTGCACACAACTGTGAAAGGGTGCCAATCACCTGATATCATTATGGCGCCTTGTGATTGACAGGTGGGTGCTCCTGTGGTGGGCAGTGGAGTTAGGGATCCATTACCTATCCATGGTTTACTGTCATGTGTGAACGTAACCAAAGTTTGGTTGCTTTTTCAGGCTCCGAGCCATTTAATAAGTATTTGGTGTGCGTGTGTGTTTATCCCTCCTGCGTTTCTCCCCCTTTGTAGGCAATATGGATCGCCATCATTACGAAACCTTTGAGAAGTTTGGAAATGAGACATTTATTATCCACTTAGACAACGGAAGAGGGTAATTGCTACAGTTTCTTTCCCTCTTTAACCAATAAATTTGTTTAATTTCCCCCAACATTTTAACCCACCTCCCCTCACAGAATCATCTGACACCATCTGCCCTGTGGGAAGGGTTCTGATTATTATGATTAATATTGAGTTACTTATTTGCTATGTTTTCCTTTAAAAGTGAGGTGTAAGGGGTCACAATAAATAAATAAGCCCCACATCCAGTCACCTTATCATCCCTGCAGACCAGCGTACTATAAACTGACCATGCCATGGATCTCGAGAAAGTTCTTGTCACTTTAAGAATCGCACAGAAGGGGAAACTCTGCTTACTGCACATTTCCCACAGCAAAAGCTGCCCTTAAAAAGCTACAGGGCCTTCTTAGATTTTTGCACTGGCAATATGCCATAGCTCAGTCGTTGGTCGTATGCAGAGGATCCCAAGTTCGATTCCTGGCATATCCAGTTAGTACTGAGAAGGACTCATTTGCAGAGGAGGGCAACCAAGATGATAAAGGATCTGGAAACCAATACTTACAAGGAATGCTTAGGGCTTTCGGACATGGAGAAGAGAAGACTTAAATGCATGGGATAGATAAAGGTAAAGGTAAAGGGACCCCTGACTGTTAGGTTCAGTCACAGCCGACTCTCGGGTTGCGTGCTCATCTCGCTCTATAGGCGAGAAGGCCAATGTTTGTCTGCAGACAGCTTCCAGGTCATGTGGCCAGCATGACTAAGCCGCCAGAGCAGTGCACGGAAACACCATTTACCTTCCTGCCATAGCTGTACCTATTTATCTACTTGCACTTTGACGTGCTTTTGAACTGCTACGTTGGCAGGAGCTGGGACCAAGCAATGGGAGCTCACCCCATCGTGGGGATTCGAACCGCCGACCTTCTGATCGGCAAGCCCTAGGATCTGTGGTTTAGACCACAGCACCACCCGCGTCCCTATGGGATAGATAGCTGTCTTCAGGTATCTGAAGGGCTGTTGAATGGAAGATGAAGCAAGCTTGTTTTCTGTTGCTCCAGAGGGCAGTAAATTCACATGAAAAGAAAGCAGATTCCAACTAAACATCAGGAAGAACTTTCTGAGGGCAAGGAGTGTTTGACTCCCTCAGAAGGTGGTAGGCTCTTCTTCCTCACAGGCTTTTAAAACACACCTTGATGTTGTGCCCACAGAAGTGCTAGCATATTCCACCCACCCACCACCCGGGGGCATCATTGGAAAGAGGTGCAGTTTTCCAGACCCAGCACTGCACACCTACATTTATCCTGGTTAAACAAACTCCATTGCAAAACTGATGCCTCTAGAAGGCCTCCTCACACTCTCTTCTCTTGTTTCTGTCTCTATGCTAGGTTTGGAAAATATTCCCACGACGAGCTGTCCATCTTGGTGCCTTTAAATCAGTGCTGCAGGTATGCCGTCCCTTGTCAGTCATGAGCCCGGTGGCAGCCTCATGGGGAATGATTTACGGGGGTGGGCGATGTCCCTAGAAACGCTGTAAGTGTTTTGAAGATTGTATTAACAGGAGCATCCTACTCTTGTGTAGGATCCTGGCAGAGACACACGCCCAACTAGCATGTTCTCTCCCTCCTGGTCGATCGTTCAGGAGCTTCAAAAGCTTTCTTCTGCCCAAACATCACAGCGACTAATGCCAAAAAGCATTAGCACACTCAGGGATCCACAGAGTCTTCTCAGCATGCAGAACAGACCTCAGCAACTCAGCATTTTGGCTAATCTACTTTATATTTACATATACAGTGGTGCCCCGCTAGACGAAATTAATTCGTTCTACGAGTGTCTTCGTAGAGCGAATTTTTCGTCTAGCGAAGCGGCAATGGCGCGGAGGTTTTCGCGCTTTGTCTTGCGAGGCAGCCCCATTGACTTTTTCGTCTTGCGGCAGCAGCGAATGCCGTTCGTCTAGCGAGTTTTTCGTCTAGCGAGGCAGAGCGGGGCAACTGTAGAGCACTGCAACATGGCTCCCTCTCTCTCTAGCATCAGACAGCAAAGAGAGAGAACAAAGGACAATAGTCCCACTTCACGGAACACAGTAACACAAACATCCTGTCTCCGTCACTTCCCACTCTGTGGAATGAAAACATACACCGTCATGTGATAGACAACAATCCCATGACTGCAGACACGGGGAATGAATCTCCAACAGATTGGTCTGTAGTGGTGGCAGTTCTCTAAGGCACTAAAGAAACAACTGGACCTCCCCGAACAGCTGGGAGTGATAGAGGCATAAGACACGTGCCCAAAAGCCATTTTAATTTCACCAGGGGGGAGCAGTTGTTGTTATTTATTAAATTTGTATACTGCCCTTTATGTGCAGACCTCGGGTCGCGTCATAACATAAAAATACAAGATAAAAAAAAACACAAAATACATAATATAAACAAAAACACTAATTAACCACCCTGTCAGTGCAGCATGCCCCCCCCCTTCAAATCTGCTTCAGAGGGTTGGCGAGGAAACCCGTAACAGATTTATGGAGTGCATGATTAGTGGAAAGGGGGAAGCCCCATTGTGCAAATGATAAATCTTACACGGATAGGTAAAGGTAAAGGACCCCTGGACGGTTAAGTCCAGTCAAAGGCGACTATGGGGTTGTGGCGCTCATCTCACTTTCAGGCCAAGGGAGCCGGCGTTTGTCCACAGACAGCTTTCTGGGTCATGTGGCCAGCATGACTAAACTGCTTCTGGTGCAACCGGAACACCGTGACGGAAGCCAGAGCGCACAGGAAATGCCATTTACCTTTCCTGACGCAGTGGTACCTATTTATCTACTTGCACTGGCGTGCTTTCGAACTGCTAGGTTGGCAGGAGCTGGGACAGAGCAACGGGAGCTCACCCCGTCACGGGGATTCGAACCACCGACCTTCTGATCTGCAAGCCCAAGAGGCTCAGTGGTTTAGACCACAGCGCCACCTGCATCCCAACCCAGAGTTATACTGACCAGAGAAAAATATCAAAATAGGGCCTTTGCACATCACTCCATCAAGCAGCAAAGGCATGTGCCCAGTGATGGAGGAGGAGTTTCCACCCACCACGGCAATCTAAACTTTGCCAGAGACTTGTGGCCCAGAGCATCTGTTGGGGGGAGAAGCACGTTTGTGAATCTCTCCCTGTAAGTCAAGGAGGTGAGCCTCAGAATATAAGAGACCCAATGGATCTATTTCGTCCACCATCCTCCTCCTTGCAGCGGCCAGTCAGACACTTCTGGGAAGCTCACAGCAGGGCATAAAGTCAACCGCCCCTCTTTCTCTCTGCCCTGTAGAAACTGGTATCCATTTGGTGCAAAGCACCCACCTGGTATTTTGGAGCTGTTCCAGTTTCATGCCTAGTCTATCCTCCCCTCCCTCCCTCCTTACCCTTGCAGCGTCCCCCAATTTCCATTGTGTTGTCCTCCCTGGACCAGCCATTAGAAAACCAAGGTGATGCCTACTGAGAAATGAAACAGCCCTTTGAGATCTCAGGTTACCTGATTCTTTCCGAGGGCACAAAATGTACCTTGGATTCAGTGCATTCCAGTCCTCGGAATTAGATGACTAGCATTTGACATTTAATTAAATCTGGCTTTTACAGAACAGAGCACAAGGGAGAGGGAGAAAGAGGGCTGTAAGCGAAGAATGTAAGAAAAGCTCTGTTGGATCAAACCAAAGGTCCAGCATTTTGTTCCCACAGTGGTTAACCAGAGGCTTTCAGGAGAGCCACAAGCGGAGGCTGGACCACAAACAGCTCTTTCCTGCTGTTGCTCCTAAGCTGTTTAGTATTCAGCGACATACAGCACAGAGCAGGGGCTTCCAAAATGGACCACCAGTGGTCTGCAAGCTTCACTCCGGTGGTCCATGGCATGTACACAGTAAACACCCGAATTCTTTTGAAATTGCATTTTTATTGCTTCTTTCATTTCTTCTACTGCATTTCACAGCGTTGCAGTTTCAGTTCTACCGCATGCAAATTGCAACACAGCATAAGAAATAAGAGAAACCATAAAAAATGCAATTAAAAATCACGCGGCATCTGGCACAGGCAGAAAAATCATTAAGGCTATCAGCAGTTCTCAAAAATGTTTGGGTGCCGTTGGATCCCAGACTACGCTGATGGCTTGGTTGCTCTCCAGAGACCACAACTGCCTCCAGGTGCCACTTCAAGGCTTCTACTGCTTTCTGGGTTCAGATCGGGATGCGGCAGCTTTTTCAGCCTCGAGCCTGTATTCATTTTGTTGAATTAATTAAACTAAATAGTTTTAATTGAATTTCAAATGAATGTGCAGCAGTTACAAGTTACCGGTCTCTGCAGCTACAGCAGGTGCTGTGATTCTCCAGCAGTTTGACTTCCACCCCTGGAGGTGCACTCCATTGTCCCTCGAGACAGACAGAGGTCAACCAAACTTGCATTTTATTGTGTTGTGATCGTCCTTAGTGAGTCCCTATTCTGAATACAGTGGTACCTTGGTTCTCAAACTTAATACGTTCCGGAAGTCTGTTCCAAAACCAACGCATTCCAAAACCAAGGTGCGTTTTCCCATAGAAAGTAATGCAAAATGGATTAATCCATTCCAGACTTTTAAAAACAACCCCTAAAACAGCAATTTAACATGAATTTTACTAACAAGACCATTGATCCATAAAATGAAAGCAATAATCAATGTACTGTACTATAAAATAAATAAGACAGTATTGTAGATGATAAAAATAATTTATTTTTTCCTTACCTGCACTGATGATAGTCATTGTTTGGATGGGGGCTTTTATCCATTTCCGCAGTCACACAATCAATCAATCAGTAGCTGAACTGGGTTCCACACAGTCACAAAAACAAATTAACCGAAAAAGCCTCAAAAACAAAAATGCAAAATAAATAGCAAAAACAAAAGCACCAAACTTAATCCGTTCCGGAAGTCCAATGTTTGAAAACCAAGGCACAGCTTCTGATTGGTGCAGGTGCCCCAGAAGCAGTAGCCGACAGCCGCATCGGACGTTTGGCTTCCGAAAAACGTTCGAAAACCGGGACACTTCCGGGTTTTCAGCATTTGGGAACCAAGGCATTTGATTACCAAGGCGTTTGAGAACCAAGCTACCACTGTAACGTTTTTATTGGGTAGGGTGGCCTGGGGATGAGTTTTTGGAACCAATGGGGTGGTCGGTGGCTTGAAAAACTTTGGGAACTGCTGCTCTAACCGCTCCACCGCAATGCCTCTCTTCCCCTGCTACCTCCAGAGCCAGCAGTGCTGGCAGAACTCCCATGTGCCACTCGCTGCGGCAAACCTTAAATGCAGCCCTTTCCCCTCACCTTCAGCTTGCCTCTTCCTTTCCTTAGAATACGGAAGTCCACCTACCTGCGGTTGCAGCTGCTAGCCAAGGAAGAATACAAGCTCAGCCACCTGTTGGAAGAGTCCTTGCTGAAGGACAAGATCGCACCCATCTTGTACAAGCTGCACCTGGAAGCAATGGACAGAAGGCTCCGGATAGTCCTCAAGGCCGTCAGTGACTGTATAGAGAAAGATGGCTACAGAAACGTCGTCGAAAATGACTTTGTCTCCGACGTGAACACGATGGCTACCAAGAGGTAGTGGAGATCGCAGGACCACGTTTTTATTGGTTCCGTGAAAGGAAAAAAAACCGGAGCCGGGGAGGGAGGAACAGTCTTGTGAGGGACTGTGTATGCCGCTGTGTGAATTCAGTGAATTCAGAAATTGCGATAATGACTATTCTCAAAGTAGCTAAGGCGTAGACTCTGCAGAGGATTTAGCTCTGGGGCTCAGGCGCAACCAGCTGGACCAATTTGGATTACCCTTGGGGAACCTATGAGTTTTTGGCAGATGCGGCCTCCCCGTTGCCACGGCCTCCATGCAGTCCTGCTTCCCTTCAGCCCTAAATTATTTCTTCCCGTTGCCCGTGGCAGCGCAAGGGTTACACCTTGTGGGCGGAGCTTCTGGCAAGCCCCGCCTTGTGTGGTGTTGCTGTAGATCCTGCGATGTGGTTGTGGCCAAGCCCCCTCTCCATCCTATGCGCAGATACAAGACACACAGGCACGCGGGGCGCTTGGGCAAAGCGTACCAGCAATGTGGGGAAGGGCTTGCAGGAAATTTTGAGGTGGGTAAAGGAATAGTTGTCTATCTCCAGATTAAGTGATTAGAAAAAGAAATGCACTCATTGCCACACTTTTAAAAAGAGCCGGTCCCCAAAACATGATTTGGAAAAAAATATTTTGAGAACATGAATTGCCTAGTGGCAAAATGCACTTCTTTCCTTTCCTTTTGAGCTTATTTTGTTTGTACAGAAAGCAGATCTTTATTTAATATTTTGTATTTATATATGAAAAAGTTGTCCTTTTTGTTCTTTTGTTTTGTTTTTTTAAAAAAAAACGCAAGCCTTGGGGAGGGGAGGAGAAAGCAACCGTCTCATGTTCACAGCTCACAATTTAATATCTAAGTCAACACTGTTAGCAACTATCCTGGGACTGTTTCCACTTAGGAATCCCAAGCAGGGAGAGAATCGAACCATTATGTGCTCCCCAAGTTCAAAACTGCATGCGCATAGGAAATGTAACATGTCAGGGGGAAGGTTTGGCCTATAAATATTGTTCCTGGCATGTTAGCTTTCAAAGTGCAAAAAAATCGGCGACGTGGAAAAAGCTTTCTCCTCCCCCTCCCACCCCCCCCCCCACAGACACATATTTAAATGGTACAGTCTTCTAGAAGAACATGCTTAGGGATCAAAGAATCAGAGAATTGCAGAGTTAGAAGGGACCCCGTGGATCATCTAGTCCAACCCCCTGCAATGCAGGAATCTCAACTAAAAGCATCCATGACAGGTGGCCATCCAACCTCTGCTTAAAAACTTCCAGTGAAGGAGATTCCACCACCTTCTGAAGCAGTATGTTCCATTGTCAAACAGCTCTTACTGTCAGATAGCTATTCCTGATGTCGAATCCCTTTCTTGTAACTAATCCGTTAGTTTGGGTCCTACCCTCTGGAGCAGGAGAAAACAAGCTTGCTCCATCTTCCATATAAGGATGGCTATAATATCTCCTCTCATCTGCTCTTTACTAGGCTAAACATACCCAGTTCCCTCAACCATTCCTCATCAGGCTTGGTTTCCAGACCCTCGTTCATCTTGGCCATCCCCCTTTGCACATGTTCCAGCTTTTCAATGTCCTTTTTAAATTGTGGCGCCCGGAACTACACACAATACTCCGGGGTGTGGAATGGTACTATTACTTACTTCTCTTGGTGGGGAAGAAATTCGGTTCAGTTGATATTTAAAGGTGAACCTACTTACCGCAGTGCTACATGAACCAAAATGCAGCCACTCCTCGAAATTCTGCATTTTGCAGGGCAGTTCTCTAAACGAGTGTAAAATGTGCAGGAAAAAAGTATGTATGCTCCCATAAAGCTTGGGTCAGAATGTACATATTAGTATAAAAAGTAATAATCATTTTATTGGTCCAAATTGCTTGGGGAAACATGTGCATTGAGTAAAATTGCAAACCAGAATGTGTCTACTAGGATGAATTTGCACTAAGATGCTGGTGGATTTTCACGAGGACTTATTTTTTTTAAAAAAATTGCAAACTGATGTGGAAATGTGAAGAACTGAACTCAGCACTGGCAGAAATGAGAAACGAGGAGAAACCAAAATTGACGGATCCGCCCATCCCTAGCTCTGCCTTCTGCGTTTATTTCTCAATGTGCCATTAAGATTCTTGTGTTCGGCTTGTTTCCTTCACTTTATTTAAATTGCTTCCACCCCAACCCCACCCATGTCTACTCAGCGCTTCAAGGATGGAGACATCTCAGAAACTGTTTTCAAAGGCAAGAAGCCCCACGCGTTAAAACGGCAACCCCACCTAGACGTAGTCAAAGCTACTGCAACATAGTCAAGAAGCGGATTTTGATAATTTGTGCATTGACAGGAATACTTGAATGTGGTTTTACAAAGTGATGTAAACGAAAACAAAAAAAAATATGACAAATTGTACTATTTATCCATAAGGAAAAGTAGCGGCTCTTATCTTTCTGTCACAGCAGAGCGGCTGCTTTCCAGACGTTGCTTTTGATAGTTTTTGTGTAAATATATACATATACGAGTTTAAAAAAACAACAACCTGAAGATTTAAAAAAAACAGACAAAAAAAAGCTGCTTTTGGCAGTGATAGACTTACTTTTGCAGCATTATTTTTTTTTTTTTGGTGGATTTGTTTGCAATGTGGTCCCAGTGCAATAAAGATATGGCAAATGTGTAGCCAGAAAGTCTATGCGATGCTTATTTTGTCCATTTCAGCGGAACAAAATAAGGGAGAATGAAAACTCGGGAGAACGAACTCACTGTGTAGTAGGGTTTTCCCCCCTCCTCCAGATGTGGCTAGACCACAGCTCCTATCATCCCAGCCAACAACATCTGGAGAGCTCCAGGGTCTCCACCCTGCTGTATAATCGGAGAGCTATCCCTATGGAAACAGGCTCTGAGCTGGCCCTGCCCAGCCAGGGTCCCCATTGGACAGGAAGGGCTTCCTGTTGGACTGGGAACTTGTCCCAGCAATGAGATTCTCTTCTTGGCTCTCCTGCGTTTGTCTGCCTCTCTTGGCTTCGACTTCTCGGCTCCACTCCGGGTTCCTACTTATCGTCTCTCCTCCGACAGCTACCTACAGCTCAGCCCTGACAGCTTGGGTGCAAACGGAGCCCTCAGCCATAGGTGCAAAGTCCCAGGACTGCATTCGGGGTTGGATTTCACCTTAAGTGTTCTCTAGCAGCGACACTTCACGCTGAGGGCATCGCGTGCATGCGTGGCTGGGAGGTTGAAACACCTTTTTTTTCTGCTTGTGTGACAACCAGATTAGCAGAAGAAGATTCAGCGGCTCTGAAAGGGTGTCACTGTTTATTAGATCAGGAATCCGAGAGCTCAGGGGAATTAACATGACGGAGCGCAGTGTCCCCTTGGAAGCTCAGCACACATCCTTCCAAAGGAGGGGGGGCGGTTGCTTGACTGCACCTTAAATCAGGGGTAGGAAATTTCCATAGGAATAAGAAAAGTTGCAGGGCTTCAATGGTTATTGTTGTTTACAGGGCTTTTTTCCAGCCAGAACTCGCTGGAACTTTCAGGTGGTCGCCATTTCCATTCCAAGAGAACAAGGAGGGTGTTCGTGGTGAATTCTGGCAGCTCTTTTTCTAGAAAAACAGAACTGGTTATTTCTAATTACATCCCACCTTTTCTCCAAGGAGCTCCCTTCTCTGCTTCATCCTCACAACAACCCTGTGAGGTAGGTTAATGCTGAGAGACTGTGACTGTTGCAAGGTCACCCAGAGAGCTTCATGGCCGAGTGGGAGGATTCGAACCCTGGTCTCCCCGGTCCTACTCTAACCACTACAGCACACTGGCTCTCAGTAAGATGTGCTCTCACAAAATGGAGTTCGGTTGCTTGTTAGTTGTTCAGATCAAGAACAGAGGTGAAATATTTTCTGCCACATACCCAGCACACAATAAAGCCAAAGTTAGGATTCGCAGTTCTTTCAAATTTGGCAAATGTTCTGGTGTCGCTGCTTGAGTTTCAGATGCGCCACTTCAGATTCGAAACCTGAATTTACACTTCAAATGTGAAATGCCGGCAACATGCCATCGAGTCTTTGTTAGTTGTTCTGTGATGGAAAGTTTTGCAGTGCGAACAATTCTACAGAATTTCAGCAGGCAGCTGCGAGATATGCACCGAATGGAAGAGAAGTGGTATGTATGCCCCAAAACATTTGCAGGCAAAACAGTGTGGAAAGTGGGATTGTGTATAACTGCCCCAATGAGCACAAATAAACATAACAAAATAAAATAAAAAAATCCTTCCAGTAGCACCTTAGAGACCAACTAAGCTTGTTCTTAGTTGGTCTCTAAGGTGCTACTGGAAGGATTTTTTTTATTTTTTATTTTGTTTTGACTATGGCAGACCAACACGGCTACCTACCTGTAACAAATAAACATGAACACACAATAAGAAAAAAGATGTCTCGGCCCATATTCCAAGTCAAAACCATTTCTCCTAACTCAGTATTGTCTACAGTGACATGCAGTGGTTTTGCAGGGTCTGAAAAAAGAGTCTTTTCCCCGACCTATCTAGAAATGTCAGGGGTTGAACCCTGGGCCTTTACATCCAAAGCAGACGCTCTGTCATTAAGCAGTGGCCCTTCCCCAGAGTGGTTTTGGCTTTATGGCATCTCTTGCTTGTTTTGGCAGACATCAAATATGAAACCTCCATAAGCTATCCAACACTGTCAGTTATTAAATATTTCACAGAACTGTCAAATAACATTTGAATATTAAACACTATTGCACACCGACCTTCAGATGCTGTCAGATACTAAGATCCATTGTTCATCAGCTAAGAAATACTGTCTCCAGTGCTAAATATCATTGCAATGCCATCAAGTCAAATACTGCCAGGCTGCTGCCATTGCATGTCTGGATTAAATGCTAAAGAGCATTGCATGCCTACTGTCTCAATATCAAAGGCAGGGCCAGGTGAGCTGTTTAATGTGTTTGCAGTGAAGTTTAATGGAGAAGGGAAGTGCTTCACTCAGTGGTTTAGCAAGCCGCTGTGTGAACTACTTGCAGCCTCCCTAAAAGGGAGTGGGTCCTGAGACAAAATGCAAGAAGGTTGTGGGGGACAAACTGGGAGTTGCTTCTTCTTCTTCTTCTTCTTTGGTGACCATTTGTATTTGAGTAAGATTGTCTTCCACGAACATGGTCTTTAACAGTGAGTCCGTAAGTGACTATGTGGACACGTCCTTCCATAGTGGGGACATAGGTTTCCGGGCAAGAGTTGATCACAGTGAGCATTTGCCAAACGTACCTTCCTCTTAGCTCCTCTCTCTCTCTTTCGTCTTGAGTTCATGCTTCTTCAGAGTCTGTGATGACGGCAATCAGAAGGTCGCCAATCAGAACTTTGGCGGTTCAAATCCCCGCAACGGGGTGAGTTCCCACCCCGTGTTCCTGCCCACCTAGCAGTTCAAAAGCACGTCAAGTGCAAGCAGATAAATAGGTACCACTCCAGTGGGTAGCTAAACAACGTTTCCATATGCTGCACTGGTTCACCAGAAGTGGCTTAGTTATGATGGCCACATGACCCAGAAGCTTTCTGCAGACAAACGCCGGCTCCCTAGGCCAGTAAAGCGAGATGAGCGCCGCAACCCCAGAGTCATCCGCGACTGGACTTAACGGTCAGGGGTCCCTTTACCTTTACCTTTATTCTCTTGAGGCCCCCAGTGTGCCCCACCTATAGGCAGCTCACCCTTGCCCCCATGGGCAGCTTGTGCCACCTCTGGGCATGCCGCCCCAGGCGCCCGAGTGGCTTCCGCCACTGATCTTTGCTTCTTCAAGTACACTGACATTAGTCTGCCTGTCTTCCATGCAGCTGGAGTCAGGAAGCAAAGCAGACCCAAAGCTGAGGACCAACCAAGGAATAACATTCACACCCCTCCTGCCTTGCAGTTCTTGGTCAAATAAGAGCTTGCCAAGCCTACAGAATGACTACCTTTATAATCAGTTATTGATCAGATGCATCCAGCCCTGACTTCTGATTCTTCAGAGCCCAAACCCCTGACTTTTCAAGTTCCGTCCTAACTCAGCTCCATCCCCTCAACTCACCAGAAGGCCTGTATTTATTTTATTTTAAAAAAATCAGAGGCTGGCAGATGCCAGATCAACGGGTCACATCTAAGGCAAGGCCTTTTGACAGGTTCCGTGCTAAACTGCAAAGAGAACTCTCTCAAGACTCTCCGTATAATCAGTGTTAACAATTCCCCAGAAAGCTAAGAGGCACTTAAAATCTTTTTTTCCCCTAGCCCTCAAAGCCTGCTATTGTGAGCCTTTGATAAATAAATAAGCTGAACGTCTCTTTCACTGTCTCAGGCATAATTCCCACTATAAATAGCCCATTCTGTTGATTTTTAAATAATTCTTATTAATCAGCAAAGTCAGTGGCAGTTTTATAAAAGCCAGATTAAGTCCATTATATTTCTCTGACTGTCCTATTCACCGCTGAATGCTTTTACCGATTCTCTGGGTACCTTAGTTAATGCTGTTCAAAAAAATATTTTATTGTGATATGCCTTGACATTCATCTTACTCCATATATATATATATATATATATATATATATATATATATACACACACACACACACACACACACACACACACACTTTCCTTGAATGGGGGATTGAGCTATGCTTCTTTATAAACCTCTTGACATCAGAGGTTTCTCAAAGTTGGGCAGCTTTTTGAAAGAGGTGTTGGGCAGAGTAATCCTATTAGTGTGGGGAAGAGGGAAAATCTGTGGGGAAGACTCACCAAATCCACACACACACACACACACCACCCCATTTGTGCTGGCCAAGATACAAAGGAGAAAATATATTTGGAGGGGAGAGCCCTCACACTTTAGAAATAATAATAATAATAATAATTAATAATATACCGGTAATGTATTATTTATACCCCGCCCATCTGGCTGGGTTTCCCCAGCCACTCTGGGCGGCTTCCAACAAAATAAAAATACAATAAGTCTTTAAACATTAAAAGCTTCCCTAAACAGGGCTGCCTTCAGATGTCTTCTAAAAGTCTGGTAGTTGTTTTTCTCTTTGACATCTGGTGGGAGGGTGTTCCACAGGGCAGGTGCCACTACCGAGAAGGCCCTCTGCCTGGTTCCCTGTAACTTGGCTTCTCACAACGAGAGGGAACCGCCAGAAGGCCCTCTGGCCCTCAGCATTGGACCTCACTGTCCGGGCAGAACGATGGGGGTGGAGACGCTCCTTCAGGTATACTGCACCGAGGCCATTTAGGGCTTTAAAGGTCAGCACCAACACTTTGAACATACTGGGATAATAACTAGGGAATAAGAAATAGTGTCATTGGAGTCAGGGTCTGGGACCCCAAGTCCCAGTGGTGAGCCTATAACAGGAGATGGAACATAAGGAAAAAACTGCCCACTTTTCACAGTGGGCGGTGTTGTGGCCGGGCATCCGCGACCTTCAGTGACCTGGCTGTGGGGCGGAGGGATGCCACCCATGTCATACGGACTCCTGGCCACGTCACACCCTTGTAGCAATCGTCACAACTTTGTAAGGTCAGACATTGGGTTAGCCATTTTTTTTTAAGGGAGAGGAGGTTGTATAAGGGTATCCTGTTAAAGGGATCCGGGTGTGTGTGCAACTAGCATGAGTTTGGCGGGAGGCAATGAAAGATAGGCATGCCCGGTGTGCTCTGGTCCATGGAGTCATGAAGAGTCGGAAACGACTGAATGACTGAACAACAACAACAACAACAACAACAACAACAACAACATCTAGTATCTCACCTTGAGTTCTACAGTGGAAGAAAGATGGGATAGAAGTCTGCTAAATAAATAATACACTACACATACAAATTTATGGATTCTATTTATGGCTTGTATATGCTTCCCAATAAAGGCATTTCTTTGGATGGCTTGCAACAGAAGGAAGAACTGCCAGATACCAAAACCATAAAAGCGTAATTGATACTTTGCTAGCAGCTGCCCGATCAGTGCAGATAGCACAGGAAATTGAAATCTATCAAAACACCTACAGAATTAGACTGGGTTTTTTATTTTTTTAAAAAAGTAAATCTGGGGTTTATTCATGATGGATAAATTAGCACGGCAAATTAGGACTCCAAAAGGGATCGTTTTATGCAAGAAAGTTGGTGAACAATCACATATTTGGAAACGGAGCCTATGAACTGGGACAAGGAAACAAGGAGAGAATGATATATTTATACTAATTGCCTCTGAAGAAATTGCTTTCTGTTTGTTTTACGCTAAGTGAGCCCAAATAAAAGTTTGCAACTGGGGAGGGTAATTATAATTATTTTTGTTATTTGCAAGGAAGTAAGGGGAGAATTGTTTCATGTTTTATGCATTATGGGCTATGAAAATTCAAGAAAACAACAAGTTGCCCAAACCATAAAAGTCTAACATAGCACATTACAGCATATAAGCAGCAACAGAAAATAATACTAATATAGCAAAACTCCCAACAGCCCCCCCCACCCCTGCCTCAAAGTTTCAACAGCTCTTTAAATTCCCCAAATACCTAAGAGATACCTAAGAGATACAGAAAGCATTAAGAGTTTTCCAGATCTGAAAGCCCAGGAATGACCATTCCCCACATCAAACGGGGTGCGCATTTTGCGTGGTTGCGCACAGCCGCCTGGATCCCAGAGCAGCTCCTGGTAGTTCGGGCTGGCTTCACCTTCCCAGGCTGGATACCTGTGGTCTCCGCCTACCCAGTCAGCCGCCCAATCCCGCCTGGGGGAGGTGTTGCCAGGGGGATTGGCCAGGTAGGGGGAGGGAACACAGACCCACACAATAGAAGGTGTTACATACCTGGGAAGCACCAGTCGGGCTCCAGAGCTTCTCCCACCCTCCACTCCCTCAATTAACCTTTTCATTTTGCAGGTTAACCTCTTCTCCACAGGTACTTGACTGCTATGTCAAGGCCGCTGTTGAAGGGCTGGAAAGGTCTTTCCCTGCATTGGCAGGTTTCGCCTTTCCCGTAGCAATACGTCACAACTTTGGCAGTTGCAGGCCTTGGGTGCAATCCTTTAGTCATCTTTCTAAAGGGGGGGAGTGGGGTGGTGACCCCATGCCCCCATTGTGGCGTCGATACCAGGGTTCCCGTTAAAGGGGTCTTGGGGGGAGGCATTGGCCATACGCCCAGAGGTTGTCATTGCCCTCCCCCTCCAGCGGCGGCAAACGGGGGGGGGCTCTCTGCTTGAACATATGTTCTCCAGAGCCAGCCCAATCCCCACACATTCTGGATAACCCTGAAGTTTCCCAGATCCCCGGCTGGGGGCTGGGAAGGATAAACGCCCAATGCCTGAGCCAAGGTCTCCCTACATCTGAAAGTTGTGGTCTAATTTTAATCCCATAGCACGTTGTCTTGTGTCGTTATTCCACTCAGGGACTGCCTGGGGTTTGGGGGACTCCGCCTGACCACGTAAAATGAAAAACATTTCTGGGGAGGACATTCCATGCCATCCTGGAATATTTCCTCCTCTCAGATAGCCACCCACTGAACAGGCAGGGGCACCAAAAAATGGTCTCAGATAAACATTGATCGGTGAAAATATACAACTTGCTGCTAAAGTATGGCACAGAGCAGATCAGGTTAAAGATTATTTGATTTAATGGGCTCAGAAAGTTGGGGGGAATATACCAATGGAGGTTTGGGAGAAGTTGCAGATAATTGTACAGTTCTCCCTGCATTCAGGGATGAGGGGGGAAATTGTTATAAAATAATGTGCAAGTAGTCTATTATTTATCCAAATAAATAAAGAAATATTCCCTCACATGTTGGAAACATCAGAAAGGAAAATACGTTTCCCCCCGACACATGTGGTGGAAATGTGAGCTAGCAAAAAGAACAGATGAAAGCTGAGTTAGGAAGAATTTTGGGTTATGAGGATCCAGTAATCTTTCTGTCAAATTATTTGGAAAGATTGGCAAAGAAAGAACATAAAGAAATGAGTTATTATTTGTCAGCAGCATCCAGAGTCTTAGACACTGGAGAATGTCAAAGAATGGCACGATAAAATACGGGACAGTAAACAGTGGCAGAATGAATGTATTATGTAAAATTCAAGGATTACAATTATAGGCAAAATATTTTTTATGTGAAGAAGGAACCAATTTGTGGATTATTGTAAACTACCCGGAGTATATATGAGTGCTAGTTATTGATTCTGTGTTCTGATGATGACGGCAGCTGGATATTGCTTGTATAATGAGCCTCTCTTCTTTTTGTCGATATGGCTTTGTAGTGTGTGTCTGTGTGTGTGTGTGTGTGTGTGTGGTCTCTGAAGATGACCATCGGATCCAGGTAGGTACCTGTGGAGGGAAGTGTTCCTTCAGACAAGACTAATAATTATTCATACAACATATAATAACAAATACAGTGGTACCTCGACTTACGATGTTAATGCGTTCCGAAGGCGCCCTTGTAGGTCGAAATTTTCGTAACTCGAAGGGCGCTATCTCCTGAGGGAAAAAATTTTCGTACGGCAAGAAAACCGCATTAAAAACCTCATAAGTCAAGGTATCGTGCTGCCACTTCGCCTTCATAGGTCGAAAAATTTGGAAGCGGCGGCCATTTTTGTTTCTCCCGTAAGTCACTCGCAAGTCGAAAATGACGTACATCGAGGAGCTCGTAAGTCGAGGTCCCACTGTAACACATTTCTGGCATTTGCTATCATTATAATCATCATCATAATCTTCATTATCTCCTTTTACATATTGCTTACTACCTATGAAATGTACCAAAGCAACTTACAACAGCAAAAACCATATAAATGCAAAACTATTAAACTAAAAGTGCTCATTCTACAATATTAGAACAAGGAGAAATCCTACCCCATCCCACTAAAAGATGAAAACCACAGTAGTTTTTTTTGCTATGTTTACTAGAACCACAACAGTGTGCTCCCCTAAATATACCTCTGACCTATGTGGCCAGTGGTTTTCGTTTTTCTTTCTAATGATGTCACTTTAGTGATGTCAATTGCCATGGTAAAGCCATCATGCCCAGTATGTGATTCCTGGTTGGCAAGAACAACACAAGGATGAATGAAGGAAGGGAGTGGGATGGCCGTGGGATGGCCGTGCAAACAGCCACAAACTTAGTTATCAGGGGTTTGTTTTGTTTTTTTAAGGAGTTAGGAAAGCCCGCTATACATTTACCTTAGCTGTATTGTCTTTTGTTTGCCAGGAATTGACTTTGTGTTGGCTTTTGGCCATCACACTGTCTTTGAGACTCTACTTTCTTTCAAAACAGACTTCTTAATTCCTGGAAAGCAGGAAGAGGGAAACTCATCTGTTATTCATGCGAGTGGCTGTATGGATGTGTACCGGGCCCCGCTGGGATTCTGGAGTTCTGGCAGATGAGATAATACATTGGCACCAGCGGAGGAAAGGAAAAGAAGTGGAAGATCTACGGCAAGGAGCAGAGTCCTATCGCAGCTCAGATCCGTGTACTGAGGAGGCCCACAACCTACTAAGGAGGAGAGTACAGTTGGAGACAAAATGTCATTGAATACCAGTTGCCGGGAGTTGTAAGGGGGGAAGTGTGTTATTGCACTCAGGTCCTGTTTATCGGCTTCTCATTGGAGCACCTGGTTGGCCACTGTACGGACAGGATGCTGGACTATTGGCCTGATCCAGCAGTGGGGGCTTCTTATGCTCTTATGAACAAATTTCAACAAGTCCATTTCTCAAACGAGCTTCAGTTGTTGTGGAATGCAGATGGGCAAGCGGGAAGGGATAGGAAGCACAACTGACATACTTCCTGTTCTCTGCACTTATTTGTATGGCTTGTCCTCTTCCTTCTGCTTCCCTGCCTCCCTTGCAGTTGAATGTTATGCTCTTACTGCAAGGACGCCTTGCATTTCCTGGTCCCGCCCCACAAAAGCCCATCCTTTCTGATGTCTCCTTCATCAGCCAAAGGCAGCTTCAGAAGCGGAAAGTGTTGGCAAGTTCCAGAAAGTGGAAAATCATGGTGTCTTAAGCCCTTTAAGAGAAACCCAAGGCAGTAACTCAGGTGGCGATGGATGACTCAGGTATATTCGACTTCACAGCGCTTTTATCCAAACACAGGTAGGTAGCCGTGTTGGTCTGCCATAGTCAAAACAAAATAAAATAAAAAAATCCTTCCAGTAGCACCTTAGAGACCAACTAAGTTTGTTCTTGGTATGAGCTTTCGTGTGCATGCACACTTCTTCAGATACTTCAGACTTCAGATCTGAAGAAGTGTGCATGCCAAGAACAAACTTAGTTGGTCTCTAAGGTGCTACTGGAAGGATTTTTTTATTTTATTTTGTTTTATCAAAACAGCTAGACATTGACAATGTGACACTGAAAACACCTCTTTGAATAATTACTATTTATTAAATTTCTATAGAGCCCATCGTATGAGGTTCACAGGGTACTTTACAATATGAAAACACAAAAATACACAACATAGTAACAAACAAAAACAATAACGTCCCCCAGTTTAAAAGGCCATAGATGGTTTAATTAGCCAAAGGCCTGGGGCAAATGAAATGTCTTTGCCTGGCACCTAAAGATATGTAATGAAGGCACCAGGCGAGCCTCCTTGGAGAGAGCATTCCACAAGCAGGTAGCTACCACAAAAAGGCCCACTTGCATGTTGCCATCCTCTGGAACTTTTGTGGAGGGGGCCCATGAAGAAGGGCCTTGGATGATGATTACAGGGTCCAGGTCAGTTCATAGGGGGAGAGGCATATGATATGGGCATGTCCTGTGCTTAGGTATGGAATAATCTGTCCATTTCAGTTTTCTGAATTTCTCAAACATTTTGAAAGTAACTTCACTTCCCCAGAATTCTAAAGTAATTTGCTATTTTTAAAAAAGGCAACTCGTGAAAACCCCTCCATGTTTTAGTGCAAATGTCTCCTAATAAAAGCATGCAGTTTTGACTAACAGATAACTTTTCTGGTAGCATTTTTTTCTCCTAATACAATGCATTTTTCTATGTCATTTCCGCTAATATATTGCATTTTTATGCACACATTAGTCTAATATATGCATTTCTGTAAACATTGCTTGGCTGGAGAACTGCATCACAAAATTCAGAGAAGTGCAAATTTCGAAGGATGGCCATACTCTGGTTCCCAAGATTTGGGTTGGCAATCCTAGGGACTGGCAACCTCAGAAGTGGTGCCAATTGGACTTACAGGTGCGGGGCGGTGTGTGACTGGGCAACAACAACGAGGAGGAAAGTCCACCAGCAATATTTTCCACCGAAACCTAGAATTGGCCTTGGCTTTTTATCATTCCATAAGATAGTGATTTCTTTCGTTTATCCAGAAATGTGCATATGCAATTTCAAGGTCCTTTGGCCATTATCTCACAAGTGCTACTGCCACAAAGAGCTTTATTCGAAAAACCCACAGTCCCTCCGCTCCACAATTCCCCATGTATCACATTTAAGTAAGATGCAGGGTGAAGTTACGGTGACTGACAATAATTTTCATCGCTGGGGCTGCCGAAATTGCAGCTAGAGCCCTCGTGCCCCATTACTTCCCCAGGCGAAGATCCACTTGATTTATGGAAAACTGCAGTATATATCATCCTGTTCGGGCCTGCAGGCATGCTGCAATCATTATGAATGCAGCCCCAGTGAATGATAAATAATCCTCTTCCCTGCATAATCTCAGACCTACCAGACGTCTGCTTTGAGGGTCTCGCTGACCAGGACTTTAAAGTCATATTTGAGTACAGGCTATTATTTATTAACAGAACTCTGTCGGAGGGAAAGCCTGCATAATGCGATAGTAGTTACTGCATGCAACATCTCTGCTCAAGTAGCATCACAGCTGATAAAGGCCAAAGTATCCGCAGTCCAGGGTAGTGGGTAGGTTTTGCCCATATTGCTGGGTTCTCCTCAAACATTTTATTTCATCTTTTCCAATCGTTGCATTTAATTTTATCCTGGAAGAACAAGGTTGTTTGGGTGGTTCTCTTCCTCCCCATTTTATCCTTGCAATAGCCCTGTGAGGTAGGTTAATAGAGCAAAAGACGTGGGGGTGACAAGCGGCGGCCCCTCCTGCCGCTCCCCACGCACCACCGGTCACCCCGTCCGTGCAGCGCTGCTGCTCCCGGGGTGACGGAGGGAGCGGCGGCGCGTGGGAGTGGCGGGAGGGGCCGCCGCTTGTCACCCCCACCCTCCCCTGTCACTGGGGGCATGCCGCCCCTACCGCCCCCCCCCAGCGGCGCCCCTGCCTAGGGTGTCATGGACTAGTTGGATACAGAGGAATGGTATAGGAGGAACCGGCTGGGGGACCATCAAGGGAAGAAGGCTCAGAGCCTGGGGGATGGCTGTAGGACGACGGTGAGTGGTCAGAGCAGAAATGTAGCTAGCTGCTCGGTTGCCCGGGGCGGCATGCACAACCTGCAGCCGGGGGTGGAGCGAGCTACCCATGGGGCGGGACAAGGCAAGGCAGGGCACACTGTATGTAGCCTCTCCGCAGCCTCCCCCTCAGCTGAGGCGGTGGGCAGATTGCAGGCAGATCGCCCACCGCATCCCCCTCAGGAGATGTCCAGTGCCCCCCCCACCTCACCTAGCTACGCCTCTGGATTAGGCAGATTCATGGAGGAGAGGGCTGTTGAAGGCTACTAGCCATAAAGGCTGTGCTCTGCCTGCAAAGTTGGGGCAGCAATGCTTCTGGTTTCCGGAAATCACTCGAGGGGAGAGTGCTCCTTCGGTGGCGTAGGAAGGGGCGTGCGGTGGGTGCGGTGAGTTATTTTTTCAAAAACACATATTTTTGCCATTTTGTCAAAAAAAAAAAAACCCCAGGTGATGACACCCGGGGCAGCCTGCACCTACCACCCACCCCTTCCTATGCCACTGGGTCAGAGGGAGAAGACTGGGAAGGGGAGGGTGTTGGAAACTAGGGGGAAACAGGGCTTAGTGAGCTGAGAGTGTCTGTGACAGAAATCACAAAGTCCAGAATCAGAGGCAGTAGCTGAAGCAGGAGTTGCCTAATCTCAGTTCAGGCCATTGGCCCCTTTTGCTCAGTAGTGCCCACAGTGATGGGCAGAGGCTCTCCAGGATTTCAGACAGGGAACATTCCCAGCCTGCCATACCTGGATAGGTTTGCCCAGTGAGGAACACCCTGGACCCTGAGATTGCAGAGTCCAAACTTGAGCCCTAGACCTTGGTGATGTCATTGGGGTGGGCCCTGGAGACAGAGGTTAATTGGGAGAGGGGAGGGGAGGAGGGCAGACCCTCCAGAGTGCATGTGCCATAATTACACATACTTACATGAGAAGAGAAGACTCCCTAGAAAAGACCCTGATGTTGGGAAAGATGGAGGGCACAAGGAGAAGGGGACGACAGAGGATGAGATGGTTGGACAGTGTTCTCGAAGCAACTAGCATGAGTTTGGCCAAACTGCGGGAGGCAGTGAAAGATAGGCGTGCCTGGCGTGCTCTGGTCCATGGGGTCACGGAGAGTAGGACTGAACAACTGAACAACAACAACATTGCACATGTATGTATGTTTGTATATCACTCTTGCCCACATGGAGATTCAAGCTCTCCACATGTCACATGATGAGGACCAGGAAAACCTGGAGACTTCACCTCAGACCTGGAGGTCCAGCAACCCTATATCTGGCTATGCTGATGTCTGAACCCAGGATTTTCTGCATGCAAAGCAGAAGAACTACCCCTGAGCCACCCTGTCTTCCCTATGCTCCATGGTGATAGGACGGTCAACCAGAGCATGGGTAAGATTGGCCAGGCTCTCTCTGCCTGGGGAGGAGTTTCAGCTGATGCACCAGCATTTCAATAAGAAGGCCTTTCTGCCCACACCCAACTCTAGGATCTACCCAGGGCATTGCTAAAACCAGGCATCCTTTAGATAGTATGGCTCGGGACCTGCATGAATTGGTTTGCTTTCCCAATCAAGGGAAAAAACCCAGGCTTCCTGTGCGAGCAGCTGAAGTGGAGGCATATTCAAATAAGTTCACACCATGAGGGGGGGAAAGATAAATTAGTTGCACCCTGTTCCAACGGCGCAATTGTCCCCCATGAGAAAAGGTGTGATTTCCAATCTGTTTTTGATGAACAGCTGCTTCTGCTTGGCTGTCTCCACATAACAAATACATTCCTAGCACTTAAAATGAATTAGCTTCCCTAAATCTCCCCAATAATTTTTTTTTTAAAAAAACAAACTGGCGCATGCCTCTGCTTATTTATTCATTCATTAGTTCTTATTTTTAATGCACTGTGATTATACAGCTATAGATATCGTTCTCAAGGGAATCCCAGGGAGGAAGCTATACATTCTTCGTACAAACACATCTTATTCCATAAATTACAGGGAAGGCTTTCAAAGAGAAGCAAAACCTTCATTTCCTCGTTTTTCTTACGTTTTTCTCAAGGAGGAGGAGGAGGAGGAAGAAGAAGAAGGCATCGAGCCAAGGTAATTGCTTAAAAAGACACCAGCCTTCTCAAGTGCAAATGGGTTTAGTAAAGTCTCTTTTGAAACACAGGAAGATGCCTTGTTTGTTTGTTTGTTTGTTTGTTACATTTATAAAGGTAAAGGTAAATGGACCCCTGACTATTAGGTCCAGTCATGTCCAACTCTGGGGTTGGGGGGCTCATCTCGCATTACTGGCTGAGGGAGCTGGCGTACAGCTTCTTCTTCTTCTTTTTTTAAAGAAGAATTTATTGGCATTTTCATAACAAAACATAAACCCAACCCACACCTACATATATAAAACAAATACAAACATAGCCAGGATTCTTCTTCTTGTTTACATACATGAAAAAAAAAATTCTAGTTTCGAATCTTGACGGTTGACTTCCCCTGCCTTCTCTCCTTCGGTTTTAAATCCAGATTCTACTTTAATAACATCATCTCTTCAAAAAATTAAATTCATTTAAAGAAAGTTCAAATCTAAACAATCATCTTAATCCATAATAGTTAATAACAAATCTTTAAACCTTAACAAATTATTCTTAAATCAGATCTATACTAACTTCTTCTATTCCTTATACTGCTGCTAATAACATAAAATTCAGAATATCCCTTTTCTTATTAAAAAAAAAGTAAAATAAAACTTAATGTCTTAACCCTCCGATTTCAGATTACCAAAACAGACCATTTAAATTTTACACTTAATACTTCACCCTATTCCCCCTCTGTCCATTGTCCATTTCCATCTTTCACCGGAACCAAACCTCCAATTGTCCTCTTTTTTTGTACATCCACAGATCCAGACATATTCCCCAACAGTCCTTGCATCGAGCCTCAGGGTACGCAGTTCTTCTTCTTTCAGCTTCTCCGCTTCAACGTTGCATTCTTCTTTTATTTGTAGAAATCTTAATTCTTTGTCCCTCACTCCCGAGCTCTCACCTCGGGGGCTGGATATAACAAAACTCACCGTCCCGGGGCTGCCACCCCCAAAGGACGTTTCTTTTTCCCGGAGTCGCCAAGCCATCTCTCTCCATTCATCCAACATCCCCTTCAGCTCTTTGCCAAAGCTCTCTTCCATGGTGTCGAAAACTTGAAAGGTCTCCTCTGTGGGAAGTAGATTTTTCATCATGTCCCCACTCAAAACCTTCAATTTCTGATTAAGCAGTTCCAGTTTCAAAATAATAAGCCTTTGTTCATCCGTTAGTTCCAGAGTTCAAAACAAGTTCAAAAACAAAGTCCAACATGGTGAGAAGGGGGATAGGTATCAAATTTCAGTTTCTATTTCTATGTTCTCCATTTTATGCCAGTAGTTTTCCACTTCAACTCAAACTTTTCGTAGCCATTTTCCCTGAAACCAGGGCGCAAAGACGAAAACTTTAAAGAGGGATATTTTCCATCCTTTTCATCCCCAAGGGGAGATCTAAGTAGACTCACTCGTGAAAAAATCGAAACATTTTAACAGTCTTAGTAGCAACAGTATCATAAACCGTTATTTTCTTGCCGCCGAAGGGAGGGAGGCAGGCTTCCTTTCCAAATGTCTCCCGGATCGTTAAAAAGGCACAGAAATTAGTCCAATCGAGTACTCACGATCACCGGGTTTCTTTCTTTCCAAACTTGACAGGTAGAACTTAGACGCTCGTCGCACGTCCCGGTTGGGGCATGTCCCCTATAGCCCGGCTCCGTTGTCCCTTCACCCCCACTCCCCCTTTACAGGGGGAGCGAGGGAAGGGTTCAGAGCCATAGTGGGCACAGCCGGGGAGCCCGGGGTGCGGGACGCTCTTCCCGCACCCCACCGGAGCCCCGCTTTGCGGTAGCGGGGCTCCAACCCCCGGGACGGACTGGGTCGCCTTGCAGCCGAGGCAACCCACGACCCCTCCGCGATGGCGTCGCCGCCGGAAGTCGCTGGCGTACAGCTTCTGGGTTATGTGGCCAGCAGGACTAAGCCGCTTCTGGCGAACCAGAGCAGCACACGGAAATGCCGTTTACCTTCCCACTGGAGTGGTACCTATTTATCTACTTGCACTTTGACGTGCTTTCGAACTGCTAGGTGGGCAGGAGCTGGGACTGAGCAATGGGAGCTCACCCCATTGAGGGGATTTGAACTGCTGACCTTCTGATCAGCAATCCCTAGGATCTGTGATTTAACCCACAGCGCCACCCGGGTCCCATACATTTATATACCACCTTTATCTTCCAAGGAGTTCAAGGTGGTGTACATGGGCCTCCCTCTCCTCATTTCATCCTCACAACAACCCTGTGAGGTAGGCTAGGCTGAGAGACAGTGGCTGGCCCAAGGTCACCCAGTAAGTTTCATGGCTGAGTGGGGATTTGAACCTCAGTTTACCAGGTCTTAGTCCAACACTTTAACCACGACGCCACACTTGGTTCCAGAACTGTCTACACCACAAGTGCAAAATCATTTTTTTCTGTCAAGAGTCACTTGGGGTTAATCCGCTGAGGATTGTGGTGGGAAGAACCCAGGCAATCTGGGCAAATCTGTCCATTTCATCCCACCCCCCTGCCAGTTTCTCATTTCTCCTAAGTTTGCTCTACCCCATTTCTGTATCAGTCTGCGATGTTTTGTTCCCTTAGAAAAAAGTCCTTAGGAAATTTTGTCAGCATTTTAGTCCCAATGTACACATTCTTGCAAAGCAATTAACATAATGCAGTTCTGTCTGCTGCTTTCACTAATATGTGCATTTCACTGCACACTTTAGCCCAGTTATATGCAATTTTGTTTCCGTTGCCAGAAGCAGAAATGCTTCTGAATGTCAGTTTCTGGCAATCTCCGGAAGGGAGAGTGCTTTTTTGTGCTTGAGTCCTGCTTGCGGGTTCCCCACAGGAATCTGGGTGGCCACTGTGAGAACAGGATGCTGGGCTAGAATGGTCCATTGGCTCTTCTATGCCCTTGAAAGTGGCACAGGCTGCTTCCAGAAGCAGTGGTCTCTACTTCACCAGAACTATTTAAGCAGAGGTTGCAGCGGAATCTGTAGTTGCATTCTGCATTGCGGATCCCGGCCAAGAGGTGAGACCAGATGACCTTCTAGAAGAAGAAGAAGAAGAAGAAGAGTTTGGATTTGATATCCCGCTTTTCACTACCCGAAGGAGTCTCAAAGCGGCTAACATTCTCCTTTCCCTTCCTCCCCCACAACAAACACTCTGTGAGGTGAGTGGGGCTGAGAGACTTCAAAGAAGTGTGACTAGCCCAAGGTCACCCAGCAGCTGCATGTGGAGGAGTGGAGACACGAACCCGGTTCCCCAGATTACAAGTCTACCGCTCTTAACCACTACACCACACTGGCTCTCTTCTAGCATCCCTTCCAACTGATTCGATGCCCTGAGCACTCAGTCCTCGCTTCAGAATGACTCGGGCTTCCCAGAAGATAATGAAACAGCCACAGAACACCCCTCCCCGAGGTTTCTGCAACTAATAACAAAGACCTAATTATATATTTAAAGATGAGGAGGGGGGGATGAAGGAGGGGGAGGCGGAGGGAAGCAGCTTCAGGGAGCCGAGCTGATCTGAATTCACTGTTATCTCCAGCGGCTCGTCTGATTAATGGTTATGCCTCTTGCTGTTTCTGTTTGATAGGTGCAGGGATATGCGGGGGGAGGGGGAGAGGGACGTGTGTTCTTCATAATTGCCTCGGAGCCTGAATCAATGAGGCTTTCTCTTCCAGAGTAAACAATTTTCCTCTCCCCCCCCCCCCGCTTCTCCCTTCCCTGCTTCTAAAATCACATTTGGAAAAAAGAAAAAGAAGTGTTGAAATCTGAGCCGGCTAAATTGGCACAAAAGATTTTATGAGTTTGAAAGCTGATATCAGGGTTTCTCTTTTAGGGGTTTTGAGGGGCGGGCTATGCTTGCACCGGGAAGGAGAGAAAGGCTGCAGATTAGTAGGAACGTTGGAAGTTGCTTTACACTGAGCCAGACTCCCTGGTCCGTCTACTTCAGTATTGTCTACACTGACTGGCGAATGGATGTGGGTGGCGCTGTGGTCTAAACCACTGAGCCTCTTGGGCTTGCCGATCAGAAGGTCAGCGGTTCAAATTCCTGCAATGGGGTGAGCTCCCGTTGCTCTGTCCCAGCTCCTGCCAACCTAGCAGTTTGAAAGCACACCAGTGCAAGTAGATAAATAGGTACCTCTGCGATGGTAAGGTAAACAGCATTTCTGTGTGCTCTGGTTTCCGTCACGGTGTACTGTTGCGCCAAAAGCAGTTTAGTCCTGCTGGCCACATGACCAGGAAAGCTGTCTGTGGACAAACGCTGGTTCCCTCAGCCTGAAACCGAGATGAGCGCTGCAACCCTATACTCGCCTTTGACTGGACTAAGCCATCCAGGAGTCCTTGACACCTTACACTGATTGGCAGCAATTCTCCAGGGTTTCAGACAAGGAGATGCCATTGGGGATTAAACCTGGGATCTTCTGCATGCAAAGCAGATGATTTGCTGTTCAGCTGATGGCCTTCCATTCATTCATCATCCCCCGCCATTTTCTTTATGGGAGATCAACCAACTGAGGAGTGGGGAAACGGCAAAATACTTTCTTAGGGGCATTCAAGTGTCCTGAATCTTGTTTTCATAAAAAAAAAAAACAGGAACTGATGCCATATTGAGTAGGGAGCCGTGAAGGGAGCAGGAAGCATAGATCTGTGAACAGTGTTAGAGGGACAACGCGGGTGGCATGGTGGTCTAAACCACTGAGCCTCTTGGGCTTGCTGATCGGAAAGTCGGCAGTTCAAATCCCCGCGACGGGGTGAGCTCCCGTTGCTCGGTCCCAGCTCCTGCCAACCTAGCAGTTCGAAAGCGCACCAGTGCAAGTAGATAACTAGGTGGCGGGAAGGTAAATGGCATTTCCATGCACTCTGGCACTTGTCATGGTCCTCTGTGCGCCAGTAGCGGTTTAGTCATGCTGGCCACATGACCCGGAAAACTGTCTGTGGACAAACACCAGCCTGAAAGTGAGATGAGTGCCGCAACCCCATAGTCTCCTTTGACTGGACTTAACCTTTTAGAGGGACAACAAATCTGAATTTCCAGTAACACATTGAAACACTGTACTGTGTTTCCCTTGGGAATTCAGGACTCTGCATGGAAAAGTGAGGAGCCGCGATGGCTTAAGGCTTTTTTCTGTGATGATCCCTGGCCCAGTATACCTGAAGGAACGTCTCCACCCCCATTGTTCTGCCCGGACACTGAGGTCCAATGCCGAGGGCCTTCTGGCGGTTCCCTCACTGCGAGAAGCAAAGCTACAGGGAACCAGGCAGAGGGCCTTCTCGGTAGTGGCGCCCGCCCTGTGGAACGCCCTCCCATCTCATGTCAAAGAGATAAACAACTACCTTACATTCAGAAGACATCTGAAGGCAGCCCTGTTCAGGGAAGTTTTTAATGTGTGATATTTTCATGTATTTTGGAAGCCACCCAGAGTGGCTGGGGAAACCCAGTCAGATGGGCAGGGTACAAATAAATTATTATTATTATTATTATTATTATTATTATTATTATTATTATTGGGGGGGCAGTTGGAGGGTACACTAGGGCCGCTTCCCTAAGCCATCCAGGCAAGCAAAAGCACCTAAAGATGGGGGTCAGAGCAGGGCTGGTGAATGATGTGGTCTGAGGAAGTGTCCTGGGGACCAGACCCAGTGGACAGGTGGGCTTCATTTGGCCCAGGGCCTGAGGTCCCCCACCCCTGCTTTAGAAGAAAGGAATTTAAATGCGCTGCATATTTCTTAATCTGAGTGCCTCTCAGTACTCCCAGTGAGAATGTTTAGACCTATCCCTTCGGGTGCTTTATCTATGAGATTTCTTTTTTTCTGTATTCCAAGCTCTTTTATGTGTGCATAAGGAGATACTGTGTGGGTTTTTTGTTTTTTTTTACCCCTTTGACACCAGTTTGGTGATAAGTTCTTGATAACTACTGCTTGTGATCAGTGGGGCTGTGGCTGATAGGGCACCCGCTTCAGCCAGGAGGAACAGGGAGCACGTTCCCAGACTCTCTAATTGATAAAACCGTGTTTTGAACAGAGAACAGACAGAAGTCGACATACAGATTGCTCTGGGGGGCTTCTGATAATGGAAGTTGTTCAGTTTCCAGATATATAGGCACTTCACTTTCATGCACTTAGAGAACCTGAGAATTCTTGTGCAAATTAATATGTGTATATAAAACTGCCTTTGCGCAGAGTCAGATCACAGGGCCATCTGCTGAGGCTGGGAGCAGCTCCTTAGGGCCTCAACTGGTGAGACTTCCCCATCTTTGATGTCGGGGATTAAATTTGGCATCCACTGTGCACTGTACATTCAAAGCAGCACGATGCTACCTTAAACAGCCATGCCTTCCCCCAAAGAATCATGGGAAGTGTAGTCCGCCAAGGGTGCTGAGCATTGTTAGCAGGGCCCTACCCCCCTCACAGAATTACAATCCCTAGAGTGGTTCAACAATCAGTCCCTTTTCCCAGGTAACTCTGGGAATTGTAACTATGAGGGAGATAGCGGACTGTCAAGATGCTGTCAGCGGCTCCTGGCTGGTTGCCCAGGAAAGTATAAAGTGGTGTAATGGTTAAGAGCAGTAGACTCGTAATCTGGGGAACCGGGTTCGCTTCCCCTCTCCTCCACCATGCAGCTGCTGGGTGACCTTGGGCTAGTCACACTTCTTTGAAGTCTCTCAGCCCCACTCACCTCACAGAGTGTTTGTTGTGGGGGAGGAAGGGAAAGGAGAATGTTAGCCACTTTGAGACTCCTTCAGGTACTGAAAAGCGGGATATCAAATCCAAATTCTTCTAAAGACAAGGAAAAGTTTCTTATAGTCCATTTTTTAATTTCAAACTTTACAGAGATAGGCTACAGAACCCAGCCTCTTGGATAATGGCATTGTCCTGAATGAATCTCCACTCTCCGTCTCTCCAACTTCCTCATTCATCATCATCGTCACCTTCCCTACAGGTGCTGCTATGTGCCCTCTGTCTTTGAGCTCTTTGCTCTCCTACTTTTAAGGTTCGCCGGCTTCTGGGAGATGGTGGGTCTGGAATGCTTTCTAGTGACAATGTGTCAGCCAGCTGCTGCTCTGGCTCTGCCTGCTCCTCCTCTCCCATTATATCCCAGCTTTCCCCCTCATCTGCCTCTGAGCTGTGACCTCCCGCAAACCAGTAAATCTATACTGTCTTCCTCTTCCTGGAAGGGTCAGGCTGGGGAGGCAGTTTCCACCACCACTCCTCCTCCTCTGCCCAGCCCCTGACACAGACCCTTCAAGTGCCCATATTTTCCAGGGACATCCCGGATTTACAGAAGCCATCCCAGGTTTGAGGGAACTTAGACAGAAAATTTGGGGAATGAGAGAGCGGAATAGAATAGAGTTTAGCCAGGTTGCTTCCAAAAGGCGAACGGCAAACATTTAAGTACTTCTGGGCACAATGAGGTGCATCGTGACAGGCAACTTAATTGTGGAGGCGGAGTATTGTGGGGTGGTAGTAAGTAGTCTAGCGTAGAAGCAATGAGAGCGGACCTCTTGGTTGAGCGGTAGTCATCTTGAACTGGCTGCGAAGACACTCGTTAAAGTACTGAGTCTCACAGAAGGACAACAATAATAGTACTTTGGCCACCTCATAAAGAGGGACTCCGGAAAGTGATGTAGGGTTTGTATGGCATTAAAGTATTAAGTTGAGGGTGCCAGCAGAGCGTAAGGAGGTCGGTTTCCATGGCTCACTGTACCGACTGAACGAGAAAACAAACTCATTTATCACGAGTGGCTGTTCTCGGAGGGTTATATTTTCATCAGAAGATGTTGGAGGGTATGATAGATTGATATGCTATATAGCCAGTGCTTTTTTTCTGGGGGTACGCAGGGGTACACACACCCCTAAACATTTTGTGAATCTTTGTATTTTTGTCCATTTGCTGTATTTATATTCCCTGATTTAAACTATAAAATTGTGATTTTCTTGAGTCAAAATGAGGGTAGCCATAAAAAAAAAATTTAGGGGGAAAAAGCACTGTATATAGCAGTATAGCTCAAATCAAAGGTCTTGCAAGGAGCCGCAGAGCAGTCCTAAAATGAAATAACAGCTCAGTTTAAGATATTTTACAACATTATTTACTCCTAACAGGCCCCTTAATTAGCTGGCTTGCCAGCAACACAAGCATGAAATGCCTTGATGCGTTATTTACATAAAGAGTACGTGGCAATCCATTTGGTCCTGGCTGAAACAGGCCTGGAGCGATCATATGGGGGTTCCTGAAAGCATCTTTACCCATCCCTAGTGGTAAGAAACAAAAAGCAAGCAAGCCCGGACCTCTTTTCTGGGTTACTTCCCTCGCATCCCACCCATCTCTGCTGTGCTCTCAAAGCGCATGTTCTTCTCTTAGTTCGGTTCGCTTGAGATCATCACATATTCATGGAGAACTAAAGAATGGCTTTAAAATGCATTTACCTTGTAAAAAATAAATAAAAAAGCGCAGCTCTTCTTTCGAAATGAGCACTGGTGAATTATGAATGACAACATGCGGAGCTGAAAGCCTCCGCTTATACATTTTTAAAACTGGCCTCTCGTTTCTGATAATACTTTCTAAAACCCACCGGACTGCAGTCTGTAGACTATTGCAAGCGAGCAAACAAACTGTGGGGGGGGGGGAATATTGAGTCCGTGCCATACTTCATCTTCTGAGGATGCTCTCAGGTGCTCTGGAAAAGCTGCTTATCTTGCAGCCCGCCCTGCTTTCACAGCGAACGCCAGACAAGATGCAGATTTGGCCGAAAAATGGGTGGGGAAACGACTGCTTAGATCAGCTTACAAGGACATTAGGCTGGGTGCGTATTCTGAGACTGCACACAAGGGCAGGACTCACCTCCCCAAAGATCTTAGCTTCCAATAAAGCAACACATCTATTCATAGGGTGCATTGAGATACAGTATAGGGACTATTGTCTTAATTTTCCTGGTGGCTCACTCTCTCTTTTTTCTGTGGGAATGTTCAGGGTGGCAGGAGAGGATCTATTGTTTATTAATATCCTTCCTAATTTGAGCTAGCAAGTTCCTTTACTTAGCAGAGTTTACATTCCCCTTTTACATGGCAATAGCTGGTTGCAGGCTCGTGTGAGCCTCTCACTATTATACAATTCAGTCTGTCTCAGATTGAATTGTACGTTCCTGGTAAGTTCCCTTGAATCCCTCTTAAAAGAATAAAGACGCCACAATCTTATTCAAAGTCAATAAAAGAAGTTTACTCACATCAGGTCACAGTTGGATCCCTGAAGGCAGACTTAGTTACAAATATGTACATGTGGACCTACCACATATGGGGGAATAATCCCAGAGAGCTAGCAGAGCAGTCCTAGCTAGAAGCTGGTCAAATGAAGCAAGAAGTCAAAAAGAAGGAAGGGTGCTGCGTGACTTGTCCTTTTGTTACCTGGACAGGTTAGGTCATGCCCACCTTCTATCACATGCAAAAGGAAGGATGCTCCAGCCAGGAGGAACAGGAAGTTTTGACTGGCTGGACCAAACATTCCCTCGCATGTCTTCTCTTGCATTTCAAGGAATGTTGTACTTGACTGCCTCTCATGGATCACACCCCACATTTTCACTGCAACTTGTCCTCACTACACACAAACTATCAGGAGTGCTCATGTTCTACTCGTATCTGCTTAGCCACTGTGAGTACAGGATGCAGGACTAGATGGGCCATTGGACTGATCCAGCGGCTCTTCTTATGTTCTTATGTAGGAGCTGCTGTCCTTTTCTTTCCATCATGGTTGCCTGAAATATAGAGCGGGTGGCAGGTGGTGGGGAGTGTTGTTTATCAGACGTATGCATCAGCTTTCTGTGCACCCGACACTGCAAAGTTAATCAGGGTTGTTCAGGGAAGGTTTGCATGCTTCCAAGTCTGATCGTGCCATTTACAAGGCGTCTCAAGCACACTAGTGGCCAAAACTGTGGAAACCTTTTGGAACAAGTGTATTTCTGAGGTTTGATGGCACATAACACCAGAACTTTGGCCACCTCATGAGAAGAGAAGACTCCCTAGAAAAGACCCTGGTGTTGGGAAAGATGGAGGGCACAAGGAGAAGGGGACGACAGAGGATGAGATGGTTGGACAGTGTTCTTGAAGCGACTGGCATGAGTTTGGCCAAACTGCGGGAGGCAGTGAAAGGATAGGGGTGCTGGCGTGCTCTGGTCCATGGGGTCACGAAGAGTCGGACACGACTGACACGACTGAACGACTGAACAGCAACAAGCCTTATAATGCTGATGAATTTTCATGGGGAATTTTAAAAAACAAAAAATTGCAAATTGACATGGAAACGTGCGTACAACGTATTCCAGTTATTCCAGTTTGTAGGTGTTTTGTTACGATTGTCTTTATGGGTTCTTTTGATGTTTTTGATGTGTCTCTGGAGCTGGGCGAGGTGACACCATACATGGCGGGCGGGGCTTTGCCGGTCCGCGCAGCTTGGCTTTGTACAGGCGGTGGACGCGGTGTTGGAAACTTGCTTCGTGTCGAGCTGGGTGAAGTGAGGCCACAAATGCCGGATGCGGCTTTGCTGCCTGGCCTGGCTATGTGTAGGCGAAGGCAACAGCAACGTTTCTGGGTGATCTGCCTTTCCATTGGATGGTGGCAGTGACGGCCAAAGAAGAAGAGGAGGGGGTAGAGATGGCTGTACTGTGCTGTAGCTTCTAACGTCCAGTGGAGGGCGCTAATTTTTTTGCCCCAAATCATATTTTTACCTATTGAAAATGTGGTATCTGTACAATCTAATTATGTATGATCACTCCCATATGGCCATAGAACGTTGTGTCCAAATTTGAGCAAAATCGGTCAAGCGGTTATGGAGCAAGGCGATCGCAAGCAAACACCCAGTTTGAACGTTTATAAATATATATACAGGGGTGTGTGTGTGTGTGTGTGTGTGTGTGAGAGAGAGAGAGAGAGAGAGAGAGAGAGAGAAATAGTTTTTAACTGTTTTTATATATGTAACTGTTTTATATTGGTTATTATATTGTACATCACTTCTGGGATACCTCATGGGAAGCAAGTCATAAATGAAATGAAATGAAAATATGTTGGCTAGAGAGGGGAGTGTTAGAAGGTCCTAAAATGTCACAATATTCTTTCATTTCATTCCTACCTGTGTCTCTTCCGCTCAATGGAACATTTCAACCCGACTTAAGTTGTGCTCTATTGCCCTCTAGTGGTCAACCCTTTTAAATAAATCACTTCAGCTGACAATTCCATACACTTTGGAGGGCACAGATATCCTTTCTCTCCTCCCCAAATGGCCTTAATGCTTGCTTTTCCCTTAAAAGCCAAAAATAACAACACCTTTCCGCCCAATAAATCCTGATTCCATCTCACTGCATCATACCAGCATGGTGCAGTCGCTGGAGAGCTACACCAAGAAGCAACAGTGGTCGCATCCAGACTCCACGACATACATTAAAGCACATTTAAAAGCTTGTGGCACCTCCCAAAGAATCATGGGAACTGTAGTTTGTTAAGGGTGCTGGGAACTGTAGATCTGCACAAGGTAAAGTACAGTTATCGGGATTCTTTGGGGGGGAATCCATGCACTTTAAATGAATTTTCAGTGACTGGGATCATATTGCAGAGCACCTCTCTAACCAAAGGATGTCTGCAAGAATGTGTAAATTACAAGGAAGGGCATGTAAAAACTCATGCATGAGTGAAAACGGCAAACACAAATGTGTTCTGTTAGAGAAAGTGGCTTGCAAAATTGTGTATGTTAGGCAAAACTAAATGCAAAAAAATGTGTATATCAAGAGAAAAGCACCCTAAAATGCTGGCAGATTTTCACAAGGACTGGAGGGAGGGAAAGAGAGAGAGAGAGAGAATATTTACTATTAATGTGTTGCAAAATATATTCTTATCAGATTGCACCATCTAGAGGAGAACAGGTGAACGTTATGGCATCTCACTGAATGACTGATAGTCAGAGTTTCGGGGGGAAAGGCTGATCATGAACTCAGAGCTGGTGGCTGAGATGTTGAGTGGGTCCCTGGATTGACTCAGTTCTTATCGATTCTCCTCTTAGTTCTCATAGGAACACAGGAAACTGCCTTTTACTGAATGAGACCGATTGAGCCAAACAGCTTGGTATTGTCTAAACAGACTGGCAGCAGCTGTCCAAGGTTTCAGTCAGGAGATTCTCCCGTGCATTGCAGAGATTGTTTTAAATGGTTTTAAACATTTTTAAATGTTGTCACCCACCTCGGGACCTTACAGACCCTCCAACTTTTCCCAGATGGAAATAGGAACATTCTATTCTACACCAGGAAGGTTCTCCCATGTTAGATCTTGCTGCACACATGGACTTTATATGCACATGTGCATCTGTCAGCTTCAACCAGTTACAGCCTCTCCACCTAACCTACCTCACAGGATCGTTGTAAAGAAAACATGTTCAAGGGAAGGAATCACAAACAACAACCTCAGCAGATAAATGGAATGAAATAACATTTTACTCTGAGCTGCCTTACAGGGATATATTACTAATAATACTAATACTAATAGTACTAATAATCATCATCATCAAAACTGTGAGAATGACCAGGAACATAAATCCTACTGAAGTCAGTGGGACTTAGTCCTAAGTAAAAAAATGCTTAGGATGGCAATGTAAGACTGCACAGTTACCTGGGAGTAAGCTGCATTGAATACATCGGGACTTACTTCTGAGCAGACATGTAAAGTCTTGTAATGTAAGGCTCCATTTACAAAAAGGAATAAACACTCCACACGTTTCCTTTAAAAATTGCTGGCTGCTGAAGCATTGCCATTATAGAATTTTAAATTTTAAATGGATTGGTGACATTTTCCTTCAAAATTATAGGAAGGGATTCATATGCCAGCTTCAACATTTCCTTCATTTGGTGCAGGTATTTTATTTTCAGTATAAACAGGACTCCGACGTTGCTAGACTACAACTCCCAACATCCCCAGTCAGCTTTCCTAATGGTCCAAGATAATGGACATTGTAGTCCCACAACTTCTGGGGAACCAAGATCAAAGAGTTAGTCTAACCAAGGGTGATTTATCAGCAAACATGCATTGTGTTCATTTTTTCAGCTGTATCCACCACTCCTTCCGTCTCAAACCTTTATCACCTGCTGGGCTATAAAACCGTCTCTCCCACACTCAGTTTTAGGTGTCAACGTAGAGATAGAATCAATCGCTGCCAAGACTTGTGTTAACGTTTGGAGTGTTTCTTGATTCACAGGTGATCTCCACTCTGTAGGATCTTTTTCACAGGTCACCAGTTCCTCTGCAAATCACTCGAGCGTGTCTGAAGAATATATTTATTAATAATAAAGCAGTGCGTGTTAATGCCTTGATGATAGAGTGATTAATAATTTGATTCCTCAGGTGTCACACTGCCGAACGATGAACGGCCTCCCTGCTGATTTAGAGGTAGATGTGAAAACTTGATTTGAATTGTTAAAAGGACTGCAGTAAATCTGCATCAAAAAGCCCACCAAATGTATATTCGGTCACATCCACCTGGTAGTGTGAACATAAAAGATGCAGACGTAGGCCCAGCTTACAGACACCAGAAATCAGCATCACACACACACACACATACAAAAATGCTTCTGAAAGTCTCCTGCACTCAATTTCTCTCCCGATTCTGGCATTCCCCATTATATATACTAATATTGCAACCTTTCCTTATAGGTGAGTTATTTATTTCATTCGAAGATAACAGGGCAGTTTGCAGCTTTAAAAATGTGAAGAATGGCTGTGTTTTTGCTTGTGCATTGTATGGAAAGGGTGAATTGGGGTGAATTAAAGTGAACCTTGCCGACAAAGGTCCGTATAGTTCAAGCTATGGTTTTCCCAGTAGTAATGTATGGAAGTGAGAGCTGGACCATAAAGAAGGCTGATCGCCGAAGAATTGATGCTTTTGAATTATGGTGCTGGAGGAGACTCTTGAGAGTCCCATGGACTGCAAGAAGATCAAACCTATCCATCCTTAAAGAAATCAGCCCTGAGTGCTCACTGGAAGGGCAGATCCTGAAGTTGAGGCTCCAGTACTTTGGCCACCTCATGAGAAGAGAAGACTCCCTGGAAAAGACCCTGATGTTGGGAAAGATGGAGGGCACAAGGAGAAGGGGACGACAGAGGATGAGATGGTTGGACAGTGTTCTCGAAGCGACTGGCATGAGTTTGGCCAAACTGTGGGAGGCAGTGGAGGATAGGGGTGCCTGGTGTGCTCTGGTCCATGGGGTCACGAAGAGTCGGACACGACTGAACGACTGAACAACAACAACAACAACAACAACAACAACAACAACAACAACAACAGTGAATCTGGTAGTTTCACAATCAAATATGAACTGAATCTAATTTCTCTCTCATCCAGTGCTTTTTTTCTTTAAAAAAATGTTTAGGGGGTACTCTCATTTTGACTCAAGAAAACCACCATTTGATAGTTCAAATCGGGGAAAATAAATACGGTAAATGGACAAAAGTACAAAGATTCACAAAATGTTTAGGGGTATGCGTACCCCTGTGTCCCCTCAGAAAAAAACACTCCTCCCATCGCTAAGGGGCCCTGAGGTAGGCCTGCTCAGGATAATATCCAGGTGTTAGAAACTTCAACGTCATTCCTGCTGTCTTCTCTTCGGCTTCTCAAAGTGGACCCATTACAATTAATGGACCTTCATGCTCATTAATTACAACTTAGCACCTTTAATGTAGGCAGCGTTTGCAACAGAGTTCTGTGATCTGACAGGCCTTTAAAACAGAGGATTGTCCTGCTTAATGTAGGGCACATGCCCTCCGAGCCCAGCACAAAACATCTGCTCATTTTATTTTTAAGCAGGAAAACTTTGACGCAGGCCAATGCTCTTTTTTGAAATGTTGGTACAGAATGGGTATCCCTGGAAGCTCTCCATCTAATGCCGTGTCATGACTTGAGCAATAAACAAGGGTGATTTCAAAAGGAATGGCTATACTGTCTTAAAACACCACTTCAATATGCAGGCAAGAGTTCCTGTGGAAGATCTTGTGGCAGAGCTGGGGAAACTCCGGCCCTTCAGACGTTGATAGACTCCAACTCCCATCAGTCCCTGCCAGCATGTACAACCATCGGAGATGATGCGAATCATGGTCTACCAACATCTGGAGGACCACTGGTTCCTCCACCCCATGTTTAGGAGATGTTCACAAATTACCAATTCCTGAGAAGGGATTGACTGGTGCCCAAAATAAAGACGAAAGCTCTAAACTGCAAACTGTCAGCACACAAGGAATGGCTGTAAAAATGCCGAGCTGAGACTCTAGGAGGGAAGACAGAGCAGTTTGGAGAAGGCCTGTGTGGACCAAATCCCGCCCAGAGCTTCTGGAAAATTCAGATGTGGAATGATTCTCCTCCTCCACCCCCCTCTTCATTTAGCTTCATATGTTGAGCTTCAGGCTTGCAGAGTGTAATTTCATTTTGCAGAACTCATGTTAGATTACAAGACACACCTGCCTTCAAACAGAAGGGCATGTCTTTAATCAAAGCAGCTCCTTCGTAGCATGGAGATTTTGTATCGATAAGGCAAAGTGCAGAGACCCTTTTCTTCCCTCGCCTCCTTTGAATTCCATGGCATTCAAGGAGGAGATATGCTTCATTTCCTGATTAACTGAGCATTTCCTTCACTCTTTCTGTAGCTAACCGGGAGGTACGTAATTGTCGACAGACAAAAGTTCTGAGACATGTGATAGGAAAGCCGCCTGTGTATTATGGTCTGCCTTCGTGTGCACAGCTAGTGAGATAGAGGCATCCTGTTAGCCTTCCTGCTGGAAGCTACTTGCTAGAACAGATAGACCTTTGGTGTATTCCGGTAGTGAGGTTTGCAGACAGGAAAAAAGTCCTTGCGTGGCAATGTCCCTCCCTCCCCAAGGAATTAATGACACAGACACGTTATGCCAATTTTAATGGGTGTAAAGGCCACAACTTTATTGGTTACGGATGTTGAGCGGTATTGGCTTAGGCATTGGACCCTATCAGCTATATCCGACCCCAACCGTGTGTTGGAAGTCAGTGAAGGGTTAACCACCAGTAAGGAACCTCAGTGATGGACATCGCCCAGAATTCCCCCTGTGATCACCGTTAGGGGCGTGCCTTAGGCCCTCAGCTCCCCGGACAGGGCCACGGACAGGGCCACGCCGCCGGAATCCTTTACCGGAATACCCTTCCATTGAGGGGCAGTTGATGACGCTACCTCCCCTCCTCACCTCTATGGAAATTTTCCAATGCCTAACCGCCAAACCAAGAGTTGTGACGATTGCTACGAGGTAGGTGAAAAAACCCATTTGGCTAGTCCAATTGGGAAAAAGTCCTACCAGGCCCCCCGGCCAACCAAGGCGACCAACCGAAGTCCATAGCAAGGTCGAAGCTGGGGGAAGCGGGACAAAGAGGGCGAGCTTCCCGTCTGTCACTAGTTTAAAGGGACTAAGACACACACATCCCAGGCCGACCACATTGGTCGGCCTGCGTGAGACATGGGATTAATCTACCAATCACGCAGGGGCTGGGCTCAGCCCCTACGCGCATGATCGGGTCGTGACGCCCACAAATCCATCTCCTGCTGATGCGGAAGTGGCCTTGTAAAAATTCATCAGCATTTGAGTGATGAATACACATGGGTTTGTTTGCCTAGCAACTCTCAGTACCCTTTTGTCACCTGCTGAAGACATGATTTAGACAAGCCTACCCAGATGTTTAGAAAGTTTTAATTTCTTTATGTCTATTTGATTGCAGTTTTAACCTTCTGTATGTTTTATATTACAGTTGTAAAATTTTTAGTGATAATTTTATTGTTCTCTCTTTTTTGTAAACCACTTTGAGGTTTTTTTCTGCAATCAAGCAATATATAAATCTTATAAAACAAACAAACAAACTACATAACCAATCCTCACCCCCCAGGCAATAAATGGATGTGGATAATACAATAAAATAGAAAATGTGCGGAGCTTTGCAAACTAAGGTTTGCTAGAAATGCAACTCATCTTCCCAGGAAATAAGGGATATCTATGTTAATGGTGTTTTCATTTTTATAGACTTGATACAATTTCTATTATACCAAAAGTCTGGAATGTATTAATGAGGTCTCTGGGCCCCTTTTTGTATCTCCTTCAATATTTCATACCTGTTTTCTGTGATTGTTTTGTTTTATGATTGATTTTGCATTTTACTAAAACAAAACAAAAAATAAACAAGCTACACTACCCAGGATTCCTTGGGGGGACGGATGGACATGGTTGTTAAAGTGGTATCAGAGTGCTTAAAATGTATAATACAGATGTGACCTAACTTAGCACCTATTAGGAATGGGACTTAACATTGGATACAAACCATTCCTTCCAGCATTTGGATACAAACTATTATTTTGATACAAATCATTGTTTCTAGTGTTTGGATACCAACTGTTGTTTTGATCCAAACCATTGTTTCTAGTGTTTGGATACAAACCATTGTTTCTAGGAATTTTTTTAATGAAGAACACACAATAAAACAAAAGAGTTGTGTGTGTGTGAGAGAGAGAGAGAGAGATGAATGAATGGGAGGAGGAAGCTGCGTTTTTTTCCCTTCAAGGAATGTTGACAGCAGCTCCAAAATACTGTGTTAACAGAAGACTTATCTGCTGCAGTCTTCACAGTAGGGTTATCTGTCCCTTTAACATGATAGATGGTTTGAGACGTGAAGGATGATAGATGTGCAAGTCCAAGTAGTGATTCTAATTTAGGAGGTGGGGAGCTTGGTGTATGAAACAGAGAGACTGTCTTGTCTTTGGTGAAATGTTACATAGAATCCCTGACATAAGCTCTATCAAGGCTTCAGTCTGGCAGCAAAATTTGCCTTACAACTGTCACTTTCACCAGCAGGCAATCTTCCCAGAATCAACGATGAGGCTTGTTAAAAAGAACTTTTCTCATGCTCTATCACAGTAAAACCAAGGAAGGGTGACTTAGGTCAGGACAGACTGTCCTCAGCTGAAGTCAGGATTGGCTAGGCATTTACAAACTTTTTGGTGAGCAACATTCGGGGGGAGGGGATGATGCCAAGGAGAATCATCTGATCCCAAGAGTTCTCTCCTGTCTTTAAAGGTTCCTCCAGATGACCCATTGATTGAGTGCTGGTCCTTATTTCCTTGCACAGAGCTTACATGTAAATTAGATGGTTTTTGGTTTTTACTGAGCTCTAGTGGGGTGTATCTGGTACTGCCTGGGAATTTGTAGAACCCCTTCCCCCCAAAAAATAATATTGTGAGTCTTGGTTAATATATGATTTGTGTGTCCGTGTCTAATCTTGCCCCTTTCTAAAATTTATTTATTGGTGTGCGTTTTGCTTTTTTGTAAATCTACCAAAAAAACAACAACCCCAAAGTAAAATCGGGATTAAGGGGTTCTCTCAGGGTGGTGGAGGGTGTGTGTGTTGTGTTCCATTGGTGAAGTGGTGGCACTTTACCTTTTTCTAATAGATGGGAGGGACAAAACATGGGGGGTTGAGGAGAGTCAGTTGGGGGGGGTAGTGAGAAATGTCCCAATTTTATCTGAGGAATGTTGGAGGGTATGGGCATTGCACCCCTGTGGCCTGTTTTGGCCTGGCTGGAATGTGTCTTTGAACTACAATCATGTTTCCTATTTGCCTGGAGAGAGAGAGAGAGAGAGAGAGAGAGAGAGAAGAACCCAGTATTCTGCAAAAAAAGTAAAGTTTGCATTCATTTCTCCACCCACTTTTGCTACTGGCCCCGCCCACAACTTTCATGTGGTCCTCAGAAAACTGCCCAGAAGGCAGCTGCATAACTCAGAATGGTTTATCAGTCGATCACTTTTCACAGGGAATTCTGGAAATTGTAGCCACGTAAGGGGAATAGCCCCCTCCTAACATCTCTCAGCACCCTTAACGAACTCCAGCTCCCAAAATTCTTTGAGGGTATCTATGACTGCTTAAAGCAGGGGTCCCCAAACTAAGGCCCGGGGGCTGGATGCGGCCCATCGCCTTCTAAATGCGGCCCGCAGATGGTCCTGGAATCAGCATGTTTTTACATGAGTAGAATGTGTCCTTTTATTTAAAATGCATCTCTGGGTTATTTGTGGGGCCTGCCTGGTGTTTTTACATGAGTAGAATGTGTGCTTTTATTTAAAATGCATCTCTGGGTTATTTGTGGGGCATAGGAATTTGTTCATTCCCCCCCCCAAAAAAATATAGTCCGGCCCCCCACAAGGTTTGAGGGACAGTGAACCGGTCCCCTGCTGAAAAAGTTTTCTGACCCCTGGCTTAAAGCAGTATCATAGTGCTTTCAAATACAGGTGAAACTCGAAAAATTAGAATATTGTGGAAAGGTTCATTTCTTTCAGTAATTCAACTTAAAAGGTGAAACTAATATATGAGATAGACTCATGACATGCAAAGCGAAATATGTCATTATGGCGTACAGCTGATGAGAACCCCAAATTAACAATTTCAACTTTGGGGTTTTCATCAGCTGTACGCCATAATCATCACAATTATAACAAACAAAGGCTTGACATATCTCACTTTGCATGTCATGAGTCTATCTCATATATTAAACTCCAGTAGCTAATGAAAACAATTGCTTACATAAATGGACTTTTCCACGATATTCTAATTTTTCGAGTTTCACCTGTATATAATGCCCATATAGTTTCAAGCTTGGGCCCCCAGATAATGTTGGACTACAACTCCCATCACCCCCAGCAGGCAGGACCAGTGGTCAGGAGTGATGGGAGTTGTAGTCCAACAACATCTGGGGACCCGTGCTTGAGAAAGGCTGCCTTAGACGGATTCGCTTGCACCCCTATCCACTTGCAAGCAGCAGGGAGTGTTCATTGCATACAGCAGCCAGCCACTTTCCACAGCTGCCGCTCATTTTCTTTCCGAATCTGTTCTCTCAGCAGAAGCAGTTTAATTAAAATTGGTGCGTAACTGTCTGATGCCATTTTGGGCACCAACGAAGGCGGCGAACATCTGGAACAAGTTCCTCGTCCACAGTTAGTGTTTAAGTCAGAATGTAAACACTTGCATTCGTCCAAACAAACCTTTAATTGGCTAGGCGGTGCTGTGAAGACCAGTGGAATAGTTAAGGTCAGCACCCCCTGAAATGTGCAATTGTGGGAGAGGGATAAGTTGCACCCCGGTTTTATTTAGGTGTATCTTTTTATCGTGTTCTTCAGCCCCCCAAAATGTACCTGCCATACCTGGAGGTGTTAGAGATTGCGCATGGACCTTTTACAGGCAAGGTAGATGCTCTGCTACCAGTGAGCTTTTAAAATCAAAACACTTGATAAAGTTGCTAAAGTTCCTTGCTGCATTAATCACCGTGATACTAACAATTGTCATTTTCTATGTTTCTAATATTTGCTTGGTATTCCAATTTTTAATATATCCTTTCCCCTATTCCCTGTCTGCATGCATTGTCTATTACACCCATGCCTAGACTTTGGATTGGATAGAAAAGTAAATAATTATCGCTCCCTTTTATTAACTATTATAGGATGGGGGGGGAATAACCCCCCTGGAATTATGAAAAGATCCAACTGCATGTGTCGCATTCTTTTAATCATTGTCATAATGGTATCATATTTCAGCTTGGTTTTAATATGAAAGTTTTATTTTGGTCTGGCTTCCTCTCTTTTCACAGAAAGCAAATCTTACATGGCATTTTAATCATGCGCTTAATCTCCCAAATCAAATAGTTTACAGCTTTACATTCTGGAAATATACACCAGAAGGGGTGAAAAAAGTGCCCAGTAAAATTATGGTTTTATGATAACGCCGGAAATGAGTTACAGTTTCCCCAGTAAAATCACCGCAGCCAAACAGATGCTAAGGCTAAACCATTGCTCAGCTTTACTCCTCTATAATAATTGGGACACCTGCTAATGTTGCCATTGCAGTTAAAGGTCTTCCTATATTTCTTTTGTAAACATTATTTTGGGGGGATTTATCAACTGGCCATAAATAGTCAGCCAGGGATGAAATGTAGCACAGAAGGCCTTAAAACAAAAGATACACTGCCATTTGGATTTCAAAAGCATGTTGGCAGAATTTGGTTGTTGTGTCTATTGGCTCACTGCAGGAATCCAAATTCCTTTGTTCATTGACTTCAAGTAATCTAGGGCCAGTTGTCTAGTTTTTTTTTCCAGTCTGCAAGAAGATGCACCCAACGGCCCATGCTTGACATTCATTTTTAGAACAACCACAACACGCCCAAACAATGCAAGGCAGACAAAACAGGGCAAGTTAATTTTAGCACGTTAGAGCAACTCGCAAGACAGAAATGTTGCTAATATTACCGAAATGCTTTCAGCTCCCTGAAACTGCTACAGGTAGGTTGTGTGAGAAAGTTTCACATTCATATCCTGTTTCATTTTAAGGAAAAAATAATAATCATTTGTGCAGGCTCAATGTGGGATTTGCAGTTAGTTCGTACATAAGGGATGTGGGGCAAAATGTGGCAATTCTTGTTCAGCGGGAGGCCTGTGGCTCACCGGTCGCACACTCAAAAGGTCCCAGATTCAGTCCCCAGCACCTCCAGGCATGGCTTGGAGAGGCTCCCCACCAGGAATCCCCAAGAGTCACTTCTAGTTAGCATAGACAATGTTGAGCTAGGTGAAAAGATGGCCTGACTCAGTAGAAGACAGTTTTCTACATTGTTGGTTCCAGCCAGCCATGCTCTCCTCTAAAATATTCCATTCCACACACACCCAACAACGATTTCTCCCTTTCCTTCCAGGGCTGGATTTAGGTTTGGTGAGGCCTTAAGCTACTGAAGGTAATGGGGCCCTTAATATGTCCAGCTGTCCTTTGTCAACAACAAATTGTCACTGTTTTTTGTGTTGAATATATGCTATATGGTAATTTATGGACCTAATAGGTATCTAAAGCCATTTGCACATAACAAATAGGAGCCTACACAACACAAAACACTGTTGCTGTATGTAGGTTTTATTCTATTTGCATCCAGATTTTTTTCCTTTCAATTTTTTGCCCCCCCCCCAAGAGAGTGGGGCCCTAAGCTATAGCTTGTTTAGCTTATACGTAAATCCAGCACCGTTCCCTTCTCTTCCCCAATAGTCAATTAGCATTCTGCGGCTACTGAGCATGCTCAGTTCTCATTTGCCTCTTTTTGAGTCTCTTCCCCTCCAAGCACACACTCCTCAAGGTTCTAGTTTCAAAGATTTTTAGCACATCTGGAAGCCTTGGGGTTCTCTTGAGCCTGATGAAACCTCCATCTTGCATGTGGATAGTGCTGTTTTGGCGACGAAAGGTTTTGCACTCCACCCCTGAACTTCTGAAATGGAAGCAATGGGAACACGGCTTTCTATGCTTGGTGTAGAGATGCTTAAGGCATAAGCTGTGCCACAAATTCCTGCTGCGGACACAATATAGGGCAATATGAAACCAGGGATGAGAGAATCTGTCTGCTTCAGTTTCTCCCCGTTTCTCATTTTTCCAGCCTAAAGTTCAGTTCCCCACATTTCCATTCAGTTTTGTGATTTTTTTCTTCCTTTTCTTTAAAAAAGTCCTCGTGAGAATTCATCAGGATTTTAGGACAAATGGCTTCTGATCAACCCTATGCATTTTGTCTAATAAACACATTTCCCCCCCAAAACATTCTCCTTTAATATCATGCATTTTTATAGAAACTTTTCACCATAAACATAGGCATTTGGCTTGGCTGGAGAACTGCATCGCAAAATTTGGAGCAAGTGCGGATTTTGAATGACTGCTGAGCTTCTGCTCGTAAAAGTGTGCGATCGGTAGATTTGCCTTTAAATGCAAACTGATTCAACTTCCTCATCATCTTTAACCACCCTGTTGTCTGCCTCCAGACTGTGTGGAAGAAGTGAGTGCTACACAGGAGTGGTGCGGGACCTGTGGCCCTCTAGAGATTGTTGGATGTCAACTCCCATCATTCCCAGCCAAGCATGGTCAGTGGTCAGAGATGGTGACAGTTGAAGTCCATCAACACCTGGGTGGCACTATATTGTTTAGCCCTGATTTACACACACAGAGAGGCTTGGTTCACACACATCATGGGAAGCCAAAGCTAAGATTAACTCAGTACTAGGATTCTAGATTCAGGTAGGTAGCCGTGTTGGTCTGACACAGTCAAAATAAATAAATAAAATTTTAAAAAATGTCCAGTAGCGCCTTAGAGACCAACTAAGTTTGTTCTGGGTATAAGCTTTTGTGTGCATGCACACTTCTTCAGATACACTGAAACAGAAGTCACCAGACCCTTATATATAGTGGGAGGGTGGGGTGGGGTTTTTCTCAGGAAGGGTAGTAGGAATTGAATTCAATTCATTTAAAGCCAAATCTATCAAATTTGCACATCCTAAACCAACATGTAAACCGAAGCATAGCTAGCCTTTGAAATTTGCACTCATCTGAGTTTTGCAATGCAGGTCGCCAGCGAAACAGTCTTTAGAAAAATGAGTTTATTAGAAGAAAGCATGCATAAAAATGAAGATGTGAGTGAAGATAACATCCAGAAATCTATTATATCAGGGGAAACTGCTTGCAAAAATGCGCACATGTAGAAATGCAGCAGGTACTTTCTGTTTCAACATTGAAATGTCTGCTGGAAACATTTCTATTCCACAAGGTCTATGCAGGCAATTAGAAATACACCTTTCCATAATACTTAGTTGAAGGTCTCTGATTTTATTTTATTTTTAATTATCTGTAGAGTTTATATTACTGCAAAGCACTTCGATACGTATTTTTCCCCCATATAACAGTATCAACCAATAAATTAGTCAAAACTGCTAGTGAAAATGTGTTTGTTAGGAGAAATTAGCACAAAAACAAATTTTAACTAAATTTAAGATTGGAAAAATGAGGAACTGTAATGGGAACCAAAATTGTGTGTGTTTGCGCGTTTGCCTAGAATATCCTTTGGGGTAGAAAGACAAGTCACAAAAACCTGTGATACATAATATTATTATTTTTATAGTTACAGGTAGGTAGCCGTGTTGGTCTGCCGTAGTCAAAACAAAATAAAAAATAAAAATTCCTTCCAGTAGCACCTTAGAGACCAACTAAGTTTGTTCTTGGTATGAGCTTTCGTGTGCATGCACACTTCTTCAGATACATGCATGCATGCACAAAAGCTCATACCAAGAACAAACTTAGTTGGTCTCTAAGGTGCTACTGGAAGGAATTTTATTATTTTTATGTGGTTTAAAAATTCCTGCTAAATACTGCAGGTTGGCCATGTGTCGTGGTTTGCAGAAAACAGTCCTCTATGTGAAGGTGACCCCACCCTCCCAGGACCATTCCAAGTCCATTTTAAAGGTAAAGAACCCCAAGAAGGAAGAGCAGGGGGGACATGAAGTTGCTCAGTATCAACCATCGGCAACTGGGTGGATTGTGAGCAGGCACCCACAATCACCTGATCACACAGGCCAATGAATGAATTAGCAAACCTGCAGGAAACCTGGAAGCCCAGGTGACCTCAGTGGCTAGAAATACCTTTTCCCAGCTCTGAATGGTAAGACGGCTAGAACAATTTCTGAACCAGGATAGTCTGACCATAGTTGTCCATAGAATTGTAGAATCGTAGCATTGGGGGGACGGGGACGGACCCAGAGAATCATCTAGTCCAAACCCATGCAATGCAGGAATATGCAGCTGTTCCATATGGGGACCTAACTTGCAATCTTGGCATTATCAGCACCACACACTTTCTTCTTCTTTGGCGATCCCTCATAGCCAAGTAAGATTGTCTTCCATAAACATGGTTTTAGCAATGAGTCTGTAAGTGACTGTGGAGTCCAATTCTGGATCCACATGTCTTTCCACAGTGGGGACATTGGCGGGAGTTGATCACGGTGAGAATTTGCGAAACGTGCCTTCCTCTTAGCACGTTTCTCCCTTGCGTCCTGAGTTCGAGTGTCTTCAAAGCCCATGACACCTTTGGTAAAGGCTGTTCTCCAACTGGAGCGCTTGCAGGCCAGTGTTTCCCAGTTGTCAGTGTTTATACTACATTTTTTTTAGATTTGCCTTGAGACAGTCTTTAAACCTCTTTTGTTGACCACCAGCATTACGCTTTCCATTTTTAAGTTCGGAATAGAGTAGTTGCTTTGGAAGACAATAATCAGGCATCTGCACAACACGACCAGTTTTTACCACACACTAACCAATGGAGCTATCCATGTTCTGATAACCTCCAAGTTGTGGAATTGCAATGCCGTACTTGGCCAGGAAAACATCCTAAGGGCTGCTTGGAAAAGCACCAAGGGCCACATTTCACCCCGGGGCCTGAGATTCCCTACTCTCATAGAATCATAGAATCATAGAGTTGGAAGAGACCACAAGGGCCATCCAGTCCAACCCCCTGCCAAGCAGGAAACACCATCAAAGCATTCCTGACAGATGGCTGTCAAGCCTCCGCTTAAAGACCTCCAAAGAAGGAGACTCCACCACACTCCTTGGCAGCAAATTCCACTGTCGAACAGCTCTTACTGTCAGGAAGTTCTTCCTAATGTTTAGGTGGAATCTTCTTTCTTGTAGTTTGAATCCATTGCCCCGTGTCCGCTTCTCTGGAGCAGCAGAAAACAACCTTTCTCCCTCCTCTATATGACATCCTTTTATATATTTGAACATGGCTATCATATCACCCCTTAACCTTCTCTTCTCCAGGCTAAACATACCCAGCTCCCTAAGCCGTTCCTCATAAGGCATCGTTTCCAGGCCTTTGACCATTTTGGTTGCCCTCCTCTGGACACGTTCCAGCTTGTCAGTATCCTTCTTGAACTGTGGTGCCCAGAACTGGACACAGTATACCCTGATGTAGACAGTATTTCATTGGGTGGACCAGTGATCCAACTCAGTATGAGGAACCTTCCTTTGTCCCTGCCTTTCCTACCGTTTTCCAATCCAGCCAACCCTCTTCGAAAGCAAGCCACCGATTTGCCTTGGCTCCTCTTCTTCCCAGAGTAACTGGCTTCCTGGGGGAAGTGGCTGTCTTCAAATAAATTAATTATCATGCAGCGTGCACACCTTTTAGGGAACCCCCTCCTTTCCCATCATGAAACCGTTGAATGATTTGCCTTTAGTTTTACAACACATGTTGGAAACCACTCCAAAGCATTGCAAGAGAAGGAGGGGTAAAGGAGAGAGAGAGAGAGAGAGAGAGAGAGAGAGAGAGAGAGAGAGAGAGAGAGAGACTCTATCAAATTGTTACAGAGGATTGGATGCCAACACAGAGAGTTATTAGTCTAATTCATCCTGCAGATCAAAGCCCACACAGGCAGCTATCCTGCCTACAGCTATTTTCCTTTTACTTTCCTACTTGACAGTAGTCCCCCCCCCACCAGTCCTTCTGTTCTGTCCTCTTTGACACACACAGAGACACACACATTTGTGTGTATTCCGCTCCCCTCCAGTTGTGGAAACAGAATTTACGCCAGTTGTCGGTGGGGGGGGGGGTTGTTGTTTAAAAACACACAAAGCAAAACACCAGGATGGGCGGTGTGCCATGTCCTCTCAAGGGGGTTTATTTATGACTCAATGAGAGACGGATTTTGGAAAAGAAAAAAGAAGAAGAAAAACCCAACCCTGAGTGTTTGGGACTGCCCTATGTCTCCTTTATTTGTCTGTTTGTCTTAAACACCAAGGAAGAGAAGGAACTCTGGAGCCCCGTTTACAAGAAAGAGTTATGAAGCCGGCCGGGCTATTTAATTTGGCCACATTGTTTGTGTCATTGGCAAATGGGAGACTGGTGCCCATCTTGCCAGTGGGGGACCACCCAGGAAGCCAGAATTGCATAGCTACTGGCTGTTGCAAACACCCAAGTTCAAAGGTTCAGGAGAGACCTTTACCATACTTGAATCGGTTAGTCGCTGCCTTTTTTCATTTTCCTCCAGCGAGAGCAGGGGGAAGGGAGAACAAGCCCACCGAGGATATTCAGAAAGGGTTGTTTGGGGACTCCAAGACTGCGACAACAAAAAATTGCCACTGTGTGGATTAAAGGGGGGGGAGAGGGAGAGAGGAGGGAGGGTGGAAGCAAAGGAAAAGAGGGAGGAGAGAAGAAACAGGGAAGCATCATTCCTCCACCTCTCTCCCTCTCTCTTTCTCTCCTACTTCACAGAAGCCAAAAGAGGACAAGGAATATGTTTGATAACACCCAGTACCCCTATAATTGCTTTAATTACGATGGGGATGATTACCCAACCTGCAGTTCTGATGAAGAGAAAAGGTTCACCAGACCAGCATACAGGTAAGCTTAACTTTTCCAACTCTCTTTCTCTCTCTCTCCATATTGTCAGTTGCTGGGGAATTCCTCTGTGATTCTTTGCAACACTCATCCATAAGCATCTTCCAGGTGCGGGCAAAAAAAAAAAAAACAACTATGGATATGGGGTTGCAATGATTTTGGGATTTTTTTTTTAAAAAAATGACTCGTTTTTATGCATTTCAACTGCTCGCATTATTTTAAAAATAGTATCCAGATTGAGTTTGGGATTTCAACCAAGGGGACTCCAGACTGAAGTGAACAAAAAATGGTTTGCTTGGGGTGGCCTCACTCTGATCAGACTTGCCTACTGCAGAGGGTTGTTTGGAGGATAAAATGTGTAGTGTCATAAGTATTTTTTGTTTGTTTTAGAATTGATGTAACTGATAGGGATGGCTGTTCTCTGCTCAATATCCAACCCCCCTCCCCATTCTCTACAACAATTTAACAAATATGTCTTAAATGCACGCAAGGTGCTAAGTTAACCACTTTAGTCAAGGATATAAGTGAGATACTCAGGATCTCTGTCTCTTAAGCAAGTCTGATTAAAAGGGAAAGGTAAAGGTACCCCTGACCATTAGGTCCAGTCACGGACTATTCTGGGGGAGATTAGTCACTTCTAAATCTTTCCAAACAGCTGGATTTTGACTTACTAAGTAGCTAATCAAATGTGCATATTACCAAAAAAATATATATCTCTAGGTTCTTTTTTGAGAGATTGAAGGAAGCTTATAGTTACTGAACAAAAACTTACCACTCATTATTAAAAGAAAAGATTGTCTTTAACAATTTCTTATTTATTCTCTATTGCATTAACACAACACCTTAAAAAACAGAGCATGTCCTTAACTCTCAGGTCCACTGCTAAAGATTAATCAACTGAAACATGAGTTGATTAATCCACTATTTACATTAAGTCGCACTTCCTAAAGATCACAAGGAGAAATACTTCCTAAAGATCACAAGGAGAAATATGGGAATAACTGGACATCCAATGCATGTCTACTTAAAGGCAAGTCCCACTAAGTTCTATGGGGCTTACTCCCAGGTAAGCATGTGTAGAATTGTCACCTGAGCTCCCTAGAACTCAGTGGCACATGCCACATCCAAGTCAACCTGGACAGAACTGAATTGCAAAGTGATCCTTTGATATGAAGTGCAACCGCCTGCCACAATTCACAGGAATTTCAGTGCTGAGAAACTTCTGTTGGTGGTGGTGGTGTTGGGTTGTTGTTGTTTTTTTTTAAAAAAAGTTGCAAAACGTGATTGGGCATGCTTTTGGGTGGTGGTGTGTGTTTGTGTGTTTTAAATCAAAGCTCTTTCACTTGAGTGGAATGGGAAAACAGTTGCCAAAACAGAAAGACTGCATTTCTCACTGGAAGAATCCCTAAGCATTTTCCTTATACTATACTTAAAATGGCCAGTCAGCAACAATAACGGGCCAATCATTGCTGTAGACAAGGGCTGAAGGAGAATTCAGGACATATCTACTAGGAGTAAATCCTACTTTCAGGATCTCTTTTTAAAGAAACGTTTTGTGCTTTCCGCAATCAACTTTCCTGAGTCATAAACACTCAGGTGTTCTCGATGGGAGAACGTGACTTGATTTGAGAGCTAACGTGAGATTTGGACTCAAATTACAGCATGTGGACTTTGTTTGTCGATGACTTGGGAATTTTTTCCAACTTACCCTCTTCTTGTTGCAACTCACCCTGGGACCTTATGACAGAGGGCAGTTAACTTCAATGGGTCTACTCTGTGTAGGGCTAGTGTTGGATACAACCTAATGCCGGTCCACTTGGGCACACTGCCTGGTTGTGTGCTTGGGACTGATCCCACTCATGGAGCACAGTGCTTCAAACAATTCTCTCAAGAGACTATCCAAAGAAAGTGGGCATCTCAAGAGCAGCGCTGTCCAATGGACGGAGCTGTGCAGCGCTAATGTTAAGAGCATGAGTGATGAGCTGGAAAGCTCCCAGTTCAGTTACCATACTGACCTCAGGCAGGCTTCTATCTCTCAGTCTCAGTGTCCACTGGTAATATGGGAGACAGTGTGGTATAGCAATTTCAGCGCTGGACCAAGGCTGATTCAAATCCCCACTAAGTCATAGAGGTCACTAGGTGACCTTGGGCCAGAAACACACTCTGACTCTCTGTCTCTGATCCTATCCTACCTCATAGGGTTGTTGTGCTGTGAAAATTGGTAGGGTAGAGAATTATGAACGTTCACCTGGGTTCCCTGAAAGAAAGATGAGAAATAAATAAATAAAACAGGAGTCATCATTCTCATGCATTACTGCAGCAATGATTTGAGAACTTAGAACAGCGTTATACATTAAAGATATTGACGGTTGGATCCCAAATAAGGCTAAAGCTGCAGTCCTACTGGAAACAAAGGCACTTACTCCTGAGGAGGAAGCATGTTAGTTATTGAGCGTTGGGTCTCATTGTTATGTAGGTCCCATTGTTGTTACAGTGGTACCTCGGGTTAAGAACTTAATTCGTTCTGGAGGTCCTTTCTTAACCTGAAACTGTTCTTAACCTGAGGTACCACTTTAGCTAATGGGGCCTCCTGCTGCTGCCGCGTGATTTCTGTTCTCATCCTGAAGCAAAGTTCTTAACCCGAGGTACTGTTTCTGGGTTAGCGTAGTCTGTAACCTGAAGCGTCTGTAACCTGAAGCATCTCTATCCTGAGGTACCATTGTACTTTGGTTTCAATGGGATCTCTCTGCGTAGTTAGTCCTGACTTAATTGAAGCCCCACTGACTTCAACAGGAAGTCCCTGCAACGAACTCTCAGAACAGTCCTATGCACGTCTATTTGGAACAAAGTCCTTGTCGTGTTCAGTGGGGCTTACTCCTGAAAGTGTGTGTTTAGGATCACAGCCTTGGAGTTGGATTGAATCTTATGCGATGTTGTTTCCAGAGTCTCTATGACCGTAGCATCGTCATCTTTCTATATAGGACGGTATTGCGATTCGTTTTGTTTTGTTTTGTTTCATATTGCAGCTACATCGCTTTAATTGCAATGGCCATTCAACAGAGCCCCACCAACAAAGTGACTCTTTCTGGCATTTACGACTTCATCATGAAGAAATTCCCTTACTACAGGACAAACCAGCGAGCCTGGCAGAACTCCATCCGCCACAACCTCTCCCTCAACAGCTGCTTTGTCAAGGTAGGACCAACAAACCACAGCAACATGGCCAGCAGCCCACAACCTGGAAAGGGAGACTTGGGTTGTGCAAGCTGCTCGGTTGGGAGCCCTATTTGCAAGAGGATGCTGTGCACATCTGGCTGTAGAATCAGCTCAGATGTGGCCATAGGGAACCAGCGCTGTGCTGAAAACTGTCTCTTGATTTCTCCCCTGTGGAAGGAGGCTATCAATAAGCCTCTCATTGCCAGTTGCTGTGAATCGCAAACGGGAAGAGCTCTGTTGCGCTCACATCCTGCTTTCAGGCTTCTCATGCACAAATTGTCATTGTCATCATATTAAATTTGTATACTGCCCTATACTCATAGATCTCAGGGCAGTTCACAACATAAAGTTACAATATAAACAACACAAAATACACAAAAATAAGAATAAAGACAACCCAGTAATCCCTCCATCCACAACACTTTTAAAAGGGCCACTGTGAGAATAATAATAATAATAATAATAATAATAATAATAATAATAATAAAATTTATTTATACCCACCCATCTGGCTGGGTTTCCCCAGCCACTCTGGGCAGCTCCCAACAGAATATTAAAAACACGATAAAACATCAAACATTAAAAACTTCCCTAAACAGGGCTGCCTTCAGATGTCTTCTAAAAGTCAGATAGTTGTTTATTTCCTTGACATCTGATGGGAGGGTGTTCCACAGGGCAGCCACTACTGAGAAGGCCCTCTGCCTGGTTCCCTGTAACCTCACTTCTCGCAGGGAGGGAACCGCCAGAAGGCCCTCGGAGCTGGACTTCAGTGTCCGGGCTGAACGATGGGGGTGGAGACGCTCCTTCAGGTATACTAGAACAGGACTAGAGGCATTAGCCCGATTCAGCAGGAATTTCCTTATGTTATTATAATCACAGATTCATAGGATTGTAGAGTTGGAAAGTACCCCCAAGGGTCATCTAGTCCAATGTACGAATTACAATTTAAGTACATCTGACAGATGGTTATCCAACCTCTGCTTAAAAACAGGGGGGGGGAAGTCTACCACCTTCTGAGGTGGTCCATTCCACTATCAAACAGCCCTTGCCATCAGGAGGTTCTTCCTAATGTTTAGCCAAGATTTCCTTACTTGCAATTTGAATTCATTTGTTCAGGTTCTACCTTCTTGAGTGATTAGAAAACAAACTTGTTCCACCTTCTATGTGACAGCCCTTCAAGTATCTGAAGATGGCTATCATGTTCCTCTATCTTCTCTTCTCTTCTCTTCTCCGGGCTGAACATTCCCAACTCCCTCAACCACTCTTCATAAGGCTTGGGTTACACTCCATTTGCATGTCTCCATCTCTGGACCTTTGAGAGATGCTTTAGGGCAGGGGTCAGCAAACTTTTTCAGCAGGGGGCTGGTCCACTGTCCCTCAGACATTGGGGGGGGGCAGACTATATTTTGAAAAAAATAATGAACGAATTCCTATGCCCCACAAATAACCCAGAGATGCATTTTAAATAAAAGCACACATTCTACTCATGTAAAAACATAACCCAGCTTTTAAATAAAAGATTCCCCGACTGTCCATGGGCCGGATTTAGAAGGCGATTGGGCTGGATCCGGCCCCCAGGTCTTAGTTTGCCTACCCATGCTTTAGGGTTTTGGTGAGTGTGGAGTTTTGAGCTTCCTTTGGCATTGGGAGTTGGCTGAGGGTGGCATGCTTGTGTGTGTGTGTGTGTGTGTGTGTGTGTGTTCTTTCCAAGAAACGTATCTCCAACTCTTTGCAACCTCCTTGGCCGCCTGTGCTTCCTGATCTGATGTCTTCCTTCGAACTTTCATTGAAGCATGCGCACCCAGGAGACCTGTAGTTTGCAGACGATTTGTAGAAAAAAGGAAATGACTCAGAAACACCCTGGGCCATCTTGAAAGCAAAAGAAGAACATGCACATCTGACCCAGGGGAATTTCACCAAAATGTGCTCCCCCTTTGGATAATTTTTTAAAAGCAATTTATTTCTGGAGAACGGCCAACAAGGAACAGGGAGGTGAGGACAGGAATAGGTTTTCAGCATAGTGCTATAGGAAACAAAGAAAGCTCTATTATGATGGGTGAGGCTGGTTGTCCATCCAGGCCTGAATTGTCTTCTCTAGATGAGAGAGCTCTCTGGGGTCACAGACAGGGGGCTTAGCTGGTCCTTTTGACTGCAGATGCCAAGGATTTGACCTGGGTTCTTCCATATGCAAGGTGTGCTCTCTACTATAGAGCTATGGTCCAAGCATTCTTGAGATGCAGCTGCATGGGCAAAAATATCCCCTCTATTTCTGAAGTCCAGGTTGCGAGTGCTATGACTGGTGATGGTTGGCAACCATGGTTACTGGTTGGGTGGAAGGCAGGAAGCCCAACAGTTGTTGTTGTTTAGTCGTGTCCGACTCTTCGTGACCCCATGGACCAGAGCATGCCAGGCACTCCTGTCTTCCACTGCTTCCCACAGTTTGGTCAGACTCATGTTGGTAGCTTCGAGAACACTGTCCAACCATCTCGTCCTCTGTCATCCCCTTCTCCTTGTGCCCTCAATCTTTCCCAACATCAGGGTCTTTTCCAGGGAGTCTTCTCTTCTCATGAGGTGGCCAAAGTATTGGAGCCTCAGCTTCAGGATCTGTCCTTCCAGTGAGCACTCAGGGCTGATTTCCTTCAGAATGGATAGGTTTGATCTTCTTGCAGTCCATGGGACTCTCAAGAGTCTCCTCCAGCACCATAATTCAAAAGCATCAATTCTTCGGCGATCAGCCTTCTTTATGGTCCAGCTCTCACTTCCATACATCACTACTGGGAAAACCATAGCTTTAACTATACGGACCTTTGTTGGCAAGGTGATATCTCTGCTTTTTAAGATGCAGTCTTGGTTTAACCAACAGTAGGTGGCGCCAAAGCCAATGGCAGGAAGAGCCAATTAATTTTCATTTTGCCCCATCCTCCTCCCTGCTGGGTTCTGCAAAGGGCAACAAAGACTTGAGGAAGAGGAAGTGGACAGGCAGTGCAATTCCTGGACTTGTTGTAGAAAGGCAGGCTGGTGAGAGCTGACTGAGAATGGATGGAGGTTGGTGGGGCAATGCCCTTAGTGGAGAAACATCCATGGGCTGTTGCTTATGGAGCTAAAATGCCACCACACACGCACAAACAGTATTTGAAGGGAAAAACTTAAGCTGGAACCCCCAACAACCCAGTAAGGACATGGAATGCTGACTGACTGTTGGGTGGAATGATCGGAAGCCAAGTGGAAAGGGGAATGGAATGGAGTTTCCTGTACAAGATCCCCTCCATGCTGCAACATTTTGTTGCAGATCCCATATTTAACAGGATTTCTATACCGCTAAATAATCCGTAACCTCTAAGCGGTTTACACGTTTAACTCATGATTACAACATGTCCTCAGTTGCAGCCACTGCTCTCTGATGATAATGCACAGGAAGTGCTACTGCACATTTATCAGCTCATGCGCAGGTGTGGAAGGTGTGCTGAGTGAGATGCTACTTCCAGGAACATGAAGGTTATCTGGAGAACAGGCCAACGTTACATAGCGGGACCTTAGCTCAATGGTGTAAAACATACTTAGAATGCAGAAGGTCCCAGGTTTAGTCAGTTGTATCACCAGTGAAAAGGATCGGGTAGCAAGTGATGGGCAAGATCTGTGCCTTGGAGAGATGGTACCAGTCAGTGCAGGGAATACTGGGCTAGCTGGATAAACAGTCTGAGCAGGCATCATTGCAAACGCAAAAAGGAAACTTCATGCAATGGTGTGGTTCTTTTTGTGTGGCATTTTACTGAGGTCCTCGTGTGGTCTTGCAAGGGGGGGAAATCTAAATATAATTGTTCCTACAATCATATGGAGATTGCTGCTATCTAGAGATGTGGGAGAAAATTGATTCAGTTCACATTTAAGACAAACATACCTAAATTTGCACCAAAATGCAACCTAAAAGCACAGCCATCCTTTGAAATTCACACGTCTCCATATTTTGGGCTGCAGTTCTTCAGCCAAGTTATTTGTACAAAATTTGTATACTGATGCAAAATTGTGCATATAAATGGATGCAACATGCAAAATTGCATTACATTAGGGGAGAGTTACTTGCAAAGATGTGTATATTAGTCAAAACCGAACGTATTTATTAGGAGAATCTGCATTAAGTTGCTGAGGAATTTTCATGAGGATCAGCAGCAACAAATAACTGTGGAAATAGGGAAAACTGAATTTAAAGCTGGAAAAATGAGAACCTTGGAGAACCAAACTTGACAGATTTGTCCATTGCTCCCTTTATATGTTCTCAATGCAGGTTCTTAACACAGAGGGGAGAAAGATGCAAATGAGCTGCAACAAGCTACATAGCCAGAATTAATTATTATTATTATTATAGTATTATTATTAGTATTAGTATTATTATTATATTATTAAAAATTATCTGCATTGATCCAGAAGGGGAGGATCTTAGGGCACAGCAGACCCTTGGGATGATATAGCAAAAGCATTGCACACAAACACACACAGAATATCTGTGCACCAATGTGTATATGCCCAGATACTCTCCATATATTTTGAACTACAGCTCTTGTCATTCCTCACCATTGAGCCTGCTGGTTGAACAGGGAAGATAATAATAATAATAATAATAATAATAATAATAATAATAATAATAATTATTATTATTATTATTATTATTATTATTTATTATTTATCCCCACCCATCTGGCTGAGTTTCCCCAGCCACTCTGGGCGGCTCCCAATCGAGTGTTAAAAACAATACAGCATTAAATATTAAAAACTTCCCTAAACAGGGCTGCCTTCAGATGTCTTTTAAAAATAGGATAGCTGCTTATTTCCTTGACATCTGATGGGAGGGCATTCCACAGGGCAGGTGCCACTACCGAGAAGGCCCTCTGTCTGGTTCCCTGTAACCTCACTTCTTGCAATGAGGGAACCGCCAGAAGGCCCTCGGAGCTGGATCTCAGTGTCCGGGCTGAACGATGGGGGTGGAGACGCTCCTTCATACAGGTCAGCACCAACAAGATAAGTAATAGAGGGCAAGCCACCTTTCCGGAAAGCTTATACACCATGACGGACATTTTCCTCACATAACTCCTGATAAGCTTTGGAGGAACCGCAAAGCTCTGTGGAACACGGTTTGAAAGCCACTGTCCAAGGCTGGTAGGGAGAAAGCGAAGCTCAGCTCTAAGTAAATGGAGATCATTGAAAATCTCCTTTCGCCCTCTTAGCCGCTTCTGGATGGAAGGATAGAAAATGCAGATATTGTTTTCTTCTGATTTATGCTAGTACATAGCAAATTAAAGGGGCTATTTGCCTACAACTTCTATAATTAGAGAGCCTGGTCTTCAACAGTTTGTCATATATGTTTATATGAGACTTGAATTTAAACGGACGCAGATGTTGAAGCGGCTGTGTTTGTAGCACACACGCACACAAATGCCGAACTCGGGTTTTCCTTTCGCCCAGGCTTCAGCTCCGCAATCTGTTCTGAATGCTGTGCATCAACCTTAGACCTCTAGAATGAATAGCAATAAGAAAACCTAGAGAGTTCCTATGCATGTGCAGAGTGCATCCCCCCCCCGACTTGAGTACCCACTGCCCACTCTCTTCCACTCTTGGATTAGGGGATAAAGGTCTGAGATGAGGGGAAGGTCACAGTTTCCAGACAGCCTTGACAGATGGTTTTATATTTCCCTTAAGGCAGTCACTGACAGAATGGATGCTTTCTCTCTCTCTCTCTTTTATTATTTTAAAAACAATGAATTGCAGGTTCCCCGGACAGAAGGCAATGACAAAGGGAAGGGGAATTACTGGAGCTTTGCATCGGGATGTGAATCTATGTTAGACCTGTTTGAAAACGGGAACTACAGGAGGAGGAGGAGGAGGAAGAACGTCAAAAGGGAACCCAGAGACAAACGGCCAAATGGTGGGAGCGACTGCTTGCAAGCTCTATCCCCGGTGGATTCTGGATTCTCCGGAATCTCCTCATGCCCCGGTCAGAGAGTACAATCCCAGCCCAAAGCTTTGGAGACTTGCGAGCTTTTTCCAAACACCGCCGCCAGCCGAGAGAGTCTAAACAGCTCCTCCATAGGAAAATCTGACTCCGAAATTAAATTTAGCATTGATTACATTCTCTCCTCCCCAGACCCTCTGCCTGTCCTGAGGTCTTCGTATCACGCAGAAGATAACAAATACCACCTCTTGGATTCTCAGCAGCTGGTGAACCTTCAGTTTTGGACAATGTGAGCTTGCAAACTTGGGAGGGTGGGGGGCAAACCGAGAAGGAAACAAGGGACTTTTTTTCTGCCCAACAGTCACTGCAGTCGCCCTCAGGAACAGGAGACTAGATGCTTCATTGGGCTATTCAATATCTCAAAAATGAATTTCTCTGAGGTTGGAAACTTACCACTAAACCATCCTACTGCTCGCGAACTTGCTTAGGGGTCTGTGGCACTTGCCGGTTCCTGTTTGAATCGAGTGTATCTGGTGGGCCCTTTCCTCCCTTATGGGGCCCATCTGGGGATTATCCTGAGCACGCCAAACAGCACCAAGTAGCTGGGTCAAGCTGCCATTTTCATTTCCCACAATGCCCCTTAAATGGTCTGGGAGCACATCTGGCCCTCCAGAGGTTGCTGAACTACAACTCCCATCATCCCTGATCCTTGGTTGGGCACTGATGGGAGTTGGAGTCCAGCACTGACTGGAGGACCAAACGTTTCCCAGCACTGCCCTAAAATGATTGCTAGACCCAACTGCTTGGAGCTCTGGTCTGAGGGAAAATATTTAAAGGAAGGGTTCAGGGCAAGAATCATCATCATCATCATCATCATTTTTAATTTGTATACCGTCTTTCTATCTTACAATACTCAAGGCGGTTTACAAGCTGAAGAAACAAAAAATATACATCTTATAACAATCTAATGCAATACAAAAATGTGATAATAAAACATAACTTTAAAATAGGTAACCTATATCAAAAAAGTAACATTCAACAATCATTAGAATAGTATTAAATAATAATAATAATAACATATAAAAGTTAAACAGAAATCCACTCAGCAGTTACAATAAATAATTTCTAAACTATAATCAATAAAACAATGGCAAGCCACAGTACATAAAATAATACAATACAAATTGAGAAGCAGAGACTAGAGGGTGGGGCAAGGCAGGTGGAAGGAGGCCTTGCCTGATGGAGTCTCTCCCCTCAGTTATTGGGGGCTGTCAGGTTGATAGGTTTCATCCCACAAGGATTCCAAGTGTGATGCCAGCCTTAATCGGCGGTCTAAAATGAAGGTTTTCTTTTCCATGGTCACCTGATTACACTTTACCACACTTCTGTTCTTTCAGGATGTTGGAATTACAGTGGTACCTCGCAAGACGAATGCCTCGCGCAACGGAAAACTCGCTAGACGAAAGGGTTTTGCGGGTTTTTAGGTGACTCGCAAGACGAATTTTTCTATGGTCGTGCTTCGCAAGACGAAAACGTTTTGCGATTTTTTCTCGCACAATGCATTCCTATGGGAAACCGCGCTTCACAAGACGAAATTTTCGCAATACGAAACGACTCATGGAACGAATTAATTTCGTCTTGCGAGGCACCACTGTACTATGGCCAGTTTTGTCCTATGGTTGCTGTCCTCCCCCCCCCGAGAGAGAGAGAGAGAGAGAGAGAGAGAGAGAGAGAGAAGCAGAGGGGGTTTTCAGCCAAAACTCAGTTCCGGCACCTCTCAGGTGGGCGCCATTGCCATTCCAAGAGAACTAGGGAGGTGTTCATGGTGAGTTGCAGCACCTCTTTTTCTAGAAAAATAGCACTGCGGACACAGGTGTATTTGTACTTGTAGTGATCACACAGAAGCAGCTCGAGAAGAAAACACACACATACCAGAAGTGAGCCAAGATTTCTCAGAAAACATTTTTTTTTTCCTGAGGAGAATTTCTGATATGGCTCCCTAGAAAATAAAAATCGCTTTGCCGAATGTTCTCTGAATATTATTTACAATTTTTTTGTGTGTGTGGCAGCTGCCGCTTCCCACCCCCACAATGCCGCGGAACGACACTAAGTCTGGGGTATTGTGGATGGTGCAACTTGGTGGGTAGGCTGCCAACACAGTTGCCATAGAAACAACACCAACAATCTATGCCAAAAAGGGGGTGGGGAGGGAAGCTCTACTGCTACCCTCTGAGAAAATATTACGGGATTTTTACAACCCCCCTGGATAAATTTAGTGGTTTGACCACACACACAGCAGCATTTCTCTGTGAACAAATAGCGTGGAGAATTTAGAGAAACCATTTTGTACATTACTATTATTGGTGGTTAAATTTGTATGCCACCTTCACCCATAGATCTGTGAACCACCCTGAGACCTCTTGGTATAAATTCAATAAATAATAATAATAATAATAGACCTCAGGGTGGTTCGCAGCATAAAAAATACGGGATAAAAACCCAAAATACATAAACAAAAACAAAAAACAAAAAACAAAGCAAGCCAGAGCCAAAGGCAGGCAGAGCCAACCAATTTTAGATTTGTCCCCATTGTTACTCTCCTCCCTACAAGGGCAGCACTGAGGTGGTGGAGGAGGAATTGATAGCCATTGCCGCCTCAGGTTGGGTTGCCAGTAAGCAGGCAGGCAGGCAGGTGGAGGCTGGCTGAGGTCAGTGGTGCATCTGCCCTAATGGACCATCCTGTACTGCTTCTCAGTTCCTCTTCCCTCTTTCCCATAAAATGCGTGTAGAGAGGGTGTGCCAGCCTCAGAGCCCACCACCTTCCAGTTTCAATGGGAGGGAGATTGTTTCGATGACCAAAAAAAAAATACTGTATTTTTTTGCTCCATACGACACACTTTTTTCCTCATAAAAAGTAAGGGGAAGTGTCTATGCGTCTTATAGAGCGAAGGCATGGTCCCTGGAGCTGAATTGCCCAGGGACCAAAAGAAGATCAAGCTTTTTCTTTTACAAAGAGAGAAGGGGGTGTTGAAAGGCTGCCGCTTTACAGCTGATCAGCAAGAGATCGGGGAGAGAGATAAGGTCGCTGGCTCCCTTTCTGCAGAGGAGGCTGTTGGTTTCCCCAGCGACATGTGACTGGCTGATTAGATTATCTGTCTGGAAACTGTAGAAAGGGCTTTGAGCTGTTCCTTTTGCAAATGGGGCTTTTCTTCTTCCAAAAGAAGATGCACAACTTTGAACTGGTCCTCAAAAAGGGGGGCTTTCCCCCTTTCCCCCTCAAACAAACTAGGTGCATCTTATGGTCAGGTACGTCTTATGGAGCGAAAAATACGGTAGACCCAGAAACTGTATAACAGAACTGTCTCCCCAACCTTTGCCCTGCTGGTACTGGGAAATGCAACCCATCTGTCATTGGTTCTTACTATCACCAATTGCTCTGTAAATGTGTACTTTCTTCCCAAATACCTGCTTAATTGTGTGTGTCCTCAAACATCCATAGCCTGGACCCTCCCTCTAGTGCTGAACCTCCAACATCCTGGTTAGGATTCAGTAGTGGACCACAAGTTATTCCTAAACCACAGACAGAGCACAATCTATAGGAAGTGCAATTCTCTTTCTACCTGTGTCTTATGCCGTAAGAATGTAGGACTCTACCTGGTATCCTCATATCAAATAATTCACCCACCTCCATTTGGCAGGTGGCGCTGTGAGTTAAACTACAGAGCCTAGGGCTTGCCGATCACAGGGTTGGCAGTTCGAATCCCCGCGATGGGGTGAGCTCCCGTTGCTCGGTCCCAGCTCCTGCCAACCTAGCAGTTCGAAAGCACGTCAAAGTGCAAGTAGATAAATAGGTACCGCTCTGTGGGAAGGTAAACGGCGTTTCCGTGCGCTGCTCTGGTTCGCAGAAGCGGCTTAGTCATGCTGGCCACATGACCCGGAAGCTGTACGCTGGCTCCCTCAGCCAATAAAGCGAGATGAGCACTGCAACCCCAGAGTCATCTGCGACTGGACCTAATGGTCAGGGGTCCCTTTACCTTTACCTTCTCCAACCCCATGCCTCTCAGATTTTGTTGGCCAGTACTGCCAATGGTCAGGGGTGATGGGCATTGTCCAAAACATCTGAAAGGTACCAGGCTGGGGTGGTCACTCTGCTATATGCTTGACCCATTTCTCAGATTTCCCCAGGATCATGAAGTTTATGTTGTTTTGCTTCTCCCCGGATTGTGCTTAGAGTTACAGCAGCAGCTGGAGGAAGCAGGCAAGGTATGACACAGGAGATATGGACAAAGGCTGTTATGTGGAAGTCAGTCTCCAAATTCAATGTTCTTTCAATCCATTGGGCCCAGTACTCAGTTCACAGTAGTAACCTTCTGAAAGCGTGAAGTTAATGCAAGATCATCTTGCAGCGGCCGTGCACATCAGGGCAGCCTGTGACACCATTCCTGTTCTAGAGCAGGGATCGGGAACCTTCAGATATTGTTGAACTCCAACTCCCATCAGCCCCAGCCAGCATGGTCAGTGGTCCAGGATGTGGTAGTTGTAGTCCTGCAACATCTGGGGGACCACAGGTTCTGCATCCCTGTCCTAGAGAGAAGGTTGTATCTGGTTCATATGGTAAAAGCCAATTGGGGACAAGACAGGAAGCATTCGTAATGAGCTGACATTCGGTTAGGGAATATGTTTTTACCCAGCACCAATAGACCTGTTGACCACATGCAAACCACCAGCATAATGGCGCACACTTTGCAGCGATTGCTGCAGGCTGCGTGGTGATTTCTGTTGCTCCATTGTACATCAACGTCCAGCTGAACTGTGGATTTGCATCTATGGAGAAAACAGTTACTCACTAACATGATGCTGTCATTTCCCTTTGTGTTTCAAAAGTGAACCGAACTGATTCAAAGAGCACAAAGGAGGGGTCCAAGATATATGCCCACGTTGCTGACTTTGTTTTATTTTTGTCTGTCAAAGTTTAGACAAAGTCTACCCCAAAAAAGGTGCTTTAACCTCAATCTTGATTGCTTGTGAAAAAGTTTTTCAGGAAGTTATGAGTGCCTCTTTGCCTGTAATTGGTAAGCATGGACCAAACTTGAAACTTCACCTGCTGAATATAAAAAAAACTACCCTTTTATATTCATATGTATAATATAGATATGTGTGCTTATATATGCAAAATAAATAGATTTATTACCATCTTCCTTCCAATAATCCGGAAAGTGAGTTGATGCAATTTCCCAACAAAACTAGTGAGATCCCTAATGTTCTGACCTTAACCTCAGTACCACGAGCAACACACATATGTGTATCTCCTCATTTTTGCTCTAGCCGGGGCACTAATAATCCAATAAGTTTTACTGGGATAGAAGGAGGAGTCTTGATGTCAATTCCCCCACTTTGGATAAGGACTCGCTGGAGGAACCTCTGGCAAACTCCCTTCAGCCTCAGTTTCAACATCTATAAAATGGGAACAATACTATCTTTCTTTACAGGGATGTAATGAAGCATGCCGAAAACTGTATAGCACCTAAATACATTTATATAAACATGAATGCTATATATGATCAATATGCAGTAGTTCCTTCAAAAGGACACCTTTGCAATATTGGTAGCTTGTGTTTCTGAATGCATCAGTGTGAATTCCTCATAATTTTGTAATACACTCATTCTGGCAGCTGTCAATGTAAACCCTATTTACATTTCCTTTCAAAACAAAACAAATTTCAAGAGCGACAGGCAACAACAATATAAAGCCAATCTGTAGTAAGTTTATTTTACATTAGCCGAACAGAGACTTGTTAATGTATATATTCATTGAGTACAGCTTTGCATCTTTCCATAGAACTTACAGCATATATATAGACAATGTTGTTGAGCGCTTGTCCTTTTCATCCCCTAATGTTCCTCTCCATGCACAGGGATCGGCAAGATGTCATTTGCTTCTGGTCTGCTGGCTCTTATTGGAATCTCAAGTATCCTGCGTTTTCATTTCAAATAAAAAGCAAGTGTCTAGTCGCCATGATTGTAGAGATGGTTCTTCAGTTGTGATTGTTGTTGTTGTTGTTCAGTCGTGTCCGACTCTTCGTGACCCCATGGACCAGAGCACGCCAGGCACGCCTATCCTTCACTGCCTCTCGCAGTTTGGCCAAACTCATGTTAGTAGCTTCGAGAACACTGTCCAACCATCTCATCCTCTGTCGTCCCCTTCTCCTTGTGCCCTCCATCTTTCCCAACATCAGGGTCTTTTCCAGGGAGTCTTCTCTTCTCATGAGGTGGCCAAAGTACTGGAGCCTCAACTTCAGGATCTGCCCTTCCAGTGAGCACTCAGGGCTGATTTCTTTAAGAATGGATAGGTTTGATCTTCTTGCAGTCCATGGGACTCTCAAGAGTCTCCTCCAGCACCATAATTCAAAAGCATCAATTCTTCGGCGATCAGCCTTCTTTATGGTCCAGCTCTCACTTCCGTACATTACTACTGGGAAAACCATAGCTTTAACTATACGGACCTTTGTCGGCAAGGTGATGTCTTTGCTTTTTAAGATGCTGTCTAGGTTTGTCATTGCTTTTCTCCCAAGAAGCAGGCGTCTTCTAATTTCGTGACTGCTGTCACCATCTGCAGTGATCATGGAACCCAAGAAGGTGAAATCTCTCACTGCCTCCAGTTGTGATGGCAAACATTTAATGTCACAACCCCTGGCCTGAAAACCATTACAGTGCTACCTTGGTTTGCAACCGCTTTGGATTACAACCGTTTTGGATTACAACCACATCAAACCCTTTGATGTGCATGTCCCTTTTCTTGCATTACAACCCCCCTTTTTTATTACAACCAATTTGGGGGAGGAGGCCCCGTTGGCGAAAGTGCGCCTTGGGTTACAACCTGTTTTGGTTTACAACCGGACCTTCGGAACGGATTATGGTTGTAAACCAAGGCACCACTGTATCCGTCTACCAGCCCTTCACAGGCTAACAATCATATTGTTTTCTCTTTAGCAGTCCCCTATATTCATCCATTCTTGTTATTAATAGGTTAAAATCATTTTGGCGGATTCCAGCATAGCACTAAGTCTCTCATTTTGTCTTCATGGGCATTTCTCTTTGCGCAATGGATTGTTCCCCCATCTCCTCCCTTCCCCCATCCCTAAATCTGTTCTAGAGGTTCCCCCCAACCCTCTAGAACAGATTTGGAGACAGTGGAGGGCATACATGGCAGGAGGAGAGGGGAGAAAGTCCGACTGCACAAGCAGAAATCCTTGCACTTGTGGGACATGGTAGTTGTGATACCATATTTTTTTTCTACAGCAGAGCAGGAGGGGGGATCTTCACCCTATTTGTGGGTAATTATATTGGGGTGGGGATTTAATGAGTGACGCGGGTGGTGCTGTGGTCTAAACCAGGCATGTCCAACAGGTAGATCGTGATCTACCGGTAGATCACTGGGTGTCTGTGGTAGATCACTGGTAGATCATTGGCTCCCCCCAAAGAAGCTGAACAACTGTGGCTCCCCTAAAAAAGCTCAACATTTTACCTCCTCCCTGAAAAAACTCAACAACTTTGACCCGAACCCCCCAAAAGGGTAGATCACTGCCAGTTTTTAACTCTGTGAGTAGATCGCAGTCTCTTGGGAGTTGGCCACTCCTGGTCTAAACCACTGAGCATGGGCTTGCCGATCAGATGGTTGGCAGTTCGAATCCCCACGACGGGGTGAGCTCCCGTTGCTCGGTCCCTGCTCCTGCCAACCTAGCAGTTCAAAAGCACATCAAATTGCAAGTAGATAAATAGGTACGCTCTGGTGGGAAGGTAAACGGCGTTTCCTTGCGCTGCTCTGGTTCGCCAGAAGCAGCTTAGTCATGCTGGCCACATGACCCGGAAGCTGTATGCCGGGTCCCTTGGCCAATAAAGCGAGAGGAGTCATCTGTGAATTGAATTGAATTGAATCTGTGACTGGACTTAACGGTCAGGGGTCCCTTTACATTTACCTATATTGGGGTGGAGATTTAATGAGTGACAATATTCTCCAATAGTTTGGAGGTGCGAAAAAGAAATTTCTCTTCTGATAAATTTTGGTTCAATTTATGCTGAATAAAACTATAGTGTAAAATCATAGCGTTGGATGACAAAAGAGAGGAGGACTGGGAATTGTGAGAGCCAAGCACATTGCTTCCTTCAGTGATATGAAAGTATACCAGGATGGATTCACAGTTGTACCCGAATGTTTTTCAACCTTTTCGTGAATGGAGAAATTGGGGGCATATCATCAAATATCCTCTGGGGGAGTGAAATTCTCTGTCAGTTTGTGGGAAGCACCTGGAAAAGGACATTCTCAGTAGATTTAACTTTAGCTCCAGATTTTTACTTTAACAGCGGAGAGCTCAATTGGTTACAGCATGGTACTGATAACGCCAAGGTTGCAGGTTCGATCCCCGAATGGGACAGCTGCATATTCCTGTCTTGCAGGGAATTGGACTAGATGATCCTCAGGGTCCCGTCCAACTCTACAATTCTATTAAAAGCAAACACCTCTTTGTAGCATCAGCTCAAGACCAATGAAGGCATTTGAAACGGCATTAAAGGTTACCTGGAACAGGTGTAGGAGACACTCTTCGACATGAAAACTTCATTATGTGGGCAGGCAAAAGTAGGCAGAGCAAAGGATGTGACTTGCCCTTCAACGGTAGGCTATATTCCAGCCATAGGTTTCAACACACAAACACACACACACACATCTCTCTCCATCCTCCATCTGGGCAAGCAAGAGGCAGCATCTTATTCAAGGCAAGATCCCAGCCAGGCAAAGGCATAAGGTGAGGGGGGGTGATCTAGGAAGGAATGCAGCCTTCAGGTAGTTCTGAAAGCCGGAGAGAAATCTGGAGGACTGCTCCCTGCCCCCAGCCTGAGATTCTCTACCCCTGACCTGGAGCATTGGTAACCAACATGATGCCCATCTGTAGTACCTGCCATCTGTCACCATTGGCTCTGCCAGCTGGGACTAACGGGAGTCCAACAGCAGAGGGCCATCTTGGTAGTGGCACCCTCCCTGTAGAACACTCTCCTTTCAGATGTCAAGGAGATAAATAATTACACCACTTTTAGAAGTCATCTGAAGTCATCTGAAGGAGGTTTTTAATGATGTTTTTATTATGTTTTTAGATATGATGTAAGCTGCCCAGAAAGGCAGGGTATTATTATTATTATTATTATTATTATTATTATTATTATTATTATTATCTAGAGGGAGTGGTGTTGGCTACCCCTTGCTCTAGACATGCACCTGTAGAATGATTTTTACAAAAGTATACACATAAAAAACTAATATAAGAGGGGCCTATGTTGAATTGACAACTTTGCAATGTCAATTTATGCCATGTTGTTATGCTGAGCATTTCCTCAGCCTTGGCGGGGGATGGGCCAGGGCAATAATCAGTGGTTACATCCACACCATGCATTTAAATCATGGAGAATCCCAGAGAAATGGTAGTTCACTAAGGGTGCTGAGAATTGTCATTCTGTGAGGTCAGCGCCCTTAACAGCCTACAGTTCCCAGGATTCTTTGGGGGATGCAGGGCGGTCAAAGTGGTATGAGAGTGCTTTGAATGTATGGTGTGGATCTGGCCATCGTAATGATACCAACAGAAGTCGAGTTATGCATTACAGCAGAAGGAGAGAACTTGGCACTCTGCAGGTGTTCCCTCTAACATGCATCTCCATCTTCATGCAACCCATTCTTCTTCTCTTTAAGGTTTCATGTACAGCAATTACCAGTAGCCAATCTATCCCTAAACCATTTGATGCAGTTGCATGTTAGTGCTTGCAAATCCATGCATCTGGACCTGTATGTGTGAACATCTGGACTTGAAGCCTTCTCTTATTTTCTTAGATGCAACCCTGGTCCATTCAGAGTTATCAGGAGAGCGGCTATTCTGTTTAATGCACGGTAACTCTACACTCTCTCTGTGTGTGTTCTGCTGATAAACATACCCTCTGGCTACATTGTGTTTACACTTACTGGGTTGCTGGCCTTTACCAAAGAAAATGAGATCAAGTCTGCCCGGAGTACAGCTCTGCTTAAAGGTAATTGGGTTATTAACGAAGTGGAATATTAAAGGGGGAAGGGAATCTGAGCAGGTATTTATGCATCAGGATCTTTTCATTGCCTTTCTGAATTTTCATCAATAGTAAAGTTGCAGTAAATATGGGCAAGCATTATAAAGTAGGCACACAGGAAGCTGCCTGAGTCAGACCATTGGCCCATCTAGTTCAGTATTGTAAAAGGTAAAAAGGTAAAGGACCACTGAATGGTTAAGTCCAGACAAAGGCAACTATGGGGTTGCTTCAGGTCGAGGGAGCCAGTGTTTGTCCACAGACAGCTTTCCGGGTCATGCGGCCAGCATGACTAAGCCGCTTCTGGTGCAACGGAACACCATGACGGCAACCAGAGCACACGGAAACGCCATTTACCTTCCCGCCGCAGCAGTACCTATTTATCTACTTGCACTGGTGTGCTTTCAAACTGCTAGGTTGGCAGGAGCTGGGACAGAGCAACAGGAGCTCACCCCGTCACAGGGATTCGAACTGCCGACCTTCTGATCTGCAAGCCCAAGAGGCTCAGTGGTTTAGACCACAGCACCACCCGCATCAGTATTGTATACCCTGACTGGCAGTAGCTCTTCAGCATTTCAGACAGGGGTCTCTTCCACTGGTATCTGGAGATGCCGAGGATTGAACCTGGAACCTTCTGCATGCAAAGCAGACGCTGTGCCTCAGAGTTATAGCCCTTCTCCTAAATTACCACATTATACATGGAGGAATATATACTACTGTCAGTTGTGTGGCCACCCTCTGCCTCCCCAGTGATGCACCATAGCAACAAATATCCTGTAAAGTTGTGCCATCTCCTGTAAAATGCAGCTGGTCCCGCGAAGAACCAGGGTGAAGTAGAGGGAACATGCCTCCATTGCCAAGACAATAAGACTGAAGCTCCTATGCGCTGGGCATACATTTAAATATGCATCTGACATTGAAATCAGCACAGTGCCAAAAGCATCTCTATCAACTGAATACAGTGATGCCTCGCAAGACGAAATTAATTCGTTCTGCGAGTTGTTTCGTATTGCGAAAAATTCATCTTGCGAAGCACGGTTTCCCATAGGAATGCATTGAAATTTTCATTTTGCGAAGCACGGCCATAGAAAAATTCATCTTGCGAGTCACCTAAAAAAAATCACAAAACCCTTTCGTCTAGCGAGTTTTTCGTTGCGCGAGGCATTCGTCTTGCGAGGTACCACTGTACAGCAATGTTGTTGTTGTTGTTGTCTTGTTTGATCACATGAATCCAGAACAGGGGACTTCTGAAGGGATTCTACAGGTGAAACTCGAAATTTAGAATATCATGGAAAAGTCCATTTATGTAAGCAATTGTTTTCATTAGCTACTGGAGTTTAATATATGAGATAGACTCATGACATGCAAAGTGAGATATGTCAAGCCTTTGCTTGTTATAATTGTGATGATTATGGCGTGCAGCTGATGAAAACCCCAAAGTTGAAATTGTTAATTTGGGGTTCTCATCAGCTGTACGCCATAATCATCACAATTATAACAAATAAAGGCTTGACATATCTCGCTTTGCATGTCATGAGTCTATCTCACATATTAGTTTCACCTTTTAAGTTGAATTACTGAAAGAAATGAACCTTTCCATGATATTCTAATTTTTCGAGTTTCACCTGTAGTTTGGGATAACCTCAGGTATCTGGGACCTCTGACTCCCTTCAAAAGTTGAAGATTCTGGAATCATGCGACCATTCACAACACTCCTAAGACAGATTCGTCCCCGACTTTTGGGAAAGCAAGTCAACAAAACGAATACGAACTGTTCCATTTGCCTGTAAAGGTTAGCATGAGAAGCTGACATCAATCGACAGCAAGGAAAATTAATGTAATACATGCTGATATAGACCTATTATCTTGGTCCACGTTAGATTCCAGCAGCAGGATAAAGCTCTCGGTGTCCCTGATGCTTAATCAAAGGCATTTGTGTATTGCTGTTCTCTTGGTGTTTGGTTTGCCAGGGAGATCAATCATCTTCCTAAAAACCCAGGGACATTTTTTCAATTTACCTGGTGTATTGTAGTCTGACGACTTCCGAAAGGTTTCCAGCCCTTAAAATGAATGGCATTTAATATAGGACAACATAAGAGAGGTTAGGGCTAGATGTGACCTTATTCAAATGTCGTTGCCATTACAAAGCCATTCCCAACATAATTATAATTAAATACTTTATGCCTTTCTTGCAAATCCTTTTGATCAATCACTGATATTAACATTAATATGTCATTGCCCCTCAGCAAATGCCTCCCCGCTCAAGTGTTTACGGATCATCAGGTTTCCATTAACAAAGTTGCAAGGTACTACCACACACCGGTCCTGGGTAAATTTACGTAAATTACCTCTTCATGAGAAATGGGGAAGGAGAGGAAACTTCCAGGCTTTGCCTGGAATAGGAGAACATCTCTTCTGCTTCTGCTTCTTTTTTAAAAGTATATTTCTAAGCAACAAAACCAGATAATACACATGGAAATTACGGTATATTAAAAAAACAGACACTGACAACAACAAAATAAGGGACAACTTGATGCATCTCAATGGACAAATATCTTTTTTTGATGGAGTTACAAGCTTGGTGGATCAGGGGAATGATGTGGACATAGTGTATCTTGACTTTAGTGAGGCTTTTGACAAAGTCCCCCATGATATTCTTGCAAGGAAGGTGGTAAAATGTGGGCTGAACGAGGTAACTGTTAGGTGGATTTGTAACTGGTTGACTGACTGAATCCAAAGAGTATTCATTAATGGTTCCTTGTCATCCTGGAAAAACAGGACAAGTGATGTGCCGCAGGGTTCTGTCCTGGGCCTGTTCTTGCTCAACGTCTGTATAAACGACTTAGTGAGGGGATACTAATCAAATCTGCAGATGACACCAAACTCAGAGGGGTAGCTAATTCCATAGAAGACAGAATCAGGATTCAAAATGACCTTAACAGATTGGAGAACTGGGTGCAAGCTAACAAAATGATTTTCAATAGGGGCAAATGCCAGGTTCTGCTCTTAGACAGGAAGAACCAGATGCACAAATACAGGATGGGGGACACCTGGCTTACTAGCAGTACATGTGAAAAGGATCTAGGGGTCTTAGTAGACCTCATGCTTAACATGAGTCAACAGAGTGATACAGAAGCAAAAAAAGCTAATGCTATTCTAGGCTGCATCAATGGAAGTATAGTGTCTACATCAATGGAAGTAATGGTACCACTCATACCTGGAGTCCTGTGTCCAGTTTTTGGTGCCACAATTTAAGAATATTGACAAGCTGGAAGGTGTGCAGAAGAGGGCAACCAAGATGATCAAAGGTCTGGAAAACAAGCCTTATGAGGAACAGTTGATGGAGTTTGGGTATGTTCAGCCCTACACAGCTTGGGACTGCAATACCTAAAAGAATACATCACCGTATATATAACCAATGGATCACTTCACTTTGCAAGAGAGGCCATTTTGCAGAGCCCATTTCATCAAAATGTCCATTCCATACAAGACAGGAATTTGACCTTTAGTGTGGTGGCAAATACCCTTTGGGAATTCTCTCCCATTGAATTTTAAACAGCTGTCATTGTCTTTTTTGGTGCCCACTGAAGATCTTCCTCTTTCAACCAGTCTTCAAAGTGGAGATCTTTATTATCCCAGTTTGCATCTGTATTGAAACAATTTCCAGTACTTTTTATACATGGAAGTGTTTCAAAACATTTGTATTGTATTGATACAGGGAATTTTCAAAAAAAATATTTTATGCATGGAACTTTTTTCAATTGATAGGGTCCCCCCCCCATTTCTTGCTTTGTAGTCGTAAATGTTTTGTTTGTTTTTATTTGTTTATTGCCTTGGGACCTAGTGATAAAGGAAGTAATCTAATACAATGCAATGCAATAAAAGTGTTGCAAGAATAGGAATAGGGCAGCATCCTGTTCTATTCATAGTTACCTCAACTTTTCACATGGGTGAACTCTTCAGAAGTTTACACCAGAAACAGTTTTAGGTTTCTGTTCATCATCTTTATTTCATTCCAAGCATTAAATTGAACAATCTATTTAAAAAAGACACAAGACAGGGGTGGTTTGTTAGAGTAAGTGTGGGTTGTTGTTGTTCTTTAAAGAAAGAAGCCATGGTGTATTACCTACAGCTGTGTTTTGCTACAGATGAAATTAAATGAAGGCAAATATTTGCAAAATGACATATTTTTACATCCCTACAAACGCCTGATGCGTTTCATGTAAATTATGGAAACATCAGTGGCTTTGTTGGTCTAAGTAACTATTTCCTTTGAACCAAATGAAAAGCCTGTTGTGCAGCGATACTGTGGATTATAAATTAGCGGGTTCTCATATGCTGCCCCCCCCCACCGCCCTTCTTCTTCATGCAATTACCTCCTCCGTAAGCTTTAGGCTAACTTCGGGAGAGCAGAAAAAAAATAAAAATTAAAATTAAAATAAACTGTGAAGTCGCTGAATTGAAACTTTGTGGCATGAGACTAATAGTAAACAAAGGTAGGTCAGGTTACTGTGCCGTCAAAAGAAAAGAAAAAAATTAGAGGGCTCCCACACACACCCCAGCAAAAGAAATAATTTTTTTAGTTGACTAAAGGCCTACTTTTGTTCCTGTTGAAATGTCTAAGATCAAGATTGAGTTTTTAATTAATGTCCCATGTTATATGACTAAACTGGGCTAACAGAGCCCATTGCCAGATAGAAATGATGTCGTTTGTAGCTAAGCAAATGGGTTTGTGGAACATGGGCCATTCTGTCATACCATTTTAAACAGTAATGGCTTCCCCCCAAAGAATTCCGAGGACTGTAGTTTGCTAAAGGTGCTGAGCTTTCTTAGGAGAACCCCATTCCCTCCACAGAGTTACAATTCTAAGAGTCAATCCCTCTTCCAGGGAATTCTGGGAATTGTAGCTCTGTGAGGCAGGAAGACCAACAGTAGGTGGAGCCAGAGCTAGAGCTTCGTTGTCCAGTGGCGAACGAAGCCGCTTGGCTGCCCAGAGTGGCAAAGCCAGGGGCATCCCCGGGGGCGGGGTGTCGCTCCGTAGCACGCATGCACATGTGTCGTACAGACCGGTGCATGTGCATGCGTCGTACAGAGCCGCGCATGCGTGCTCTGTGGCAAACCCTGCAAGCAAGCCATGGAGCAAGGCAGCCTGACTCTGCAGCGATGCCACGGCAAACCCCGCAAGCATCAGTTCTGAGTCTTCCAACATTCAGCTTTTATGGATGTTCATGAGTTCTAGTGTTAGGAGAGAGGGTCTGTCCATTTCCTCCATGTCACTACCATGCCCCCCCCCAAAAAAACTCCTAATGTAAGTAAGCAGAGTAATGAACATTACCATCTAAAAAGGGTCCCCCTTCCAGTAAGACCACAGTCCAGAGTCTAAAATAACTTAACTTCACAGCTGCTGGGTCTGCAACAAATGCCGTCGCCCATTTCCCTTGTGCAAAAATGTCTAAACTTAGCTGGAACCCTGAAAAGCTTACTTCTAATTATTTTCACAGATTTTTAATTTTGATTGCAATGAATGGGCAGCGCTTCAAAAATGGTCAGTTCTTTGGCTGCCCACAATACAAAATGAATGGACAAGCTGTTAAGATTGATAATCAGGCTGCCGGTCTCCTGGGCTGTGAGCTAGTTATACTGATGGACCCTGTAAGGAAATTGAAATCCGGCAAACACAGAGCTGCAGCTAGAGGCTATTAAAGAAGAAGAATCAGTATTGTATTCATTTTAGCCAGAACATGATGAGAACACCAGTGGGGATTATATAAGCATGTTTGAAAAAGCATCAAATGTTACATTTTCTCACCTTTGTTCAACAGCTCAAAAAGTGGTGTTCAGAGGTGGGGGGGGTGTATTAAGAGCTCAGAGAAGGAAGGACATTCAGCAAGGTCACACGAACACACAAACACACACACACACAGCAGCAGAAACAACATCAACATTGCCATAAATATCTCACAGCAGTCAAATGTATTCATGGCAGTAAAAATAAACTTATTTTCATTATTAGCACTTCAACCACTATTAGTATTGTTGTTCCTACCGTGTTATTACTATCATTACTATTATTGCTGTAATTACTTTTATTATCATTACTGCTACTGCTACTATTACTTTATGAAATTACTACTTTACTACTACTCCTATACTTATTATTACTCCTACTACTGATTCTATTTTTTTCTATTTACTCCTATTGCTGTTTTTATTATTCTACAACAAAATATTGCAAGGTGGGGTCCTTCTACACAGCCCTGCCACTTTCCAGGATACTCCATTCCATTCCGCCTTCCACCCAGTTTTCTGTGTCCCTGCCCCCATCAGAACTAGCCAGCATTCCATTACCACTGAGCATGCTCAGTCCTCGCTGACCTGCTTTTCCTCCCCTGCCCCGAGAGTTGTATTCGTGCTTGAGCAGATCAGATCTCCTCTTGCAGAATGGCTCCTTCCTTTCCTCTTACCTGCTCTGTAGCCCCTTATGTGTCCCAAAAATCTGCTTCAGAAGGGGAGGCAAGGATGAAGAAGCCCTGCTGCACGAGTCAAAGCCTACATCTGTGGAATGCTGGATTTCCCCCAGAAGGTTTTCCCCCACCCAAAGATTCGCTGTGCTACTGTAAAACTTGGAATTTCCCCCCAGGTCAGCTGATACCACCATCTTTTGCATTGGAAGAAATGGAGGCAGTGAGAGATTTTACTTTCTTGGGTTCCATGATCACTGCACATGGTGACAGCAGTCACGAAATTAAAAGACGCCTGCTTCTTGGGAGAAAAGCAATGACAAACCTAGACAGCATCTTAAAAAGCAGAGACATCACCTTGCCAACAAAGGTCCGTATAGTTAAAGCTATGGTTTTCCCAGTAGTGATGTATGGAAGTGAGAGCTGGACCATAAAGAAGGCTGATCGCCGAAGAATTGATGCTTTTGAATTATGGTGCTGGAGGAGACTCTTGAGAGTCCCATGGACTGCAAGAAGATCAAACCTATCCATTCTGAAGGAAATCAGCCCTGAGTGCTCACTGGAAGGACAGATCCTGAAGCTGAGGCTCCAATACTTTGGCCACCTCATGAGAAGAGAAGACTCCCTGGAAAAGACCCTGATGTTGGGAAAGATGGAGGGCACAAGGAGAAGGGCACGACAGAGGATGAGATGGTTGGACAGTGTTCTCGAAGCTACCAACATCAGTTCTTACCAAACTGTGGGTGGCAGCAGAAGACAGGAGTGCCTAGCATGCTCTGGTCCATGGGGTCACAAAGAGTCGGACACAACTAAAAGACTAAACAACAACAACAACAACAACATGAGGACTGATACTCTGCATGCTAAAATCATCATTTGATTGGTTTTCAGTATTTATACCCCAAACTTTCTATTCAAAACTTTTTAACCTAGTGGCTGAAACACTGCAAGTTTGGGACCAAGTTAAATGCCTTTGTGGGAAATATTTCATAACCAGGGCACAACCACAGGTGCTACTTACCCAGTCAGGGAAGCTCAAAGAAAAGTTTCCAATGATAATCTTAAGAGCCACACAAGTTCATACACGAATACTGAACAGAACTTGCCAATCAAGGGGAGGGGGGAATAAATGTGTACAATTATATAAATTTACTGAATGACATACTTTGAATAACTTGTTTTCTCTGCCTAGACTTTACATCCGTTTTGATTCATGCTAGGAACAGCCTGTTTGGTTGGCGATTTTCTCCCACCGGCAGCCAAATGAGTTAGAAATTATTCCAGCCTTTCTGGTGTGTTTACATTAGCTAGGAACTTGGCAAAATTGCACGTGAAATTATTTTAATCCCCGGCATGACAAAGAAAGGAAGTTTGAACAAAAGTGGTATGTAAACATTCTGTTTTCTCTATAGTAAATGTATTTGAGAAATTAAACATATTTCTGAAAATGGAACAAACTTGTTTACTTTCATACAGTGGCTTAAAAAGAAGAAGAATGTGAGCACAGTTTGTGCCTCTGGTTATACCTGACAATAATAATAGGACTTCAGAGTCAAATTATGCCAGAAAATACTCTGAATCCACTTCCAATTGATGATTTTGGTGTTTTCGGCAACTTTCAGGGGGCAGGTAAAATTCTGACACCTTGTATGCAGAAAAGTCTTGCCTAAATACAAGGTAGACATGTTTTTATCTTGTCCTTTTATGTTGTGAACCGCCCTACGAATGAAGGCTGGCATACAAATAAGGGGTAACCCATAGCCCCCCATAAGTTGTTGGACTCCAATTCCCATCAACCCCAGCCAGCATAACTAATGATATGGGATGATGGTAGTTGATGATGCCTCAAAACACCTGAAGGACCACAGGCTTCCCAGGCGGTTCTTGAACTGTGCCAAAGCAAGTGTCCTTCATGCAGGGGAAACAGCAGGAAAAGCTTTTTCCTGAAAAATTGGCATGCCTTTAGGACTGCACTCACTACAAGTGACCTTTTGCATCCTTTCAGGGGGGCTGTCAGGTCCTGACCCATAGATCATGCCCATGTTCCTTTGAGTAACGGCTGTAGCTCAGTGGTAGAGCATCTGCTTTGCATACCAGGTTCAATCCTCCAGGTAAGGTTGGAAGAGAGTCCCTGTTTCAAACCTCTGCCAGTCAGTGTGGACTATACAGTGGTACCTTGACTTACGAGCGACTCGACTTCCGTATTTTTCGACTTCCAAATGACCCCCGGAAGCGAAAAAATGGCCGCCGCTTCCTAAATTTTCAAATTGCGAAGGGAAAGCGGTGGCACGATACCTCGACTTACGAAAATTTGAATGTGCTTTTTTCGACTTCCGAATTTTTCCCCCGTTCCGAGATGGCGCCTTCGACTTACGAAGATTTCGACTTACGAGCGCGCCTTCGGAATGGATTAATTTCGTAAGTCGAGGTACCACTGTACTGAACAAGATGGACCAATTGTTTGTTGAAAATGTATAATTTGCTCCTGGAATGGGATACCAAAGATGAACAGGTCGAATCTGTGATGAGACAATGGGCGGAAGAAGTGGGACACGATATACAAATGACAGTCTGGGAGACACTATGGAAAATAGATCTGAAACTTATGGCATGTTCTTTATTGAAAGACAATTATATGAAAATGATGTACCGGTGGTATTTGACCCCGGTAAAACTAGCAAAAATGTATAGAACAAGTACCAATATATGTTGGAATTGTAAAGAAAAAGAAGGTACCTTCTATCATATGTGGTGGACCTGTAATATAACTAAAAAGTTCTGGGAAATGATATATAATGAAATGAAAAAGAATTTCAAAATTATTAGGGATTATAGGCACCAAGATCCCAAAGGACCAGAGGAAACTGTTCATGTATGCTACAATGGCTGCCCAAATGTTACTAGCCCAGAGATGGAAGGAAGAGACAGCCCCGACCAGAGAAGAATGGCAAATCAAGTTGATGGACTGTGCCAAAATGGCAAAACTAACTGGCAAGCTCGGGAATCAAAAAGACAATAAATTTAAAAAAGAATGGAAAATGTTTATAATGTATATACAAAATCATTGTAAACAAGTCAAAACATTAGCAGGATTTTAGATACACTTGTAATGTAACAGAACATATAGACAACTTAGGAAGTTGAAAAATTGGAGAAGTACTGATATGCAGTTGAAAATAGAATCAAAAGGACACATGGAAGGGATGGGGGGAAGTCAGGAGATTCAGAGCAATCTTGATATTTGGATTTTGTACTGTTTTATGTTGTATGTTTATATTTTTGAAAATCAAATAACAAGATTATTAAAAAAATAAAAAATAGATGGACCAATTCTCTGACTCAGCATAACTATATTCCTGGTTCAACAGAGCTCTCAAGATGTTAGACCCGAGTGCTCTAAATCCTCCTCCAAAAGGCTATCGATGTAACTTTTGCACAGTTGAATGTCCCATTTGCATTCAGAAGGATTATCGCCATCCGTGTGCAGAATGCTAACTTCGCAGAGAAAGACCCCAGGATCTCCGTGATATTTGTCATATAATGGCTCCGTTTATTTGTGTAAATATGAGCATCCATCAACTGCACAAAACAGACTTTTCATTAGCCGTTTTACCATGGCGGGGGAAAGCTATTAATTTAGTCAGTTCCTTACAATAAACTCTTGGGTTGCTGCGATACCAGAAACTGATGAAAAGAAAATAAATGTTAAGACTGTATTAGATGTAAAGGTTAATCCATAAATCAAAAGGAAAATGTCAGTTGCCTTTTAACATTGATTGAGATGTAATTTGGTGTCGGGAGCAATGTGTTTGTTATATAAATTCGCAAATCCTCTCCTGTTTAGGAGCCCAGGTCTTTGTAACCTGAAACAAATTAAGTCATTTGTTTTGTTTATATAACCACATCAAGATTGATCACCTTGTTCCATTTTGCTTTCCATGGATTGCACATTTAAAAAGAAATGAATATTTACAGCTGTCTGTTCAGCTCCTGATGGCTGGCAGACATGGAATGCCACATTGCATTGAGTTTCCATTAATTTACTTTAAATATCATTTCATCAAATGCATGTTTATTGTCTATTTTAAATGTTATAATATTATAGACTTAAAAAAAAAAAAACTGACCAGGAGAGTGTGTACAGAAAGAGCCTGGCTATATATCACAGATAGACTACTGTAATACTCTCTCTATGAGGCTGTCCTTACACCTGCAGCTTGTGCAGAATGCTGCAGCCCAGGTGGTGAATGGTCCTTCTTACCAGACACATATGATACTATGAAGAAGAAGAAGAAGAAGAAGAAGAAGAAGAAGAAGAAGAAGAAGAGGAGGAGGAGGAGGAGGAGGAGGAGGAGTTTGGATTTGATATCCCACTTTATCACTACCTGAAGGAGTCTCAAAGCGGCTAACATTCTCCTTTCCCTTCCTCCCCCACAACAAACACTCTGTGAGGTGAGTGGGGCTGAGAGACTTCAAAGAAGTGTGACTAGCCCAAGGTCACCCAGCAGCTGCATGTGGAGGAGCGGAGATGCGAACCCGGTTCCCCAGATCACGAGTCTACCGCTCTTAACCACTACACCACACTGGCTCACTGTGGCTAAGAGATCTGCACTGGCTGCTTATCAGCCGCCAAGCCAGTTTGAAGGTATTGTTATTTACGTACAAAGCACAAAATAATTCTGGACCATCTTACCTGAAATATCACATTCCCCTCTGAATTGCCTGTAAGGAAATCCCTGTTTGTGGGCTAATGCCCTTCTGGGATTCCGTTGCTGTGCTCCTCTCCCCAGGAGGGAAGAAGGGAGATGGGAGTCCTGCTTCAGAACTGAGGCAGCCTCATGCTAGGAGGGAGAATTACTCATCTTCTCCAGTCTGTGGTCTCAGCCTAGGAGCCAACTCCTACGGGCCATGGGGACTTTGGCTCCCACAATAAAATATTTGAGGGGGCCCCCCCCCCCAAGTTGATGGGCATTCCCATTCAAATGGTATGTGTGCACTGTTTCATGTGATCGATTTTGTGGGGTGGTGCTTACTTGGACCCCCACAATATTTTATTCAAGTTGGCACCCCTGCCCCCATGCCAACTTCCTGTTACCCTTCATGGCTTGTCTCAGCCTAGCAAGACCCTGGGAGTCATGACAGCATTTCCTCCCTAATATAATGCATTTCTGTATGTTAGTTTCACAAATATATGCATTTCTATCCACACTTTACCCCGATGTATGCATTATTGTTCTGTATGCATTACCACTGCAGGAGATTGCAAAATTCGGAGAAATTGCGAACTTTGAAGGGTGGTCGTGCTTTGGTTCTTGCATTGTTTCAGAGAGTGTGGGTAGGTTCAAATATAAATGTGAAGTCATCGCCCCCACCCTGGTCCCATCTAATGCCTTTTTGTGGAACTGCAGAAGTACCTTCTGCTTATGCCTGACCCTGCCATCAGGCAGAGTGAAGGGTTTCCAGTTAGAAGAAGAAAATTGGAGATGAGGCAAGCTGGGCTGAACTAGCATAAGGGGACAAGCAATCAAGGCCAGTCCTACCATTAGACAGAGTGAGCCAGCTGCCTCAGGCAGCTGATGTTGGGTTTTGTGAAAGGGCAGTACAGCCTTTATAGAAGAGCTGCTCTGCTCCAGAGGAAGAACTGAGGGGAGAGAGGATTTCTGCTGGTCATCAGGCAATGGCTTTCCCACCTGTCTTCTCCACCTTCCAGCTCTGGGAACCTTCCCCAGATGTTGACTTTGAGAACAGCAGAAGCAGCTGGGAAGAGAGGAGTTCAGGGATATTTTTTTTAAAAAAATTTTATAAGTTGTGTGTCTTGTTTCTCAATTTGATCCTTTTACATGGTTTTGTATGTTTTGTGGTATTTTATGGATTGTGATTTGCTGTTATCTTAATTGATTATAGATTGGTAATTCTTTATTGTAATTGATAAGTGTAAACTGTTTATTATTTGCTGGTGTTTAATTTTACTGTTTACTATTGGATTTTCCCAGTAGTGATGTATGGAAGTGAGAGCTGGACCATAAAGAAGACTGATCGCCGAAGAATTGATGCTTTTGAATTATGGTGCTGGAGGAGACTCTTGAGAGTCCCATGGACTGCAAAAAGATCAAACTTATCCATCCTTAAAGAAATCAGCCCTGAGTGCTCACTGGAAGGACAGATCCTGAAGTTGAGGCTCCAGTACTTTGGCCACCTCATGAGAAGAGAAGACTCCCTAGAAAAGACCCTGATGTTGGGAAAGATGGAGGGCACAAGGAGAAGGGGACGACAGAGGATGAGATGGTTGGACAGTGTTCTCGAAGCGACTAGCATGAGTTTGGCCAAACTGCGGGAGGCAGTGAAAGATAGGTGTGCCTGGCGTGCTCTGGTCCATGGGGTCACGAAGAGTTGGACACGACTGAACGACTGAAGAACAACAACAACATTGGATTCTAATGGATTGTTTAATATTGCTTTATTTGATATAAGTTGTTTATTTTAAAGTTATTGTGACTTTTTATATTGGATCAGACTGTCACTATTAATTTTTGATGTTTTATTATTTTAATAGGTGTTGGAAGCTGCCCAGCCAGTAGTGCAGGGTATAAATAATAAATTGCTGTTGTTATCATTATCATTATCATTATCCTCATTGAGTGTTAATACAATAATATCAATGGACTTTTTAGCTCAGAGAAAAGGTGAGTAAGAACAGATGTGATAGAAGTTTATAAAATTCTGCACGGCACAGAGAAAGTCAATAGAGAAAAGTTTTTCTCACTGTCTTATATCCCGTAGAGATCCAAGGAAACTGGATGTTGGAAGATTCGGGACAGATGAAAGAAAGCACTTCTTCACACAGTGCATAGTTAAACTATGGAACTCTTTCCTGCAGGAGGCAGTGATGACCATCAACCTGGATGGCTTTAAAAGAGAATTGGACAAATTCATGGAGGATAAGGCCACCAATGGCTACTAGCCATGGGCTCTTCCTCAATGGCCAGAGGCAGCAATGCTCTGCATTCCAGTTGCTGGAAACCATGGGAGGAAAGGGTTCTCTCTTGCTTACTGGTTCACCACAGGCATTCAGTTGTCCACTGTGAGAACAGGATGCTAGACTAGATGGACCCTTGGCCTGATCCAGCAGGGCCCTCTTCTGTTCTAGTCTACTGCTGGTGACAGGAAGAGGTACTTGTGAGATTTTACTGCCCAGGAATGCCTTTCTTCTCCTTTATGGTGCAATTTTCCTGGTCCAAATACAGCCACGTCAGTTTCAGTCACAGGAAGCACTCTAGGGAATACTTTCACATGGCAATGGTTCCACTTGGTGGCCACAGACAGCTTGTAAATTGAGAATACAAACCCTACAGAGGAATTTCATGTCAGTGCCAGCTGCGTTTTGGAATGTTCAGCACTAGCATGGAAACTGTGGTACCCAGGAAGGGATTCAAGGATGGGGGTGTGGCTCTTGCATATCAGTTGAGTGACCACTACGTAAAAGCAGTTCTAGCAGTTCCAACAACCTTAAGAATCAATGGCTAGGGAAAGAATCCAACACAAACTAGATATAGTAGCCAAATTTGGAAGCAAGGGGGCAGCAAATGACAACATTGTCTAATCTCTATGTTTACCTCCCTCCCTTTAATGGACCATCCTGTTTCAGGCAGGAAGATGTTAGTAAAGGGTTAAGGTCGCACCAGCAACCTGTTTCCATGCTAGAAAATATTTATTTCTCTTTCATACTGATCGGTCTCAGGGGGCAACTCACTTTTGTAGGACAGACAAGATAAAGGGCTTCTTTCAATGAAGCCTATTTAACTTACATAATTCACAGCCACAAGATAGGGATGCTGATAATCACTAGACAAGAGACAAAACAGAGTTAATGTCACTCATGCAAATGTAAATCAGATCGATGGCTTGAATATATTATGCAATGCAGGCCTGAGAGGCCCACTGTGGATTAGACACATGGGTCAAAGAATTGTAGCATTGGAAAGGAAACCCCCCCCCAGCAAGGCAGTAATGTCAACTAAAACATCAATGATAGCTGGCCATCCAATCTCTGCTTAAAAAATTCCAAGAAGGAGAATCCACCAACTTCTGAAGGAGTTCATTTCTCTCTCAAACAGCTCTTACTGTCAGAAAGCTCTTCCAAATGTTTAGTTGGAAACTCCTTTCTTGTCACTTGAAACCATTGGTTCAAGTCCTAGCCTCCGGAGCAGGAGAAAACAAGCTTGCTCCATCTTCCACGTGACAGCCCTCGAGACATTTGAAGATAGTTATCATATCTCCTCTCATCTAGGCCAAACATACCCAAACTCCTTCAACTGTTCCTCATGAGGTTCGTTTTCCAGACCCTTGATTGTCAATTTCCCTCTTCTGCACATTTTCCAGCTTGTCAATATCCTTCTTCAATTGTGGTGCCCAAAACTGTACACAGTACTCCAGGTGTAGTCTGACCAAGGCAGAACAGAGTAATACTATTACTTCCATTGATCCTGACGGTATACTCCTATTGATGCAGCCTAGAATAGCATTAACTCCAACCCTAAAAACTGTGCCATTTCTCGCTTACTCTTTGTACTTATTGAGACAAGATGTCTGCTATTTCTCTCCTTCATTTCTATTCATCCTGTAAATAGTTCTTACCAAGATACAGTGGTATCTCGGGTTACAAATGCTTTGGGTTACGAACTCTGCTAACCCGGAAGTAGTGCCTCGGGTTGAGAACTTTGTCCCAGGATGAGAACGGAAATCGTGTGCCGGCGGCACGGCAGCAGCGGGAGGCCCCCATTAGCGAAAGCGCGCCTCCGTTTAAGAATGTGATACCACCGTCTGCAAACTGAAGTGGTACAATCCACTAAGAAGCCAAGTGACATGATTCCGCCGGATGCAGAATCAACTCCTGCAAAATTCAGATTTTTATAAATCCTTGTCGCAAATTGTACAGGGCTTTATACCACAGCACATCTATTTTAGTCCTCAAACAGCTTATGAAAAGAATTTAACAAAATCCTCTTCCTTTCTCCCTCACATTCCAACTATCACCTGCCACTAGATGGCAGGAACAAACAAACAAACAAACCAGACAGCAACAACATATCAGGTAAGTTGAACTCCTAAAGGGACTCTAGAATCAAGCTTATTTTTATTGCATAGATGTAGATAGATTGATATGATATGATATGATATGATATGATATGATATGATAGATTTGGATACAGACACACACGCACACTTTAGTTTGATACAGGTATTTAAAAATGCTAAAGTTTTATTATTATTTATTATTTATTATTATTATTATTTTCTTGGGCACCAACATTTCCTTCATCCAAAGGGGGAAAATGGCTGCTTTGTGAAACAATGCTTTTCTTTTTTAACTTTACAAGGTTGTTATTGTACTCAGGGGCGTAGCAAGGGGGGCATAAGGGGTGGTCTGCCCCATGTTCCATAAGGGAGGGGGTGACACTACTAGGGCGGTTCATAAAAAAAACTTTTTAAAAATGCCTGCTCCAAAGGTCTTATCTTACTATACTAGGGATTATATAGCTATATATGAAATTTCATGCATATCGGTTAATATCTTGACCCTCCTCCACCAAAATAGCTGTTTACTTGGCTGTTTTCCTATGTCGTGAAGGCTGAAATTTCAGTTCAGTGGAGCACTTACTGTTCCCAACCCTAACCCTGTGGAAAGCCATCTAATTAGACTTTAATTTGATTTTGAGATGTTTTTAGGAGGTAATTTAATTATTGTTTGATTTTATACCAATGTTATGTATCTGATGTTAGCCACCCTGAGCCCGACTTCGGCCGGGGAGGGCGGGATATAAATAAAAGTTTATTATTATTATTACTTGTTATTATTCCTTTGTAAGAAAATATGAAATAACGTAAAACCATTTTTGCAGGGGGGAATCAATGGGGGGGGTTGACAAGAAATTTTCCACACCGGGTACCACCTGACCTTCCTATGTCTCTGATTGTACTTCACCTATTACAGTATTTGTTACAATGGATTCCAAATATCATTGAATTTCGCTATATCAAGTCTGTGTTTATATGCAAATTGCTCATATGTTGTGAGTTTGCATACATCTTCAATGAGTTTGTATAAGTCTTCAATCCAATCGTAGAAGGGAGCCGCATTTTTATTTTTCCAATTCATCAGTATCAGTCTTTTTGCTGTGGTAAGGGCACGGAGAGTCCACTCGTATTGTCCTTTTGTAAGGTTCCATGTGCTGGGTATAGAATTCAAGAGGATATTTTGCTCTGTAAATGTAAGGTTGTTCCGTACAGTTCTGTTGATATCTTCTGCCAAAAACCTTTTAATATAGGATAATGAAGGAAAAAAACATGTTTTAGAGAAGCATTATCCCTATTGCATCTCCAACAGTTAGATACCTTAGATAGCCCTTTTTTAAAAGTTAAAATTTATATGTTGGGTAAGGGATGTAGATCAGTGGCAGAGCATCTATTCTGCATGCAAGAGGCCCCTGTTTCAATCCTCAGCATCTCCGGGTAGAGGTGAGAAAGGTGCCTTGTCTGAAATTCTGGAGAGACCCTGTCAGTCAGTGTAGACAATACTGAGCTAGTAGGACCACTGGTCTGACTCTGTGTAAGGCAGTCTCTGATGTTCCACGCCACATAACAGGCACCTTTCTTTCAGATAAAATAGGCATGCAATAGGCAGAATAGTACCCTCTTTATGGGGCCTGGCCATTCAAATGTGCCTTAACCAAGTGACAAAAGCAAGCTACTGGGTTCCATATTTCATTAGCACATTCAAAGACATTAACTTTTTTTTTTATTGGACACCATCAAGTTGACTAATAAAAGACCTTACCTCTCATCAGCTCTGAGTCTGCCTGCCATTGGATCTGGCGCCACCTACTGCTGGCCTCTCTGCCTTCCACCCATTGCTTTTTATCCTTCAGGATGCAGTTAACCTGTCAGGGTAGGACTTTGGGGGTGGAAATACAGCAGGACAGGCTTGCTTCATTGGGAAGCTAGAAAGGTGATACACAGTGCCATCTAAATAGGAGCAGGGAGGTTGAAATATTATTCAGGCCAGAGCCTACAACTACCTAACCACATCATTGCCACAATCTGCAGACCTCTAGAAGCCTGATCTAGATTTGTTTTGGGGGAGCTAGGCCCTGATTTCAAATGGTCTAGAGTTCGATCCAAAATGGATCCATGCAGAGCTGGCCCACTCATGAGACAAGGCGAGGCAGTTGCCTCAGGTGGCAGGATCCGCAGGGGCAGCAGGTCCCGATTTAGCTTTTTATCCTCAAATTGTCCCTGAGGTAGATATTCACTCACTCCTTCTTCCCTGGCGTGGAGGGGGCGCCATTTTGTGGCTCCCCTCAGGTGCCCAAATGTCTTGGGCTGGCTCTGGATCCATGGGAGGAGATAGGAGCAGACAGATCCGGCATCACCATCCAAAGTTTTGCTGAGCTGCTGTCTCTAGTGAAAGCAAATACATTGAAATTACACAGAAGGAGTGTTGGGGTTGAGAGAGAAAGTTGACTTGTGCATCCATCTGGATTTCCTGGAGGATTGGCTGAGGGGAATTCCGCCACACATCACCCCAACTCAGCGGAAAACTCTGCCCCATGGCGTATCTCATTTCACTGGGATTACCAACAGCTTGAGACGTTGACTAAGAGGCTGGAAACTTCCCCAGGAATGCAAAAGGGTTCCTCTTTCCCAGGCCATTAAAAAAAGAAGTCATTTGTTTGTGTAACCTTAATATAGGCACACTTCATCTTAACCATTATAGAACTACTGTACAGAACACACACACCCCACCATTTCTACCATACAGCTGTTAGACTACAGAGTCCCCAAAACAGACATGAACAATTTAGAGTTTGGGGTCCCCACTTAAAAAAAAAAAACCAGTTCAACCTTACAGACATGAACATTATCTAGGTGATGAGGTTAAAAACCAAAAACAGAATTTTAGGGAGGCCCTATTTTTCCCACGAGGTGGCAGTAGAATTAAAGGTTTAGGGGGAACGATTTTTCTGGAAGCTTAGAAATGACAGGGGAAAGATCTCAGTGACTGTTCAAAAAAGCATTGCAAGCACTCTCTATCTATCATCTATCTATCTATCTCTCAGGGAGATTTGGGACAGCCATGTTCAACTTCTTTGTAGAGGGACGCAGCTCACCAAATTGGATGGGTGGGAACAACACAATATTGCTGAGCCTGGAAATGAATGTCTTTCAACTTTTATGTTGCCCAAACTGAAGAAAGGAGTGCGGGGGGGGGGGGGAGTAAGAATCATTCTCTTCAGATACCACATCAGAAGCCACTCTCTGACAGTGCAGAGCCATATTCTCCTAAATTGTGAGATGAACTTCACGTAAAGCTTCAAGGGGCAGGTCACGCTCCTGTCGGTACATCCAGTATTTGTTTGTGTGTGTGGTTAAGGCACGCAGAATTGTCTTCAAGTGTCAGTTCATGGCAATGGGAACACATTGAGTAACCTAGAGGGGGCAGTAAACTCACCATCTCAATTATGCTCCTACTTTGACACTAGAGATTGTCCCCGAGACCCAGAGACATTGCAAAACAGTATTTCATTGATGTATGAAGACTCATCAGAACACAGTTTGATGGCACCATAGTGCAGAACAGCCTCCGGCAATCTGGTGCCCTCCAGATGGTTTTGGATGACAATACAGGAGTTCCAGCCACCTGGAGTCCAAGGCAGCTGTGGTCCAAACACATCTAGGAGGCATCATGGAAGCATGGCACAGGTGGTGTGAACTGTGAGGTGGAGCTCTGTGTGGATGCAGATCCTAACATTATAACAAATGTGAACGCTTCTGGTTCAGAGAGGCATTATGCCTTTGAGTACCAGCTGCAGGCAGCCAAAAATGGGAGCAGATGATCCCCTTTTCTGGGGGGTGTAGGTTGTTAAGATTAAAAGGGTTATTAGGAGACCCCCCCCTTCCCCACACAAAGCTACAGTTCCCAGAGTTCCCTGGGAATAGATGTTGACTGTTAAACCACTCTGGGAACTGTGGTTCTGAGAGGGGCAACAGAGGTTCTCCTGAAAACTCTCAGCACCCTTAACAAACTATAAGTCCCAGGAGCTGCATATTCTTGCACTGCAAGAGGTTGGACTAGATGATCCTCAGGATCCCTTCCAACTCTACAATTCTCTGATTCTTTAGGGAAAGCCCCGAGTGTTTAAAGTGACCTGACACTGCTTTAAATGCATAGGGCAGATGGGTCCTCTGTGTTGTGACCACTCCCTGACAGAGACCAGGGCACAGTAAATAATGAGATGTCCCTTGACAGAAGCCCTTTGATTCGCGCGTGAATGTTTCTCTTTGCTGTTGCTTTGCGCATATTACAGATTTCCCTGCTTGCCTGTGCAACAGGAGGTGAGAGGAAGAATGCCCCCAAGGGAGGGGGGGATGTCACATTTTTATAGCGCCCTTCCTGAGCAATTAATATAAATCACTCAGAAAAGGAGGTTGGATAAGAGCAATTCTATAATCCACCGGTTGAAACTAAACCAATTTACCAGGCTGAAAAACTAACACACATTCTCTCACACACATGAACTTGAAAGCAACATAAGATGTGTGCATGGAGCAGAGGTGTCTGCAGCTATTTATGGCTGCCCTTTGAATGGGTAAGGAGTGAAATTTGTTTGGTTAAGGCTGGAGACGGAGTCTTAGCTTGGGCACATTCTGGAGTGCTTTGACTGTACCTCCTTTGAATGGAAGGCCTTCAAAATCTTTCTCTGGTATCAGACTGCATTTTTTCCCACCTCTCCCCTGAGCAGCTTTAGGTTGGCAGACTCAGCTTCATTCCCCTTTCCCCGTTTATTTTCACAACAGTCCTGTGAGGTAGGTCAACGCGAGGAACCATGACTGACCCAAGGTCGGCTTTGGCGAAGAGTAGGGGTGGAGGAGACGTTAGATTTGATATGCATTTGAAGCTGAATCAAATTTGCACTTTCCCAAACAGTACAAGAAGAAGGAAACACAGATGGCCTTCAAAAGCCGCAATGCATGTATTAGGGGGAATTGCTTGCAAAACGGTGTATATGTCAAACCTGCATGTAAAAATGTGTTTAATAGGAGAATTTCAGCACTAAAAGGCTGGTGGATTTTCCTCAGATCACAAATTGCTGCAAAATGTGGGGAACTGATTTTAAGATTGGAAAAGTGAGGAAATGACAGAACTGAACTTGACAGATTCTTCCATCCCTTGGTAAGGAATTAATACTGGACCTTCCTCATCTAAGTCTGATATGTTATGCCCAGAGATTTGGAAACCGTTGCCATTGATATGTTTTTCGGATAACAGTTTCCATCATCCTTCATCACTGGCCACACTGGCAGGACCAGTGCTAGGGTTTCTGGCGCCCTAGGCGAGACCACCTTCTGGTGCCCCCGCCCCCCTGCCAAAGCCTGCTTTAGCGGGAGGTGGGGGGTGGTGGAGAGGCAAGCAGCAGTTTCTCCGCTGTAGCAGAGAAGCTGCTGCTAGCCCGTCCCGTCCCCCCCCCCGCCCAAGCCTGGCCAGCGCCCCCTCCATTTTGGCGCCCTAGGCAATTGCCCAGTAGTTCGCCTTAATGGACGCGCCGGCCCTGCACACTGGCTAGGACTATTCGTAGCTTTTATCTCAGTGGGTTCAATCTCAGTGGGTCCTTTGTCCCTTTTCGACTTCTTGCTTATGTGCTGCTTACACCTTTTCATTTCAAATGGTGTTGCGCAAGCCACCCTGAAGCCTGCTAGATAAGGCAAAAAGAATCTAAACAAATAACATCAGAACGCCCATCATTATATGTAGCATTCTCTCACATAAACTGGAAAATATGAGTGAACGGTGGGCCGTCTGCCAGATATTTAAATCGCCATGAACCAGCTCCTCTGAGCTCATTTGGAAAAGCTGGTGGATTGTACTGCCATTCACCAATTTCAGTGCAGGCCAAAAAAAGAAATGCTGAACACTTGGGAATCCTGTTTGGTTGCCAACCTCTGACAACAGTTTCAAGTTTTTGTTTTTGTTAAGAAGTTTAATGTATGGCTGATCACCATATGAGAAGACGTTTACTGCTATGCAGAGCTATTTTTTCTAGAAAAGAGGTACCGGAACTCACTATGGACACCTCCCTCACTTAGAACGCCAATGGTGCCCACCTGAGAGGTGTCGGCACTGAGTTCATGCAAGTTCCGGAAGTTAAAAAGCCCTGCTGCCAGGCAAAATGAGCTAGGAACCCTAGCCATCTTAGATCTCTCCCTGTAGCAGTTCAAGTACCTATTTGCATCTGTATCAGCCACAAACACCAGATTTCAGCTAAGTGTGGGTGAATTGTGTCAAGTCTGGTCCCTTGTTTTTCCAACCTAAACTTCAATTCTCCACATTTCCACATCAGTTTGTGATTTTATTTATTTTTTGAAACTCCTCCTGAAAATTCATCAGCATTTTAGTGCGAATTTCTCTTACGACACACAATTTTGCAAAGCAATTTTCTCTCGGGAAAATGCATTTTTTTCATATTATTGATGCACATTTTCCCCCAATATGTGCATTTTGGTACACATTACCTGGCTGGAGAACTGGGACTGCAAAATTCGGAGAAGTGTGAATGGCTGGAGAACTGGGACTGCAAAATTCGGAGAAGTGTGAATGTCAGAGGATAGCTTTTTGGATTCTTGGATTGTTTCAGAAAATGTGAATTAGATGGGTTCACCTTTATATGGGTTAACTCTTCTTCTTCTTCTTCTTCTTCTTCTTCTTCTTCTTCTTCTTCTTCTTCTTCTATGTGAACTGAATCAAATTCTTCTCCCATGCCTAGCTTCAACTTCTGTTGGGCACCCAAACTGAGTCAGACCAACCTACCGTGAGTTCCATTAGGGCCCAGATTCCTACATCTTTCTGTCTGTTTTAAGTTATGATTTTGTAGAGAAGAGTTTTGGATGAAGAAGAGTTTGGATTTGATATCCCTATGAACACTTTTTAAAGCAACACCCCCCCCCCGGAAAAGAGGGCTATTTTATCAGAGAGTTACTGAATATGTCATTTACCCTCACCCAGTGCCTAAGAATAAATACTGGAGGATACAGTATTTATTGATCAGCTAATTGTGTTTATATCTCATCTTTCCTCCATGGAGCTCAAGGGAGTGTTAATTGTTCTCCCTCTCCCGATTTCATCTTCACAACAACCTTGTGAGGTAGGCTGGGCTGAGAGGCAACAAGCTTCATGGCTGAGTGGGGATTTGAATCCCTGGTCTGCTGGTTTCCTGGGTCCTAGTCCAGCACTCTAACCCTACACTTCACATGGTGCCCAAGCTGCCATCATTGCTGACACTTGTGATGTCATTAAACAGAATATTAATGACACTTGTGGTGTCATTAATATAGAAAAGGGAGGGAGGAAGGGAAGGGAAGGTGTGCCTCTAACTCAGTTGGTGGTGAGCGCCATGCCCCCCACCCTGCAATTACGGGCATATTTTGCTGGTTAGAGACTATTCAGCAACACTCCTCCCATCACTATTACTGCCATTTTGTCTCCAGTGAATAGGATGGAGGTTTATGGAGGGCCATTTTCACCCACACCAGTGCTACCACCACCGCAGCACTTTGGGACACAAATCCAGAACCCAATTTAGTAGAATCAGCAGGAGGACCCCCCCCCCCAGGGCTGGCACAGCACATTTGGAAGCAACAGAAGTAATAAGCATTACCATCTAAAGCAGGGGGCTAGGGTGTACCTGGCCAAAAAATATTGCTGGACTCCAACTCCCATCAGCCCCAGCCAGCCTGGCTAATGGTCATGGATTATGGGAATTGGAGTCCAGGAATTTCTAGAGGGCCCAGGTTCCCCATCCCTGATCTGAAGAGTGGAAAATATTTGGAGTCTAAAATTACCTAACTGCCCAGCTCTAGCAAAAATGGAGAGAGAGAGAGAGAAGCAGATGCAATTGATGAAACACAAATAATAGGTCTCATGAAGCAAGCTGGAATTCTGGAATTAATGATGGGTCCTGGGCTGAAATGATTCTTGCCGCAGATGAACCCAAGTTGTACAGGACAATCTACAACAGGTTGGGCTAGGGGAATAAAATGTTTTGGCCTCTTGGCAAAGGATAAACTAGATGCCTTTTAGGTGTCCTCCATCTCGACAGTTCCATGAATGAGAGAAATGGAGACACACACACACAGAGAGAGAGAGAGAGAGAGAGAGAGAGAGAGAGAGAGAGAACGGTGCTGATACTTTGTCCAGCCCTGACAGCTGCAGGAGAAGGATTCGTCATGGCACGATGCCATTCCCAAGCAGCCGACATGCATATGAGCTCACTGCCTTTGTGCTAACTTGTGAGCACAGCTATAGATTGTTTGGGAGAGGTGCTTAGCCCAGGGATGGAAAATCAGGATTTATCACAGTCTTCAAAATGTGCCAAGGGGATGATCAGCTGGGCTAGGGCCGGGTGTGAAACCCACAGAACAGATTCCATTTTCATGTCTGCTTTTTTTTCTGGCTGTTTTCTATGATTTCAGGTTTGTTTTCATTTTTGTTGTTGTTTTAAAAAAAGCCAACTCGTTTCCTTTAAGGGGGTGGTTCATCTCACCTCTTGAACATACCTGAGATTAGTGCATCATGTGCCTGCAAAACAGTCCCGAGCTGTGATGTGAAGGCATGTGATGCAGTAACCTTGCTGACGTTGAACGGATTAGCCTCTGGTTCAGGGATGAGTAGGTTTCAGGGGCTGGGAAGAGGAGGAATGGTGGGTGGAGTCCGCCTCCCCAGCCTGACCCTTCCAGAGAAGAAGAAGGCAGTTCAGAATTACAACAGGGGTTTGAGAAAGGTCACAGCTCAGAGGCAGATGAGGGGGAAAGCTGGGAAATAATGGGAGAGGAGGAAGAGGACGAGGAAACACCAGGAGGGCAACAGCTGATGGACGCAGTGTCTTTAGAAAACATTTCATACTCCCCTCTACCAGGACCTGGCGAGCCTTGAAAGTAGGAGAGCAAAGGGCCCCCAACGCCATCCGTAGAGGAGAAGGTGACAAATGAGGAAGAGGGAGAAAAAGCGGAGGGAGAGTCACTTGGGACAACGCCATTATTCCAAGAGAAAAAAAACAGGAAGAAGAAGAAGAAGAAGAAGAAGAAGAAGAAGAAGAAGAAGAAGAAGAAGAGGAGTTTGGATTTGATATCCCGCTTTATCACTACCCGAAGGAGTCTCAAAGTGGCTAACATTCTCCTTTCCCTTCCTCCCCCACAACAAACACTCTGTGAGGTGAGTGGGGCTGAGAGACTTCAAAGAAGTGTGACTAGCCCAAGGTCACCCAGCAGCTGCATGTGGAGGAGCGGAGACACGAACCCGGTTCCCCAGATTACGAGTCTACCACTCTTAACCACTACACCACACTGGCTCTCTCTTGTCTGAATAAAGAGTGTTACATGAAGAAGCTGTCTCCTGCCTGCTATGTCAGAGCTGAAATCACTTGCTGAATCACAATCCCCACGTTACAACAACTGTAACAGAATTTTCCTTGTATTATCTGTTCCTGGCAACCTGCAGTGGGGGTTGTTTCCTCTGCCGCCTGACAGTAGGAGACCACCTTAAAACCCCATTGACATTGATGTAAATTATTGAATTGTTGATTGAATTGAATTGTTACCCCATTGATGTAAATTATTGAATTGTTGAGCTGGAATGGACCCAAGCTTCATCTAGTCCAACCTCCTGCAATGCAGGATGAATTATTACGATGTTTTACCCATGTTCATTTTGATTTGGATTCTGCAAACCTTCGCTGAGTAGCGCGTACTGAATTGGGTGGGGAAACTGTGTCCTCCTTGATAGTGGTGAAATTCTCTCAGCCTCAGCTGGCATGGGGTTCAAGGATGATGTTGCAGTCTGGCGACATCGGGGTCGGGGGTCGGGGAGAAGTCACAGTTTCCCCAGTCCGGGAATGCCTAAATTAGGGATGGGGGAGAGATTTTATTTTGTTCGCATTTTATTGAAAAGCTACCAAATTCACACAGTTTGAACAAAGAACTGCACTGAAAACTCAATTAATTTTCTAAATTCGCACTTCCCCAGATTTTCTGATGCAGTTCTGGAGCCAAAGAACATGCAGAAATCTTACATGAGGGAGGATATTTGCATAAAGAGGCATACATTCATGCATTACATTGGAAGAAATTGCCTGCAAAAACAGGTATATTAGTCAAAACTGTGAATGTGCAGATTAGGAGAAATCGCACTAAAATGCTGACAAATTTGAATGAAGATCTTTTTAAAAACACACACACATACACACACAAATTGCTGCAGAAATGTGGAGAGTTGGGTTTATGAAAAGAAAATTGGCAGATTCATCCAACCTGACCTAAGTGCGTGTAACAAAAAATAAATGCATATTCTCTCCCTGTTAACCACCCTCTCCCACACCTCCATTTATCTCTTCTTCCTCTGCTGTCTCCCATGGGTCTGTTTCTAGACAGCACGGCCCCATTTGCACAATACGCTAAAAGGAGTTTCATTCCATTTCAAACACTTAAAGCTTCCCCCCAAAGAATCCTGGGAACTGTAGTTTGTTAAGGTTGCTGAGAGTTGTTAGACATCTCCCAAAGTGGTTTAGCAGTCAATCTCTCTCCCCGGGGAACTCTGGGAATTGCAGCTCTCTGAGACCCAGTCTGATGGGTGGAGTATAAGGAGGAGGAGGAGGAGGTGGAGGTGGTGGTGAATAGGGGTCTCCAAACAACTCTCAGCAACTTTCACAAACTACAGTTCCCAGGATTCTTTGAGGGGAAGCCATGGCTGTTTAAAGTGGTATCCATGTGCTTTAAATGTATGGTGGAGCTGTGGCCAAAGTCTGGTTTGCAAGATAAGGAAGGATAACAAGGAAAAGCAAGAACCTTGAAGTTGCTAATGCATTTTATTTTATTTTTGAAATCTCAAAAAGTACCTAGCAAAGAGGATTGGCATTTAAAAATGCTAACATATTATAATTTGGCATCCAAATATGAAGAACTAAAAGGAATAAACGAGATAGAGAGAGAGGAGAAGTGGAAATTATTCAAAGAATATATGAATTTGTATGTTGAGAAGGCCAATCTCTTAGTAGAGTATTAAAGACCTAAATAATAGAACTTAATGATAAAGAAGAGATAATAGAGCATGCAGATGGAGGAAAAGAAGATATTAATACAGTAAGGAGTAGACTGAGAAGTAACAAGGGGTAGGGGGGTGGGTAACTAGAGAGGGTGGGGTACGAGGAGGGAAATTAAGGGAGATATAAGATATATGTTTGTGCTTTGTTAATGTTTAGTTAATCTATGTACTTATGCTATGTATCTTTGCTATTTTCATGTATTTTTGTAATCTTTATTATTATTATTATTATTATTATTATTATTATTATTATTATTATTTGTAAACTTTGAACTTAAATAAAGTCTATTTAAAAAGAAGAAGAAGAAGAAGAAGTTGCTAATGCATAGTTAGCTGTGCCCGGTCAGCAAACTGAGCCAGCACCCAAATCGTCTGGTGCCTTCCTCGCTATGGTAAAATGCAATGTATTTCAGCTTAAATTATAGTCATTATTCCAAAAGGTAGGCCTGTAACATATAAATCATCTATGGAAATGTTATGCAAATTGGTGTCCTGTCCTCGTTTTCTCTGGTGATGCAAATCCTCTTTTGGTGGCGGCGGGGGGGGGGGGGGGAGGAGAGAGAGATTCATACCTGGCCAACCTCCACCCAGCCTGCTGCTCTTCTGGAATTCAGGAAACCAGCAAGGAAGGCTGGTTAAGAATCAAAGGAGTGGTGCAAGTGCTGAGCTCTTTTTGGACCCACCAAAACCTGGAGCTGGACCCAGAGACGCACCTGGTAACAAGGAGGTCACTGTGGTGATGACTCAGCATGCAAACTTCTGGAGTCAGGCGTTTCTGAAAAGTATGCAGATGGTTCAAGGGTTTTACAGCCTCCTGTAGAAATGGATGTGCCAGAGCTGGGTTGAGAGACACAAGCAGCTGCTCAACCACAACGGGTAAACTGAGGTTACTGGTGGTCTAGTTTCTGCCCCCACCCTGGTTCCCTTACACTGGGTTGCCTTGTGGCAGGGATGGAGAGTCGGTGGCCCTCCAAATGTTACGGGACTTCAACTCCCACCAAACCCAGTCAGCATGGCTGATGGTTAAGAATGATGGGAATTGAAGTCCAACACCTGGAGGGTGAAAGGTTCCCCATCCCTGGAGTAAATGCAAGTATGAATCAATATTCTACTAGGGGCTGCCGCCCCTGCTCACTGCTAACAATACAAAAGGCATGGCATAAAAGGGGAAAGAGACTGGGTGGGGGGAGGAAAAAAGCAAACTCAGCAACCAGTTCTTAAGGTTATAGTCCTTCTAACTGCTAGCTGTAATGAAAACAGTTCTGGAGCAAGGCACAAACTCCGTGTTAGTTGACCTTGCTAATTCTCATGCATTCTGAATATCTCCACAAGCCTTAGAGTCATTTATTGATGGATTGGGTATATGCTTTATCTCCTTTCAAATCGAAGGCAGATTGAATCCCACGGATCTTGGTTAAATGGGAATCCATTACAGAAAGCCACTAAAAGTTTCATCCTTCAAAACCTGCCCAATATTCATCCTGTCCTTAGACAGGAGGAGACGGACAATGATTCATTGACATCCAGATTGGTTCAGAGGGTACAACACCTGCCCCTGATCTCCACAGACAATTACTGCATTCCGAAAGGAAGCAATATTTAAGGAGAAACTTTGTTGCATTTCCTTCTTCTTCTGCGGGATGGATTTGTGGATTTCAACGAGTCTGTGCGTGGCCTCCGTGAAGCCTACCTAATTGTCTGGGCACTTTTGAAATGTTGCAGTGGGTGGACAGACACAGTTATTTGCTGATTGTGCCTCAGCCATATGTACCCTCAGAGGAATTCCATTGAAGTAAAAAATGCTACTTGTTTTCCGACAGAAAAAATTTTGCAGACAGCGATGATAATTAGAAGGCAGAAACCTCAGCTTGTTCAACACAATCTTCCCCCACAACTACCCCTTGAACCCCAGCCTGATGTTAATATCTAATTATCTGGATTAATGACTGATTATGCTTCCCCAGTGTCTTTGACCTTTAGTAATTCCTGTACCAACATGTTTTACTGGGGGTGGGGGGGATGTTATCTGAAGTGTGAAATTAACCGTTCCTTTGTTATGAAATCACCACTTGGCACACTATGCTATTAAAGAGTTTCCAAACCTGAGACTTATTTGAACTGTTTCCAAGTTCATCCAGAGCATGACCATGTGTGTTTTTCAATAATTAGAATTGCCTACGTAATGGATGGCTGTAGAAGAGCTGGGGAGCGGGTGGGGGAGGAAATTTGCAGACAGCTGCGGAGAGGGGGATGACACTAGGTAATAAAGTTTCAGAGCAAGTGTGGGGAACCTGCGACCTTCCAGATATTGGCTACACCTCCCAACATCCCTGATCACTGGCCATGTTGATTGTGGCTGGTGGGTGTTGTCCCATAGGTTCACCACCCATCCTCTAAAGCTACCATGTCTGCTTGCATGAACTTACAATTGACAGGCAGCATGCAGAATTGATATCTTCCAAAAAGAGCCAGCAGACAGCTTCCGGGTCATGTGGCCAGCATGACTAAGCCGCTTCTGGTGAACCAGAGCAGTGCATGGAAACGCCGTTTACCTTCCCGCCGGAGCGGTACCTTTATTCCCGGTATATTTATCTACTTGCACTTTGACGTGCTTTCGAACTGCTAGGTTGGCAGGAGCTGGGACCGAGCAACGGGAGGTCACCCCGTCGCGGGAAATTGAACCGCCGACCTTCTGATCAGCAAGCCCTGGGCTCTGTGCTTTAGACCACAGGTCCACCCATGTCCCTTTTTCTTAGAAGGGTACCTTGCTCGTGCCCTCGGGCTGGGATGGGCTAGCTGCCTCAATAAATGCAAGACTGAAGGCTGAATTAGTACAAAAGATGATTGGATTTTGAAGGACAGTCTTAGGAAACAATGAGGCATTTCTCCTGGGGTTTCCTCTTCCCCTCCTGGTTTGGCCACCCAGTACAAGTTTGCCCAAGTCTTCACCCAACCTTATTCCCTTGTAAAGTCCCCCCCCCTCCACCCTTTCATTTTCTTTCCCCGGTGATATTTCATCAGAATCAAACACAAGGCACACAACTTGAGGCAGCCTTTTTGGCAAGCTGAAGCCACAGAGTGTGATGGTTACGTCAGCACCTTCTGCCTTGGCCAAAGGTTACATTGGACAGCCTGAAAGGCCTTTTCATTATTGTATTTGGGGGGGGGAGGGACCTCCTACCACTGCAGATCTTGTAATCAAAGAACTTTTTTATGTAAAAAGTTACGTCCCCTGCCGCCCAGAAAAGAAAAGAAAACCCAGAAAACTTCCAGCTCAGCATATAAACATTAGGCCCATTATTTAGTAGAAACCCTTTTGGTTCTAGAATTGGATCAAAGTGAATAAATTGCTACAGGTTTGTGGGTTAGTTAGGGTTTTTTATATAAAGTCATGTCTTTGGAAGGATCAGCAGATTTCTGGTTTGCTTACACACACACACACACACACACACACACCCATTGATGCCTTTATAAAGTTTCAAATAAGGAAATTCTATCAGTGGCTTTTATGTGCTTTCCAAGTCGGCTAGGCTGCCGCGTGTGCGAAAAGACGTCCCCGATCAGCGGAGGCAGATTATTTTCTTGATACGACAATAGCTGCATTCCGTAGACTTACAGCGCCGCATTCTCGAACGCAGATGCGAGCTGCAAAGAATGTGAGTCAGGTAAGAAATGGCCCTTTGTTCTGGTGCCAACCTTTCCTGCAACCCCGTTTGGGGCAAAAGGGGGCAGAGATGGTCCTTCGCCAACTGTGGGCAACTCAAGGCCAACCCGGCTTCAAAAGCCCTGTTTCGATAGCTTCTGCAGCCCAGAGAAATGCACGTATGTAATGTCTGCATTTGCCACTTCCCACCTTATAAAAGCACACTTGCATCTTTGAAAGAAAAGCCACAGTTTAGTGGTAGAGCACATAGAACCAGAGAATTGTATAGCTGGAAGGGATGCCAAGGGTCATCTTTGCATTCTGAAGGTTCTCCAGGTTACACTTGGAAACAGTGGCATAGCATGGTGGGGGCCACAGGGACCATTGCCCTGGGCACAAAATTGTCAGGTGTGCAAAACTTCAACACACGGTGCTGCCTCAATACAGCTGTGCGCTTCCATTGCTGGGCTCACCTGAAAACGGCTTCTCCATGCGAACCAGAAACTGACCTCTCTAGACAACAGAATGACTCTTCTTTTCTTATCTCTGCAGCTGCGATCACCTGAGTGATGCTGGACCCTATCAGGCAGTTGAATGTGCATGCATAGTCTGTCCGTTTCCCTCCCTCCCACTCCACCCGCCTCTGTGCAGCCCCGGTGCAGCTGTCAACCCACACTACTCCACTGCTTGGAAAGGCTCCCATCTGAAACCCTGCAGAGCTGATGCCAAATGTATACAGCAGCCAACATCATGCCCAACTGTTGTCTACAACTGAACCTTCCATCTATGCCAGCAAGCATGGGCAATGGTCAAGGATGATGGGAACTGTAGTCCAGCACATCTGACAGGCACCATATTTGCTACCCCTAATGTTGGGGAACTTGGGTAGGTGGACCAATGGTCTACAAGCTAGGATAGCTAGGTTCTCCATCCACGGTCAGAGGTGGTATGCCTCTGAATGCCAGTTGCCAGGATTCCTAAGTGGAGAGAGAGCAGCTGTACTCAGGTCCGGCGGTCAGGCTCCCCATTGAGGCATCTGGTTGGCCACTGTGAAATGAGGATGCTGGACTAAGTTGGCCATTGGCCTGACCAGCAGCCTATTACCTTCTTACATCTCAGTGGAAGGCAACATCCCATGTGATTTTCCTTCTTCGTTTTGGGCTGTGAATTTTTATTTTTATTTCACAAAATGCCCGGTCAGAAGCAGCCTCACTTCTCGAATTGCATCGGCTCCGCTAGCAAGCTTTTAAGGAAGGAAGGCTTTTGCAAAAGAGAGTTCCCTTTGTGCAGAGGTTTTTCTTTCTCATTGTGGTGAGCAGGAGGGGAAGTCATTTTAACCATTATTATTTTTATCTCGAACCAATTACGCATAATAGCTTTTAATACCCGCTATCAGATCCGACTTCCTACACATGTACAATCTTTCCACAAGTTAATCTGGTGCTTAACTGCATTATGTAAGGAGGCCCAAGACACAAAAATAAGATACTTAAAATGGGTTTTATTTTTTTAAAAAATAGAATAACAAATGCTGAATAAAGTGCTTGTTATAAGCTGCCCTTGACATAGCCTCAGGAATGCAAAACTTTTATATTGACTCAAGATAAGTGCAGGAAAAACGACAAGAAGCAGTCCATTGTTTGCAAGTGGGGGCTAGGGGAGGGTTCAGTGGAGTCCTTCTGTTTAACTATGATAGGAAGCAATCCAATGAAATCTGGAGACACGGGAGATGCTATGTTTGGCAGGCTCCTGGGGTATAATGATATTTCCCCATGAGCCCGAAAGAAGAGAGGGTCTATTTCTGCATCATCTATATAGGAGGGTAAGGTCCACAGCTCAGTAGCAGAACATCTGCTTTGCATGTAGAAGGTCCCTGGTTTGATCCCCAGCATCTCCAGGCAGAGAAGCTTGAGTGAAAAACCCTGGACAGCTGCTGCCAGTGAGTATAGGCAATACTGAAAAAGATGGACAGACGATCTGGTATAAGGCAGCTTTCAATGTTCCTCTGCATGTTGCAAATTGGCTGATGCACTGCAGTAAACATCTGCACAAAGGGTCACATTAAAATGGGACAGGACAAGAGACATGCCTCTTTGGTGACTCCCATTCAGTTTGCATGTTCCTCCCTGGCTCACCTGCAATGCTGAATTTATGTACAGTGATACCTCAGTTTAAGAACACGCCTGTTTATGAACGAGGCGAGTAGTGTCCCAGTTTGCAAACTTTACCTCAGTCTAAGAACGGAATCCGAATGGTGGAAGGGCACCGGCGGTGGGAGGCCTCATTAGGGAAAGCGCGCCTTGGTTTAAGAATGGTTTCAGTTTAAGAACAGACTTCCGGAACAGATTAAGTTCATAAACCGAGGTACCACTGTATAAGCTAAAGAAGCTATAGCTTAGGGCCCCTCTCTCTTGGGGGAGCCCAAAAAAATTAAAGGGGAAAAAACCCCTGGATGTACATTTCCAAAATATAAGATAAAAAAACAAATAAAATAAAACCTGCATACAGCAACAGTGTTTTGTGTTGTGTAGATTCCTATGATGTAAGTCAGGGATCAGCAACCTTTTTCAGCTGTGGGCCAGTCAACTGTCCCTCAGACCATGTGGTGGACCAGACTATATTTTGAAGGGGGGGATTACAGATTATAGTCTGTAAGCCCCCAAGCCCCTCAGGGCAGAGACTTGTTATCTTGTACTTTGTATAGTAACAGAAACGTAAGAAAAGCCCTGCTGGATCAGGCTAACCAGATGCTTCTGGGAAGCCCCAGAGCAGGGCCTGAACATACACCAGCACTCTCCTCACTTGTGATTCCTGGAAACTGGTATTCTGGGACGTACAGCCTTCCAGCGGCAGACCTACATTTCTGGTGGTGGAGAGGCAAGCAGCAGTTTCTCTGCTGTAGCGGAGAAGCTGCTGCTCGCCCACCCCGCCCCCGCCCCCTGCCAAAGCCTGCTTTAGTGGGAGCCGGGGGTGGTGTAGGGGGCAAGCAGCACCTCTCCGCTACAGCAGAGAAGCTGCTGCTAGCCCCCCGCCCCCCGCCCAAGCCTGGCCAGCGCCCCCTCCATTTTGGCGCCCTAGGCGATTGCCTAGTTTGCCTTAATGGACGCGCCGGCCCTGGCTGTGTGATGGTGAGAGTAGGGAAGAGGTAGAGACTCTGAATGGATGCCCTGAATGAAAAGGCCAACAGCCAGCATTGCAATTAAGAGATGACGGTCAAGTGATTGACTCAGCCTGTTGTTGGAGCACAAGATGTAAAAGGAAAAGAATGTGTTGTGGCTGGGAGGGGAGGCTTCCTATTTCAGTGTAGATGTGCACAGAGAACTGGAAATACATGACAAGGTAGGGATGGGGAAATCTGCTTATTTCAGCTTCTCTCAGTTTTCTTTTTTTTAATGGTAAAGTTTTTATTATATATTTTTTTTAATTTTAGAACACATATAAAACAGAAAGAGCAATCATAACAGACAAAAGGATGAAAAACAAAACGATAAAACTGGTGCATAGAATGAGTAGTTGCACGTGAGTTAAAATAATGAAGTCCAAGTAAAGAATAGTTACAGGTAGGTAGCCGTGTTGGTCTGCCATAGTCGAAACAAAATAAAAAGATTTCTTCCAGTAGCACCTTAGAGACCAACTAAGTTTGTTCTTGGTAAAAAAATTGTTTCAAGTAAAGACTGTCAGTTTTATCAGATCATCAGGTATATTTCCATATTTTCCAGGCTTGCAACAAGGAGTGTCTTGAAAACATCTGGGTGATGTGAGCCTATCCCTGCTCCCACTAAAGATGTGCAGCCTGGATAGCTCAATTGGTTCAAGCACGGTGCTGATAACCCCAAGGTTGCAGGTTTGATACCTGTATGGGGCAGCTGCATATTCCTGCACTGTAGAGTGTTGGACTAGATCAGGGGTCAGCAAACTTTTTCAGCAGGGGGCCGGTCCACTGTCCCTCAGGACCTTGTGGGGGACCAGACTATATTTTGAAAAAAAAAATATGAACGAATTCCTATGCCCCACAAATAACCCAGAGATGCATTTTAAATAAAAGCACACATTCTACTCATGTAAAAACACCAGGCAGGCCCCACAAATAACCCAGAGATGCATTTTAAATAAAAGGACACATTCTACTCATGTAAAAACACGCTGATTCCCGGACCGTCCGCATTTAGAAGGCGATTGGGCCGCATCCGGCCCCCGGGCCTTAGTTTGGGGACCCCTGGGCTAGATGATCCACAGGGTCCCTTCCAACTCCATGATCCTATGATTCCAAGTCCGTTGCTGAGCCTGGACATCATGAGTGCAAAGCATCCACTGCCAAAGAGCTCATGACTCTTCCCTACCAAACTCTAGCTTCTGGAGCAGAGATTGGAAACTCATATTCCATTCCATTTTTATGATAAGGATCTGTCATCCCTGTTGCTCCGGCACTTGAAGAGTCAAGTTGATATTTCCTGTTTTGAATTTTTTCCTCCAGCTAGACCCACTCATCCTTCATGGGCCTTTATAAGGATGCCTTAAATGAAAGAAAGAAAAGAAAAGAAAGACAGCCTTTGCCAAAATGTGTGCAAGAATGTTTCCTTTGGGTAAGAATATTTTTCACCAACAGGTTGGGGCAATGTACGAAACTATGCACGAGGCCGTATTTTTGTCAGCTTGCTTTGCTCTGGAAAAAATAATAATAAACCCATTATCTATTGCAGAAAAATAAGTGGTAGGGAGGCTGGAGAGGGATTTTGGAAGAGAGCCACAGAGCTGCCTGATCTTTACAATATTGTATTGGCTCTGGTACATACAACCAGTTTCAAAAGTGGAGGAGGTGAAGCTTGTTTGACATGTAGCTTTCGTGATTCCTGTCGTGTTATCTCAGCCTGGTTAGCAGCAAACATTGCCTGATTTAAGTTTTTTTTAAAAAAAAAGTTTTTTTTTTAAGTATCCAAGTCTCCCTGTGTTATAGGAACATAAGAAGAGTCTGCTGGATCAGGCCAAAGGCCCCTCTAGCACAGCATCCTGTTCTCTCAGGTGGCCAACCATATGCCTGTGATAAATCCTCAGGCAGGTTTCTGTGGCTTGCATCAGCATTCTTGATCTGGCAGCCCACAAAGGTTGTGTCCTGTGGCCTCTAGAATGGGGATGGGGAAACTCTGGTCTTCCAGATGTTGATTCCAACTCCCATCAGCCCCAGCCAGTGTGGCCAATGTTCAGGGATGATGGGAGCAGTAGTCCAGCAACATCTAGAGGATGGCAGGTGAGCCACCTCTGCCTTAGATGTTGTATATGTCAATTGGAATGGAGGGTGAAGCTGAGGATATGGTCTCCTAGGTCCCCATTTGTAGGCTCAACAAAGGGGGGGTGTCATGGTTTTTTCTGCAGAAGCTCCTATTTGTGAGAACTTAGCTGATTTGGAACCTTGATCTGTAGACGTTTCAGACTTATGGGTGGAAGAATTCAGGCCTGGGACAGAATCCGGCCCTCCAGGGATATCTATCCGTGCCTCAGGATTTTTCCCAGTTGTGACCCCTCCCTGCACCACATCTCTTCCCAGCACTAATCTGTGCCCTCACTCAGTGCTTTTCCTCAGTTGAAATGCATCGCTAAACTCTGGTAATGCCTATCTGGATAGAAGATGGAAAGATGTTCATGCATGTGTAGGAACCTCTGACCTTTACGTGGCTGCAATGTAGCCCATTGTACAAAGATAGGAGTTGCATCTGTTGCTCTGCTCTCCCCACCCCAGAACATCTGCAAGCAGCCCTAGAAGTTTGCTCACGAGGAAATGTGGCCCTCAGGCTGTCAAATGTCCTCTGCTTTAGTTGAAAGAACATAGCCCAAAGTCTTCATAAGTTTCCTAAAAGAAGTGTAGGCCTGGCCTGGATTTTCAACAGGCTGTTGTGGTTTTCTGGTTTCATAGCTGACTGGTAGCTTAACAAGTAACTATGGTTTGCATTGTGTCTGTCTAGGGGGAGCAAGTTCCATTCGGGTCGAGAGAGGTCACCTTCCTTGCCAACAAAACCCTGGAAAGGAAACAAATCTGTCAACCCTGAAAGCCGCACATGAGTCACTCTGAAATTTACGGCAAGCAGTTGAACAAGGCTGTGCTTAACAAAACTCGTGTCCGTTATATAAAATGCACCTTAAAATGAAACTTCCTCTATGGCTTCCAGCCTTCCAGTCACTAATAAGGTACTGCCCGCTATTGTTAACATCTTGGTTCAAGATAAACAATATAAAAAACCACACCATTCCAAATCTGGACACATCTTGTATTTCAGGGTTTTAAATACTGGAAGCTCTAATTGTAGAACAGCCTTATGGAACATAAAGCCAACTATGGCTTTCTGCAACATAAAATAAAATAAAATAAAATAAATGCAGAGGCCAGAAACCTTTTTCAACCTGAGAGCCACATTCCCTTCTGGACAACTGTTTTGAGGGCCACATGCCAGTAATGGGCAGGGCCAGAAGCAAAAGTAGGTTAAGCAATGAATTTTATTATTTTTATGATTATTTTGTACAGTAGAGCCTTTTGTATCCTCCATCCAGGCTATCAGGAGGCATGACCAGTGTTCAAGAACACTTTCCAACCAGGCAAAAGCACCTGGAGTGAGAGGTGTGGCTGGGAAGGGTGTGTGGCCTGAGGGCCAGATGTAGAGGACTGAAGGGCCACATACTGTAAGCCTGAGGTTCTCCTTCTCTCCTGTAGTGTTTACACAAACATCGTATGTTCCAGCTGCACTCAACAGGGATAATGTTGTTGGTTTCTGAGGAAGGACTGTGGCTGTGATGGGGCACCTGCCTTGGACACAGAAGGTCCTTGTTTCAATCCTTGGCAGCTCCAAGTAGGGCTGGGGATGACCCCCTGTCTGAAACTTTGAAGAGTCACTGCCAGTCAGTGGAGACAGAGCTGAGTTGGATGGGCCAATGGTTAGACTCAGTCTAAGGTCTATGTGCCTGCATTTTATTTTCTTTTACTATGTGTACCAGGTTGCGATCATGTACTCATTCTGTACCCAATTGTCTACTGAACTGTATACAGTGGTACCTCGACTTACGAATTACTCGACATATGAATTTTTTGACTTACAAATGAAAAAAGTGTCTGCACGCCTACGAATTTTTCGACATCCAAAGGACATCCGTTGGCGGTTTTAGATGGGGTTTACTCGACTTACGAATTTTAGATGCGGTTTACTCGACTTACGAATTTTTCCGAATTTTTCGTTTCCAATGCATTCCTATGGGAAAATTGCTTTTTTCGACTTATGAATTTTTCAACCTACAAATGTGCATTCGGAATGGATTAAATTTGTAAGTCGAGGTAGCACTGTATTTTGTTGGGGTAACACAGCCTCTGTTCTCCATCACGTCCTACAGTTCTGAAGAGATTGGTGCTTCTAGTTTTGACGTATCTCAATTCTGGGCTAAGCTTTTTAGAGTGGCTGGGGAAACCCAGCCAGATGGGCAGGGTATAATAAATTAAATTATTATTATTATTATTATTATTATTATTATTTATATTATTATTATATTGTGTAGTCCGCATTTTGTGTAGTCCGGCAAGGCCAAAATTGTCAAAACTGAAAATGCGCACCCTCATAACTCACAAAAGGAATGAGATAAATAAATAAATAAATAAATTTAGATTTAAGCTTAGTTTTGATCATTCAACAGGGGTACAAAATATTAAGAAAATTGGATGACATGAGGTAAAAAAAGTTGGATCACTTGTTACGGAATGACCCGCTGGGCATTTCGAGGGAAGACTGCTAAAGATGGGCAAGCTATTTTTCAGAGTAGTTTGTATATGAATTTTGGCTGCCTTGTGTATGTTGTTTGGATTAGCCTGAGGTGGTACTCCTGATTATATATTCAAGAAACAATATTCAGCCACACAACCTTTCTCTGCCATCACCCATGGTACTAGTAATTTTTCCCTTGCAAGAAGAAAAGAAGCTGGGCAGGGATTATCTTGAAAGAGGGAAACAGCCAGAGGGAAGGTGCTGGAGCATCCTGCCTCCGTCCCTCTGTGTGCCCCTGCTTATTTATTGATTCATTGTCTTCATGCAACACAGTTCCATTGGCTGGCAACCCTACTGGCTCCATATTCTCGAATTGTGATGAACAAACGAGTTATCACCCCTACATTTTCTACATTTCTGCAGCACTCAAAACGTTTCTGGCTATGAATACTATTTAATACAGAGCAGTTCCTGTGACATTTCAAATGATAACAATCAATATGATAATGGTTAAAAATATTGGGATCTTCAGCAAATACGGCAAATAGGAAGTGTAAGTAGTATAAATCTGAATGTTATTTCCTGTCAGGTCAGAAAGACATCCATAGATTTGAAATTAGCAATTATCAGTAACAGCCTCTAAATAAATAGAAGTACAAGTACTATTGACTTCTATAATGGGGCAGGGCTTTAGTTCATGCTGATGCTTCCTGAGGAATTAAAAATGAATTTTAGACTTAATCCATACAGTAGGAGGGAAATCTCATGTAGCCCCCGAAGAAGGGGCGGACCATTTGTAAAACATTAATATAACTTCTGGAAATATACTGCCAGCTGTAAAGTTGAATCCATCTCACTTTTCATGTAAACACACAAATAATACAGTTTGCATTACAACTGAGTCAAAACGACTCAGTGTTTTGTGACTATTTTGGTAGGGCCGAAAATCACCTCACTTTGCAACTAATTTTTGTCACTGCATACAAAACTACTTACTTAGTTATTTACATTAACCTCTCTTGCTGTCAGTGACACCATCGTGGAGCCAAATCTGATTAGCCACGTATTTATTTTATTGTTTTTATTTATTTTACATAGTGTTGTGTTACCATCCCATTCCCTAATTATGTGATAGTTTGGGTTCAAACACGTGACCCGTCCTGGAAGGCATTAGTAGCAGGCAGTGTCACGGTACTGAAAGCAGGGGAAGCAACATGATTTGAGTATGCTTTTTTTATGAGGGGAAAATTAATACCACCAATATTTGCAGATTCTCTTTAAAAAAAGGTAGGCTATTCAGCACAGTTCATGATTTGGTTAACAAATTTTTTGCATATCTTTCCTGCATTTTGCAATAATAAAATCGAAAATTCTTTCCAGTAGCACCTTAGAGACCAACTGAGTTTGTTCTTGGTATGAGCTTTCGTGTGCATGCACACTTCTTCAGATACAGATACATACGTGGTTGAATGCACATAGATGGAAGGCAGGGAGGCTAAATAGATCCCAGGTGGATTGGTTGAGTATCCTGCGAAAGGAAGTATAGTGGGGTATCAGAATTTTTGATGGAAGATGTGAATTTGACAACCCCATTTTTGCACACACACGTGCGCGCACACACACATGTACACACATGGTGCATTTCCACTTGGACAAAACAACTCCAAACAAAACTAAAGCAGAACTGTATGATTAACAGAGGCCAATCCTAAATAAATGGTGCCTTGTCAAAACAGTTTATTTAAAGCCTTAGTTTGAGACCAAGAACAATAACAACACCATCAAACTGTTTCACTGGCATTATTCCGTATCGGGATAAACGACTTGGCCAATCCGGATTATTGCCTCATAAAACAGAGCAGGAGCACTATTATCACTTAACTGCACCTGAATTCCAGGGAAACTACTTCATTCAAAGGGTAGTAAACACAAGGAGTGAATTGTCAAGTGCACCCACTGAAGCAAATAGCATAAATGAGAGTTAGAGATGCTCAGCACATTCATGAATAAAGCTGAAGGGGAGACA
>OFHU01001259.1:0-117035 GCA_900245905.1 Lacerta viridis
AAAAGAGAGAGATTTAGATACGCCAAGGATAAAAGAGGGAAACCCAGCCATTTGAGGGGGAGTTTTCAGAGCTGTCTTTCCAGGGCATTTCCACCAGGGCCTAGCAATCATCTCCCAATCGAGACCCAGAGCAGGGATCCACAGAAATCTCCTCTAGACTGACAATCCTTTTATATATTTGAACATGGCTATCAATATGGTGTGTAGCAGTGGCCCAAAGGGGCCACAATGAATATGATAATGTGAACCCCAATAAATCATTTAATATGCTTTCTATATAGAGATTTTCTTGGGAGAAAAGCAATGAAACAAACCTAGACAGCATCTTAAAAAGCAAAGACATCACACTTGCGACAAAGGGTCCGTATAGGTTAAGCTATGGTTTTCCTAGTAGTATATGTAACGGTAGTGGAGAGCTGAGCACTAAAGAAGGCTGATCGCTAGAATGGATGCTTTGTAATTCTGGTGCTGGAGGAGACCCTTGAGAGTCCCAATGGAGAGCCCGTGTGGTGTAGTGGTTAAGAGCGGTAACTCGTTATCTGGGGAACCGGGTTCGAGTCTCCGCTTCCTCCATCATGCAGCTGCTGGGTGACCTTGGGCTAGTCACACTTCTTTGAAGTCTCTCCAGCCGCCACTCACCTCACAGAGTGTTTGTTGTGGGGAGGAAGGGAAAGGAGAATGTTAGCCGCTTTGAGACTCCTTCCGGGTAGTGAAAACGGGATATATCAAATCCCAAACTTTCTTTTCTGGGCAAGAAGATACAAACCTACTCCATTCTAAAGAAATCAGCCTGAGTACTCACTGAGAAGGACAGCATCCTAGAAGTTGAGGCTCCTGTACTTTGGCCACTCAGAGAAGAGAAGACCCTAGAAAAGACCCTGATGTTGGAAAGATGGAGGGCACAAGGAGAAAGGGGACAACAGATGGATGAGGATGTTGGAAGTGTTCGAAGCTCTAAATGAAGTTTGGCCAAACTGCGAGAGGAATGAAGGAATAGCGTGCCTGGCGTGCTCTGGTCCATGAGGTCACGAAGGGTCGACACGACTGAACGACTGAACAACAACAAAAATAGAGAATTATTGTAACCTGCTGCTTTAAGGAACGGATGATTTGGCATGAGACCTTCTCTACAGGGAAAGTATTACAGCGAATATGTCAATCACACAAAGACGCCATTCATACGCTAGAACATAAGTTGATACATGAAAATGGCTACACGTAACACTGGTTCCCATGCATTGGCACACTAACAGAATGTAACAATCTCTGAGAATCAAGGTTTAGTTAACAACGCTTGTTGCACATCCATATTAGATTAGGTAATGTACATGCGTACTAAACGGAAATGAGGTAATGAAATATGATTGGTTAATTTGAAATACTTTGTTTGAAATGTTATAAATACCCCTGCCCAGACCTTTGGGCAGGGTTGCAGATTTTCAAAATGATTCCACTGTAACCCTTATTGCTTTGCAATAAAGAAAACAAAATGGACTCCTAGCTCCTTTGTCTCTGAGTTTTATTGGCATAGCTCAGAAGAAAGTTAAATATTTGGGAATATGGATAACACCAAAGAACATCAACCTGTACCAAGATAATTATGAAGTAACATGGAATAAAATCAAGAGAGACCTTGAAGTGTGGGAGAGAATGAAACTTTCTCTGTTGGGAAGAATCTCAGCAGTAAAAATGAGTGTGCTACCAAAAATGTTATTTTTGTTTCAAACAATATGATAATTAAGGGGACTGCTGTCTTCAGAGAATGGCAAAAAAGAATTTCAAGATTTATCTGGCAGGGGAAAAAACCCATGATAAGATTCAAGTTACTGACAGACAGTAAGGAAAGAGGAGGTTTTTCCTTACCGGACTTGAAGCTATACTATGAGGCAGCCTGTCTATGTTGGATAAAGGAATGGATAATTTTGAAGAAGCCAGATCTATTAGATCTGGAAGACATGATAATAGATTTGGTTGGCACGCATATCTTGGCAAGAGAAGATAAAGGTACATAGAAAGTTTTGGAACCATTTCTTCCGGAAGTCTCTCTATTGAAGTTTGGGGACAGATATAAAAATTTTATTGGAAAGGAAAACACCATGGTGGTTTATCTCCAATTGAAATAATTAGTTTGAAAAAGACAAATATGAGTCAAAAATGGATAACATATGAGACACTGCTCAAAAAGGATGGTAATAAATGGAAACTAAAACCATATGAAGAAGTGAAAGAAAATGTAAATAATTGGTTTGCAGTACCACCAAATTAATGAAATGTTTTAAAAGCGACATGAAAAAGACAGGTTTTAAGCGAGACTAAATCAAAGTTTGAAGTTGAAGTACTCAAGAGTGACTTTAAAAGTACTTGCTAAGATGTACAAAATGCTGTTTGGAATGGAAACTTGAAAAGACGAAAGAAGTAAAGTCGGTGATGATTCCATTGGGCAAAAGACATTGGACATAACATTATGCTAGAAGACTGGGAAAAACTTTGGAAGGAAGGAATGAAATTTACGGCAGCATGCATGTCATAAAGAAAATTTGTTAAAAATGATGTACAGATGGCACATTACCCAGTTTAACTAGCAAAGATGTATAAGTCGGATAATAAGTGTTGGAAATGTAAAGAAGTGTCGGTACCTTTTATCAATATGTGGTGGGAGTGTAAGAAGGTGAGAATGTTATTGGGATATGATATATCATGAGTTAAGAAAATGTTGAAATATAAACTTTGTTAAGAAGCCTGGAGCTTTCTTATTAGGTATTGTAGGTACAGACATTGAAAAGAAGGACATTAGACTTTTCCAATATGCGTGACTGCAGCTAGAATTCTTCTATGCACAAAAAATGGAAACAAGAAGGATTACCGGACGAAAGAAAGAATGGACAGTGAAATTGAGTTGAATATGCGACCTGGACAAAAATGACTGGGAAGAATCCGGGAACAGCGGGACAGAAAATTCATCAAGACTGGTTAAAGTTTACAACTATTTTAAAAGACAATTTACAAATTGATACGCTAATAGGATTTCAAGAGTTTTGTAGTTATTGTGTAGATATATTATTGTAAGTATGGTAGTAAAAGTAAGAAGGAATCTTATGATAATGGTAAGCAATGGTTGATTAAAGAAGTATAATATAAAGATATAATTCGAAAGCGCATGTGGGAGGGAATTGAGGGAAGTCACGGCTTTGCAACTAAAGTGGAAAATGTATGAAATGTTTGATTTAATTTTATATTGTAGTAGTATAGTGTAAGAATAATAAAAATTATATTAAAAAAACAATAGATTTACCAGGTAGGGCCTGGTTGGTGGCAGCGAGAGAGGAGAGCATGGTGGCACAGGGATCAATCTACCATTAAACGTCTGGGGACCCTGTGTGCAATCGCCACAGAAAAGTGGCGAAGCGGCGGGATTCGATAAGTCCAATAGCCTGTGAGGGGAAGCAATACACCTGGAAAGGGAAAGGGTAAATCTGCAGAGGGATACCTGGCCTAGGTATGATTGAGTTAAATCCCAGGTTGCTGCAAGGCCAAGATCAAAATAAGAGAACGATATCTCAAGAGACTGTTCTGGCAGAGGGTAGACACATGGTCAGTGGAAGTAAGCTTGAGAGGTTTGAGGCAAAAACCTAAAGCTGTACTTTGGGGACCAAGGTCTTAAAGCCCAGCCAGGTAGAACAGAAGGGAGATTAAAAGCCTCTTATTTAATTAAAGAGTACCAGGACTAACGCACATAATGCCACCCAAGAAGACCAAAAACTCCATGAGACAAACCTCATACGAAAGCTCTGGTGAAGAGAATGGGAATCCTCAGGGGAGGAAACTAGGGTAGAAGAAATGACTACAACCCCACCCAAGGTAGAGGTTCCACAGTTCTCAGAGGATTTTGAAAAGTGGAAACTAGAGCAAGAATATAAACTCAGAGAGGTGGAAATGAAATTAAAGGCTGAGCAGGAAAAAGAAAAATTAAGAGCTGAGCAGGAAAAAGAAAAATTAAGAGCTGAGCAGGAAAAAGAAAAATTAAGATCTGAACAAGAATTGGAAAAAGAAAGGGGAAAACATAGAATTGAGCAAGAAATGAGAGAAAAGGAAATGCAATTTCAATTAGAGATGAGACGTTTGGAATTAGCGAGTTTGGAAAATAGAAATAATACTAATAACACTAATGGGCAGAATCAAATTAAAATAGATTTAAAACGCTTCCCTGAATTCAGAGAGCAGGATAGTCCTGAAGCATTTTTGGTATCCTTTGAGAGAGCTTGTCATGATTTCAAAGTGGGGGAGGAAGATAAAATGGTGATTTTAAGAGCAAGGATAAGTGGCCCTCTAGCCAAAATATATGCACAAATGACGGATGAACAATCCCAAATTTTGAAGTGTACAAACAATTAATTTACACTCGCTTTGTTTTTTTGTTTTTTGTTTTTTTAATAATTTTTTTATTATTTTCTACAATAAACAACGAAAACATCATATAATTAAAGAAACACAATTAAGAAAACATTAGAAAAAACACATCAAACACATTATAAAAACATTTAAAAAATGACACAAGAAAACTTATACAAACCTAGACAGAAACATTAAAAAAACAAAATCATTGTTTAGTTCTATTTTCAGATCTTCTTTGGGGGACTTCCCCCGATCTCTCGACTGCGTTCAATACAAATATACGTTGGTAATTTTGTAACTATTTTCTAAACATTCACTATTATTCTTAATATACTTTAACATACTGGCTAATCATATATAATTCATTACTTATACAACATAACCTTAAACATTTCTAAACATTCCTAAGCCATTTATACCATCTCTTCTTATATACTATTTTATCTAACATCATCTAGCAAGAGCCAATTAAACATACTAGTTCTGCTTCAAATATATAATTTTTCACGATTTTTTAAATAATCCTTAAATTTCTTCCAATCTTGTTGCACCTTCCTCCCTCTGGTCTCGGATTCTCGCGGTCAGTTCAGCAAGTTCCATAAAGTCCATCAGCTTCATTTGCCATTCTTCCACTGTCGGGATCTCTTCACCTTTCCAGTTTCTTGCGAATAATACTCTAGCAACTGTTGTGGCATACATAAAAACACTCTATCCTGACGGGTATCTCATGATTGATCATGCTCAAAAGGAAGGCCTCTGGTTTTCTTACTAAAAGTAATTTTCATTACTTTCTTAAGTTCATTTATAAATCTTCTCCAGAAAGCCTTAACCTTTGGGCACGTCCACACATATGATTGAAGGTACTTCCACAGTTTTACATTTCCAACACATATTACTTGTAGCATGATATATCTTAGCTAACTTCACTGGTGTCAAATACCATCTATATACTATTTTCATAATGTTCTCTCTTAGTGCAATTACAAGCAGTAAATTTAATACCTTCCTTCCACACCTTCTCCCAGTCATCCATCATAATATTATGTCCAACATCTTTTGCCCAATCTATCATTGCGATTTTAACCAATTCATCTTTTGTATGCACTCTAGCAGCAAATTATACATCCTGGAAAGGTTTTTAGAGTTCGGTTCAATTAACTCTGTTCCAGCTTTGATTTTTCTATTTGAAAACCAATCTTTTTGTCTAATCTAAAAGTTTCATAAATTTGATGATACTGCAGCCAGTCAGTGACCTCTTCTTTCATTTGTTCGTAACTTTTCAACTTAAAAGTCTCACCTTCCTGTTGCAGTATATCCACATATCTTGGCCATCTTGCAGACATATTAGGTCTTTTATATGCCTTGGCCTCTGCAGGTGAAATCCATCTAGGAGTCTTTTTCTCCAGTAAATCTTTATTTCGCATCCAAAAATTACAAACGATGGGAAACTGCCCAAAACTTTCTTCGAAATGGTGGACAATTTGAATTTAGTGGACGCTTGGGAGATTGAGAAATCCAACAGAAACAGAGGCAACTTATTTTTCAGAATCCCAGAAGTCATGGTCGAGAATAGATTACATCTGGATTTCAAATGAATTGGCAACCAGAAAATAAAATACAAAAAGCAGAAATTGGTCCTAAGACTTGTTCGGATCACAATCCTGTACAATTGAACTTAAAAGTTATTTCCAAGGATTATTTCAGATGGAGAATGGACGACGCATTGATGAGAGATGCCAAGTTGATAGAAAGAGCTGCAAAAAAGATGAAGGAATATTTTCAAATCAATTTAAATACCGAGGTGGAAAAGCGAATAGTATGGGACGCAAGTAAAGCGGTAATGAGAGGGTTCCTCATAAGTGAAAAAACAAAAAAGAAGCAGCAAAATATAGAAATGGAAAGACTGTTGAAACAAATTAAAGGAAAAGAAAAAGAACTAAGAGGACACCCTAAAAATAAAAAAAATACAGAAAGAAATTAAATACCTGCAGTCCCAGTATGCAAAAATTTTGAACCAAGAACTTGAATGGAAGATAAAATTGATGAAACAGAGAACCTTCGATTCGGCAAATAAATGTGGAAAGTTGTTAGCTTGGCAGCTGAAAAAGAAGCAAAAAGCAAATATCATCAACAATTTGGTAGTCAACGGAAGAAACGGAACGGATTTTCCAGAGGAAATCAGATGGTGTTTTCAAAAATTTTATAAACAATTGTATAAGGAAGATAAAATAGAAGAATCGGAGATAGACCAGTTTCTGGAAAAAAATGGATTACATAAAGTCCCAGAAGACAAAATAAACATGCTCAATCACCCGATTTCCACACAAGAGATAGAAGATGCAATTAACAATATGCAGATAGGAAAGGCACCAGGACCAGATGGATTAACTGCAAAGTATTATAAATCATTAAAAGATTGGCTATCACAGCCTTTGAAAGAAGTTTGCAACGATTTACTAGAAGGAGGTAGGGCACCGGAGACATGGAAAGAGGCCTATATCACACTGATCTTGAAACCAGATTCTGATAAGACTTTGATGAAAAATTATCGCCCAATTTCGCTTTTAAATGTGGATTATAAAATATTTGCTAATGTCATGGCTATGAGATTAAGAAGAGTGCTGAAGGATTATATCCATAAAGACCAAGCAGGTTTTTTACCAGGAAGACAAATAAATAATAATACAAGAATTATTGTGGACATTTTAGAGAAACTGGAAAAAAACATAAATACGGATGCAGCATTAATGTTTATTGATGCAGAAAAAGCCTTTGACAATATATCTTGGACTTTTATGAAGAAAAATTTAGAAAAGATGGGAATTGGGCAACGATTTCTTAATGGCATTAATGCCATTTATACAGAGCAAAAAGCAAAAATTATAATTAACAGTGTGATATCGGAGGAAATTAGAGTAGAGAAAGGAACAAGGCAAGGGTGCCCTATCTCCCCTTTATTTTATCACGGTCCTGGAGGTCCTTTTAAATATGATAAGTGGAGAAACAGATTAAAGGAATAAAGGTGGGTGAGAAGGAATATAAATTACGAGCCTATGCGGATGATTTGATGTTATCCCTACAAGAACCTGAAAGCAGTGTCCCCAAAGCCTTAGAAATAATTGAACTTTTTGGACGTGTAGCCGGCTTTAAATTAAATAAGGTGAAGACCAAAGTATTGACTAAAAATTGAATCCTGTGCAGACACAGAAATTACAGGATTGTACTGGCCTTAATTTCGTTAAAAAAGTAAAATATCTAGGAGTCAATTTAACTGCAAAAAATCTAAACCTGTTCAAGGATAATTATGAAAAAGTGTGGGCCGAGATAAAAAGAGACTTAGAGACATGGACAAGATTGAAACTTTCATTGATGGGCAGAATAGCTGCCGTTAAAATGAATGTATTACCAAGGATGCTGTTTTTATTCCAAGTGATTCCAATTTTAGATAAACTAGACTGTTTTAAGACATGGCAAAAGGACTTGACGAAGTTTATCTGGCAGGGGAAGAAGCCAAGAATTAAATTTAAGATATTAACGGACTCTAAGGAGAGAGGAGGCTTCGCCCTGCCAGATTTAAGGATTTATTTTGAAGCGGCGGCCTTTTGCTGGTTGAAGGATTGGTTTAAACTAGACAATACTGATGTGTTAGACTTGGAAGGTTTTGACAATGTGTTTTGACAATATTAATAATGAACGCAGTTGAGGGAACGGGGGAAGTCCCCTAAAGAAGATAGAAACTAGAATTAAACAATGATTCTTTTAATGTTCCAGTCTAGGTATGTATAAGTTTTCTTTTGTTGTTTTTTACGTTGTTGTAATGTGTTTGATGTGTTTTTTATTATTTGTTAATTGTTTTTGTTTTATTTGCTTGATATGTTTGTTGTTTAATGTAGAAAATAAAAATTTTATTAAAAAACAAACAAACTATCCTTCTCCAGTTCTGGAAGTCTTCTCAATCGGAGGTTCCCTTCCCTCTCTCGGAGCTGCAGAAAGGCGAGAGACTCTTCTACGTTTCTTTGCTGTGATCCAATTTTTTCAATTTTTTCTACATCAATATTGTCCAATTTTGTCTCCACTATTTTTATTTTTTCTTTGACTTCTTTAAGTTCTTCTGTTTCCTTTTTTAGGACTTTCACCTCTTTGCCAATTTTATCAATTTCCTCTCTATTTTGCCTAACTCCTTCCTCAATTGCACTGATAGATTTTTCCAATCTCTGTGTGGAATCCTTAATTTCAGCTTGTAATTTTTCTGTTGATGTATTCACTGATGTCTGTGTTTGTTTCACGTCTTCTCCCACTTTCCCCAGCCTTTCTGTCAGATCCAAAATGTTAGCATTCAGTTTCTCAATGGCAGACGCCATCTGTTCCTGAAGACTTGCTGAAATCGAAGCTTTGCGTCCTTCGTCTTTTTTTACTTTGGACCTTGTACTATCTTGCATCTCCTGTGCACTCTGCAGCTGGTATTTCAAGGTCACTTCAGTAACCGTTACTATCTCAGACATTCACAGGAAGTCAAAATCCAAACATTCCCAGAAGTAAACACCAGGTGGCAAACATACTAGTCCAAAGAACAAAGGGACATCAGAGCCAAAAGTCCCAAGCAGTCCCAACACAGCAGTTCTAATTTCAGGCTTTAAAAGTTTCAAAAGAAAGTTCCAAAAGTTCATCAAAAGTCAAGAAAAGTCAGTCTTTAAAACAGTCCAAAGCAGTTCTTTAGTAGTCTCCTTGCAATGTAACCACCAAGTCCAGAAAGTAACTGTAGCCAGCCAAAAAAAGTTAAAATGTCTCCGCTGGTAAACAGTAACAAAAAGAACGACAACAAAGTAACGCAGCCCGCTAACTGACCCGGGATCCTATCCAGAGGGTGAGCGGTGTCTTCCTCTGCCAAATTCCTTGTTATTAAGTCTTAAATAACAGTTAAAACAACTTTAAAGCAACTTTTAAAAAGTTCAGCAAAACTAGCAAACTTTTTTCCGCTAGTCCGCGGCTCAGCTCCTTTGTTATTACCTTGATCTGTAAAGCAGTCCAGGAGAACGGGCTTCCTTTTTAACGTTCTCTCTGCAAGTCCGAATTTTCTTTTAAATTTTAAAGTCAATCGAAAGGTATTACTTACAGAGCTTCTAATTTGTAATCCAATTAAGAAAGAGCCGGGCGCTCAAATCCGTCAGAATCGCTGCTTCGTTCCTCAGGGTGCAATGGCTTCTTCAGCTCCGTACCGGAGCCTCGCTCACCCGATTTTCCCCCTTACGAGGGTCGATCGGGAGCGGGGACGGCACGTCTTGGAGCCCGCAAGAATGCCTGTCCACGGGACGCTCTTCCCGTGGCTCTAGGGGGCCCGTAGCGCGGGTACGGTAACCCCAAAACCCCAAGGTCTTTAGCTCCCGACTGACAGGAACGGCGCCCAAACCGGAAGTCGTAATTTACACTCGCTTTGGAATAACTGAAGAGCAGTTGAAGAAAAAGTTTAGAGGGGTGACCAAGGTGAAAGAGGAAACCTATGCACAGCATGGCGCAAAAGTAAAAACTTACCTGATGAAATGGTTAGAACAAGAGAATGCTGACACTGTATCAAATATTATGGAAGTGATAGCATTGGAGCAATTTTATGAAACAATAAATGGCCAATTGAAGTATTTGATAAAAGAAAGGAACCCCAAGATAATAGAGGAAGCAGCTGGTTTAGCAGATAAAATAAATGAAATCAGAGACCACGTATTTGATGGGCCAAAAGTTAGTGGGAGGTATTGGAAAACAGATAAGAATAAGTTTCAGCAAGCCAAAGGAAAATTTACCTCAGAAACTGATAAGCGGAGTAGTCCCTCATTTAAAAGTCCAAATGAGAAGCCACACGCGCAATCAGAGGTTACTGAGGGAAAAGTTAATAAACCAAGTTATGCAGGACCCAGAGACCTTTCATGCTGGAATTGTGGGGAAAGTGGTCATAAAAGCTGGGAATGTAAAACAGGAAAGGGAATGCCTGTTAGTAGCACCACACCAAGACAGACATATTGTATCCAGTTTGTGGAGCAAGGCCAGACTAGTCAGGTTGTCAAGGAGACTGACAAGACGGCTAGGCCCGAGCCTGTGGAGACAGTAGAAGCCAAAGTCCTTCACTGTTATGCGATTCAACACGAAAATCCTTTGTTACAAAATGCTGGGGAATTTATTTGGCTGAATGGGAAAAGATATCTGGGGCTAAAGGACACGGGATCTCAAGTCACAATAGTCCACCCCGAGATAATTGAGGCAGAAGCCATCATTCCAGGAAAAGTAATCAAAGTAAAAGGAATCTCAAAACACGCAGAGATCCTCCAGATGGCAGAAGTACATGTCAGGTTCAAAAACTGGGCAGGGAAGTGGCAGGTAGGCAGGTGGCTCTTTCAGAAGAAATCCCCACCCCTGTGCTCATTGGTTGGGACATTCTAGAACATGTACAGAGTACATTTATAGGGCAAAGGAGAGCTTACGGTCACCTAATCCTGAGGGAATAGATACAGTATCAGAGGCAGATATTGAGGAACAACAGCAAGGGGATACTTTGTGTGAGGATAGAAAAGACACCTTTTTATTTCCTTTGATTAAAAGTCAAACCCCAAGTTTTGCCAAGAAGCAAAAGGAAGATATTGAATTACAAAAGTACTTTGAGGCAGCCAAATTGGAGAGGCAGTTAACTCCTGAGTGCCCAGAACGTTTTTGTTTGAGCAAGGACCTTTTATATAGAGAAGTCCTTACATCACCATCTCGAGGGGGTGAAGAACTGATAAAACAGTAATACCATATGAATACAGGGACAAAATCCTGCAGCACGCTCACAACAGTGTATTTGGAGCGCATATGGGAGTTACCCAGACAAAACAGAGAGTGGCTCAAAATTTTTACTGGCCAGGCATGGGGAGGCAAATAAAACAATACTGTCAAGCCTGTGATATATGCCAACGAAGAGGCACCGGGCAAGACAAAACAAAAGCCAAATTGTGCCCCTTACCCATTATATCAACCCCTTATCAACAATTAGGGTTGGACCTGATAGGACCATTGCCTAAAGCGAGCAGGAGACGAAATAAATTTATTCTCACAATTTTGGACTACGCCACTAAGTATCCCAAAGCCATTCCATTGAGAAATATTGAAACAGAAACAGTTGCAAATGCTTTAATAAATTATATGAGTAGATTGGGCTTTGCAAGTGAAATTGTCACTGACTTGGGTTCTTCATTTACCTCAAGACTAATGAAAAGACTGTGGGAAGTGTGCGGTATTAAGCATTTAACCTCAACCCCATACCACCCTGAAACTAATGGATTAGTTGAAAGATTTAATGGGACCCTAATGAGAATGATTAAAGCCTATACTGCAGAAAATCCTAATGACTGGGTTGACAAGCTACAACCACTACTATATGCTTATAGGGATGTACCCCAAGAGAGTACCGGGTTTAGCCCATTTGAATTATTGCTGGGTCAGAAAGTAAAAGGGCCCCTGGACTTACTGCACATGAATTGGGAGGCACATCATGAACATGATCCAGAGTCTGTAGTGGAATATCTGTTTAATTTGCAAAATACATTAAAAAGATCCCTAGAGTTAGCAGGGGGAAATGTAAAAAGACGTACTGGAAGTTATAGCTGGCATGGTGTCCCATCAACTTTCTATAAAAGTGAAAGTGTTTCCTACACTAGAGGTTGTGTGGTGGGAAGATGGGTACCCTGATTCTCATGCATCACAAATAAAAACTAGGGAAAAACGTGGTTACACAGCATTAACGTGGCCACCATATCAAGGACATAAAAAGTAGTCTACAAATTGCTTGAAGTGGGAACTGATAAATCAATGCAGACCAAAGATGGACTGACAGCAGGGGAGATTGCTAAGAACAATAAGCACTCAGAGCTTGTTAGCTTACTTTCATTAAGTAAACACCCTTGTCCAGAAAGATTCAGCAAGCTGATAAAAAAAGTTCCAGTTACAGGTAGGTAGCCGTGTTGGTCTGCCATAGTCGAAACAAAATAGGAAATTCTTTCCAGTAGCACCTTAGAGACCAACTGAGTTTGTTCTTGGTATGAGCTTTCGTGTGCATGCACACTTCTTCAGATACACTGAAAGAAGTCACCAGACCTTATCTGAAGAAGTGTGCATGCACACGAAAGCTCATACCAAGAACAAACTCAGTTGGTCTCTAAGGTGCTACTGGAAAGAATTGGTCTCTAAGGTGCTACTGGAAAGAATTTCCTATTTTGATAAAAAAAGGATATCCACAAACTTCTGAAAGCAGTTCCCAATGCATTTAAAAGCCAGACAACCAGTTCTTATGCAGCTTTTGATGACATGGATATGTTTGTACAAGGCCTCGAGCTTGATCACTTAACAAAGATCCTGAAGGAGGGAGAAGCTGATCCAAGAGAGCTGTTGACCCTGAGAAACAAGGACTCTATACAGCTGGGAATCCACAATTGTTACAGACGCCTCGACTGCAGGGATCAGTATTGGACTGTGTCCTCCGGCAGAGGAAGACAGCTGGCATTCCAGCACGTTTGGCAGAGAAAAGACTTGTGCCCAGAGAAAGATACTTCTTGTGGCAGTTAAGGACAATAAGGAGTGTTAAAGGAACCATGAACATTGTGGCAAAGGCGTTATCACAAAAAACCGCAGATGAAGTATAAACAGAGACATTCAACAATTTACTTGTTATGTATGTATATAGCTAGCAAACAAACAAACCCAAACAGTTTGATCAGGAGTGTAATTTGCAAAATACCTTAAAAAGATCCCTAGAGTTAGCAGGGGAAAATGTAAAAAGTGCCCAAACTAAGCAAAAAAGCTGGTATGATAAGAAAGTCAGGAAAAGGTCACTAGCACCTGAAAGTGAAGTATTTCTGTTGAGACCAGTTAAAGGGAACCAACTACAATTAGCTTGGGAAGGACCATATAAACTAATAGCTAAGATGAACGAAGTCAATTATATTATACAGCAAGGAGAGGAAGGAAGGAAAGTGGTGCATGTAAATATGATCAAACCGTATTTTAGAACAGAAAATTGGTCACTGTATGTCCTACGAGAGGATCCAGGTGAACCAGTCATCAATTGGAAAGAAAGAAAGAAAGACGTACATCTGAGGGGGTGGAAAAATACAACGTGATTGTAAAGGTCCTTCAAGAGGGGCCTAGACCCTCTACAAAAAAACTAATACAGGCTTTTATGGGGGTAGTCTGGAGGATATTGTTGTCGATTTATTCCTAATTTTAGCACCCTTTACATGACTGTGTGAAGAAAGACCACCCAGACAAGATAATTGGGAGGGACCAGCGCCAGGCAGCGTTTGAACATTTAAAAACAGCCCTAAGAACAGAGCCTATTCTGAGGGCTCCCCTCTTCCTAGAGCCCTTTATCCTTTTTACGGCGAGGTTGCATATTTAGCTTTGAGTGGACTTGTAAAGACTTAAACATTCCTGAGGAAAACTGGATGCTGTACTTATGCCCACAAATATGTGGAATTTTGAGTGAAATGTACTCAGATCTCAGGGAGGATGGAACCTCTGATTACCTCACATTTAAAGAGAGAGAGAAAGTGCGCTTTGCACTGACCGCAGAACAAAGCCAAAAAGCCTTCCCTGATGAATGCGCTGCCAAGCACTGGAACCTCCCCACAAAGGAATTGCCAGACAGCCCAAGTAATGCAATCAGTGGTCATTTTTGAGGTACCCTGGCAGACAGGATTTCTGCTGTAGACCACCTCTTCTGTGATGTACGTATGTATGATGTATTGGGGGGTGGTCTTGGGCTCCAGGGTGGGCAATTTCAAATGCCTATATAAGGGCTTGTGCGCCATTGTTCGGGGTCCCTCCTGCCTCCAGCGTGTGGTAGTGAAACAGTTAATAAAGATCAGGCTTACTAGCTGCTTTGCTTCTCAATGTTCTCTGGTTGGCCTCTCTTATTTTCTCCTACCGATAGAGAACCTACAAAAGGACTCTATATGGGCTCTTGGGTACCCCAGAAGGGAAAAGGAGCAGCTGGACAAATTAAAAGTGAGATGAGCACGTCCACTGGGGGGGTCCTTTACCTTTTTACCTTCCATAGTACTCACCTTCCCTTACGCAGCAAAACCTTCATATAAAATCAGCCCTATGTCGGATCGACACCATTCCAGCTTCATTTTACTCAGGGAACAAATGGCTCCCCAAGGGGGAACTTGGGAAACAAGACAGCCATAATCCCTGAAACCTGAGATCTCCTATTCAGCAGCCTCTTGCACAAGAGATAATCCCCGGATTCCTGGCAAAAGGGTGCCAGACAGGTAGTCCTCCCATGGACAATAGCAGACCAGGAATGGAGTAGGTCCTCAGTCAGGACAAAGAAATGTGATTACCTGACGGGGAAACCCAGGAACTTGTAGATATTTATCACTTGATGGGTGCGAGGTGGAAGGCAAGGGAGGGATGAACTGGTTTCTGCCAAGAAAGCCTCACCCCGTTTGTGACATAGGTGTGATGTATCTATGATGTATGCATGATGCTTCACCCAGGGTGTTTATAAGAAAAGGGAGAACTGATTTAAGGAGCATCCCTTTGTTCAGGGCTTCTTTGAAGAGCCAGTGTGGTGTAGTGGTTAGGAGTGGCAGACTCGTAATCTGGTGAACTGGGTTCGCATCCCCGCTCCTCCACATGCAGCTGCTGGGTGACCTTGGGCTAGTCACACTTCTCTGAAGTCTCTCAGCCCCACTCACCTCACAGAGGAAGGGAAAGGAGAATGTTAGCCGCTTTGAGACTCCTTCGGGTAGTGATAAAGCGGGATATCAAATCCAAACTCTTCTTCTTCTTTCTTTCCCCTCCCCCCTCTCTTTCCTTCCCACTCCTCTCTCTTCTTTCTTTCCCCTCCTCCCTCCCTCCCCCCCCTCTCTCTCCTTCCTTCCTTCCTCCTCCTCCTCTCCCTCTCTCTCCTTCCTCCCCACTCCTCTCTTTCTCTTCTTTCTTTCTTTGAGAGCCAGTGTGGTGTAGTGGTTAAGAGTGGTAGACTTGTAATCTGGTGAACCGGGTTCGTGTCTCCGCTCCTCCACATGCAGCTGCTGGGTGACCTTGGGCTAGTCACACTTCTCTGAAGTCTCTCAGCCCCACTCACCTCACAGAGTGTTTGTTGTGGGGAGGAAGGGAAAGGAGAATGTTAGCCGCTTTGAGACTCCTTCGGGTAGTGAAAAGCGGGATATCAAATCCAAACTCTTCCTCTTCTTCTTCTTCTTCTTCCTGCTTCTTTCATGGGGTGGGTGGATGTCCTGTTGCAACAGTCTATTAAATAAAGATCAGGCCTACAGGCTGCTGTTTTGCACCTGTGTTCCTGGCCGGTGTCTTTGTTTGACAATCCAAATGAGCCCAAAGATTTTCCTATAACAGCACCATCATCAGGGGTAAAAATGGATTGCATTAAAATTTGTAATACATAAATAATTCTCAGTATGTCTAGAACGTAGCTTCTGGCCTGCCAGTGCAAATTTAGCTATCTGTTGTGTAAAGTATACCAGCCGGAAGTTCCATAACCACCTTGCGAGGCAATTGATCAGAGTAGAACTGAAGAACAGATGAGAAATTAATTATCATTATCACCAGCATAGCCTTAATGAATACAAAGTAAAGCCTTGATTTGTGCAGAGGGGTAAGGTGCCCCAAATTACTTGCTGGGTGTCCCCACCCTGAACAGGGCAGCCAAGCAGGGCTTTCCTCAGGTTGCGAGTGATAATCTGTGCAAGACATGCCCCAGCTCCAAAGCATCTGCCCCAAGCACTTTTCAGTTCTCGGCCACGTTTATTATTACTGGATCTTAAGCATGTGGTTTTGGTCAAATGATTTTCTTGTTAAGCTGATGAGAGACTTTTTAAAAAAAACTGAATAGACAAACTCTTTTAAAATATGAAGGTGCAGCAAACTTTCACTCGTCACAGGGCACATACAGACCATATTTATTAAAATACATAGCCCGGGCTAGTTATGTTTCCTGACTCTTTTCTTTAAAGGTAAAGGTGTTAGGCTGTATCTTTGAGACACTGTACTTACTGCTGCTTTCTCTATTCTGGGTCTGAATAAAAATTAATCTGTGGACTAACGTTATTGTTTCTTGTGTGGTCTTTTCCTGTTGCTTGATGTACAACGGACTCATGTTTATTCATTATTTTGCTCATGGAACATAAGATATTTAATGCTGAAATACAGACACAAAACAACATATGCTGCAGTACAGATGCCCCCATTCCTAGCAAGCTGAATGCCTACATTTGTACCCAATGTCTATGACCCATGTCTCTTCCCCCCCCCCTGCACCTGCTCTTTCAGCCCCCTGGACCCCCTCTTGCTGGGGTCTCTGCCCTGGAGCCCCCCACCAGAGCTGCCCAGGGGGGTCCCCAAGAGAGCCAAGCGGGACTCGCCCCCTCCCCGCTTCCCCGCCCCGGAGCCCCAGGCAGACAGGCTGCTCCTCCCGGACACGGGTTCCCCTTTCCCACGCACACGCGCCCAGTCCGTGCCAGGCGCCCCAGCACCCCACCCAGGGGCCCCCACCCGCTTCGGGGGCCAGGCGGGCCCAAGTCCGGCCTCTCCCCCCCCCTCCCCTCAGCTCGCAGCTCGCCAAGGGTTAAGTGGAGCTGAGCTGGCTTCCTAGAGAGGACAGGAAATAAAGGCGGGGCCGCTCCTCCCTCCTGTCGTCACTTCCTGCAAGAGGATCTCCTCCGCCCGAGCGGCCTCTGGTGAGTCTCCTCTCTATTCCGCTATGGGGAGAAAGGGGAGCCTGTGGAACTCCCTCCCCCAGTAGGGCGGAGGGGGGGGCAAGGGGCCCTGGCCAGGTCCAGCTGCCCTTTGGGGGGCGAAGAGATGCTGGAGGGTCCTTGAGGGACCCCGGAGGGATCTCCAGCCATTGGCCCATCGCAAGAGATGGGGATTCTATCCAAGTCAGGGCAGGAGTGAAAACGCGTAATGATTATAAATAGCTTTATTCATATGAAATCAAGCTCTTCTTCAGCTTTCTGCTTCTCCTTCCTCTTCTGAGCTCCACTTTTGTCACTTCTGCTTGACATTTTAGAACTTAAGTAAAATATTTAATATAATTCTAACATTTATATATAGTATTATAGTAGCAATTGCGGGTAATAGGGACCTGTACTAGTAAATAATAATATAGGCCTACTAAATAATAAAAATGAGTATTTTTCTAAAGTGTTTTTTATTGTGGGATCAAAATAAATTATGTATTACATGATATCAATCACGGGTAGGAAGCCGCGTTGGTCTGCCATAGTCAAAACAAAACAAAAAATTCCTTCCAGTAGCACCTTAGAGACCAACTAAGTTTGTTCTTGGTATGAGCTTTCATGTGCATGCACACTTCTTCAGATACTGCAGATACTTCAGGTTTTCCACACCCAACAGCCAATCCCCCATTCCCACCACCCTTCTGAGTCATACCCCTCCCCACTCCCTCACTATATATAAGGGTCTGGTGACTTTGTTTCAGTGTATCTGAAGAAGTGTGCATGCACACGAAAGCTCATACCAAGAACAAACTTAGTTGGTCTCCAAGGTGCTACTGGAAGGGATTTTTTTATTTTTGTTATGAAATCAATCAGTAGGCATGAAACTCATATCCTTACACAGGTGCAACAGCTTGAGCTGCATTCAACTGCTGCACTGCAGTCTGCAGCTGCATGTGTCCATGCAGAAGGTAGGCACCCTATATAGAGAAAGGAGCAAACCAGGGATATTTGAGGGAGCAGGCGGGGCCCATGACTTATATCATAGGAGCCTGCACAATACAAAACACGGTTGCTGTATTTAGGCTTTATTTGTTTTTTTTATCATATTTTGGAAATGTACATCCGGGTTTTTTTTTCTTTCAATTTTTTGGGGGGGCAACCAAGAGAGTGGTGCCCTAAGCTATACATTGGTACCTCGGGCTACAGATGCTTCAGGTTACAGACTCCACTAACCCAGAAATATTACCTCGGGTTAAGAACTTTGCTTCAGGATGAGAACAGAAATTGTGCGGCGGCAGCGGGAGTCCCCATTAGCTATGTAGCTTGTTTTGCTTATACGTAAATCCGGACCAACCTAGGCGGGAGAGGAGCAGAGGGTTCTCGATGGCTTCTCTCCACAGTCGGAGGCAGCCATGCTTCTGAAGGCAGGGAGAGAGTTGCTCTTGGACTCCAGTCCTGCTGGTGGGCTTCCCAGAAGAGGCCCCAGGTTGGCCCTGGAGAGAACAGGGGACTGGACTGTCTTCACCCAAACGGAAAGCAGAGCCCAACCTGGTGAAAACAGAATAGACAATGCAAGGAGGGAGCTGCAGCCCAAGATAGGAAAAGAGGGGGTCAGGGAACACATAGCTACTTAAATGAATTCAAATCTCCAGGGCCTGATGAGCTGCATATGTAATCTCAGAGCCTGTGGTCTATGATCTTTGAGGTCCCTCAAATTGGAAGCAGTCAAATGTTGTCCCCATCTTCCTAAAGGGTTTGGGAAAAGAAGACAAGGTAACTGCCAACCAGAGATCCCAGGACATACATACCAGGAAAGGTCCTAGAACAGTTGGTCTGTGAGCACTGGGAGAAGGATGCTGATTAGCAAGACCCAGCGTGGGTTTCTCAAGAACAGATCACGCCAGGCGAATCTCATTTCTTTTTGTGATGGAGTTACAAGCTTGGTGGATCAGAGGAATGCTGTGGACATAGTGTATCTTGATTTCAGGAAAGCTTTTCACAAAGCGCCTCACAATTCTATGATTCTGTGACTCACAATGGGACCCCTTTGACCTGATCCTGCAGGACTCATCTCCTGCTCTTATGCCATGAACCCTTTGTTATCCTTCTGTTAAACTTGGAAGTTCTACCCCCACCCCACCCACATATTCAGGAATCAGGCAGGCATGTTATCCAGCTCTCGGCAGACACATGTGCACCCTTCTCTCCCCCCCCTTATTTTTACAGTTTTGCTGACAGCTTAGAGTCTGAGCTGAGGTGCAATCCAGCCCTGGTTCCTAGCAATTTTTGTTCTCTGGGCTGTGTATTGATCTTATAATAGAAGAATGTGTTTGATTTGTAGGATTTGTTCCACCTCGCATTAGGACCCACAGAACTTGGCATACGACCAAGGGGCTCCTTCCAACCTGTTGGAGGCATCCCGGGAGCCCAGATGGATGAGCAAAACTCAGCTGGCCCTGAAGCAGGAAGAGGCCATACCATCCAACATGAGAGCAGTGGGGGATTCTGGGAAAACTCCGTCCAGAAGATGCTCTGTGAGGAAGACACCCTCCACTCAGCTGTGCAGAGCCAGCAGCTCAGGAAGTTCTGCTACCAGGAGGCCAAAGGACCTCGAGAAGTTTGCAGCCAACTCTACCACCTTTGCCGTCAATGGCTGAAGCCAGAAAGGCACACGAAAGCTGAGATGCTGGACCTGGTGATCTTGGAGCAGTTCCTGGCTGTCCTTCCTCCAGAGATGGAGAGCTGGGTGAGGGAATGTGGAGCGGAGACCAGTTCCCAGGCAGTGGCCCTGGCCGAAGGATTCCTCCTGAGTCAGGCAGAGGAGAGAAAGCAGGCAGAGGAGCAGGTGAGAGAGACTTTCCTCAGGATACTCCCAAGGGGCTCCAAAGAGGAGGGAGAGTATTCCTGACTTATTTGCTAATGGCCCATCCTTTTTTGGAAAGCACCTAAAAACAGATTTTTATTTATTTATTTATACCATGGGTGCCTTCCAGCACATAATTAGACATCAGATGTCTTCTAAATGTCATGCAGTTCTTTATCTCCTTATCATCTGATGGGAGGGCATTCCACAGGGTGGGTGCCACTGTCGAGAAGGCCCTCTGCCTGGTTCCCTGTAACTTCACTTCTTGCAGTGAGGGAGCCAACAGAAGACCCTTGGAGCTGGACCTCAGTATATCCGGGCTGAGTGATGAGGGTGGAGACGCTCCTTTGGGTATACTGGGCCTTTGAGGCCGTTTAGGGCCTTAAAGTTCAGCTCCAACACTTTGAATTGTGCTGGGAAATGTTCTGGGAGCCAGCAGTGAAGATCCTTGGAGACCAATGTTACTTGGTTCTGGCAGCCGATCCCAGACAGCAGTCTAGCAGAAGCAGGAAACAGCTTTCACCTCTGTCCCCTGAAAGCGCTTGCCTCTGCCATTCCTTTTCTAATCCTTCTCCCCATTCTCTGTTTTGAATCCTCCTTGCTCTTTCAGGGGAAGGATCTTTTTCCAGAAATGGGTCTTGATTCTTCTGAGGCAGAGAAGACTCCGTTGGACACCAGAGTGAGGCCTCTGGGTAAGGGGGGGAGATGTATTTTTGCACAACTAATATATGAAATGGGTACAAATGTCCAAATGTACTCAGCAGGGGAGTCTTTTACAGTAATAATATAGGTGTTCCCCCCCCCCGCATGCTAAAACCGATGGTTTTATGATTTTCTTGATTTCTGCATTCCAAAATCTAATTAATTTCAATTACACTCCTGTCAAGATAACAATCCTTTATACAACATCTGCAATATTAATGACGTCCATTCGTATTGAAACACCAAATAATATATAAAACTACAAGTGAGGCACTCCAGCGCTATCCTTACTCTTCCTGTGTGTGGCAATCTTTCTGTTCATGATGTTTCTTCCTGTCCTTGTAAAATGTTCTCTATCTTTTCCTGGTTGTTGCTGTTCTCCATCATTATTTGGGCGGAGCTAATATCCCATTGTGCTTTCAGAAATTCTCCATCGCTCTGTCCTGTGCTTCGTTGTTCTGCAGCTTTAACAGCAGCTGTGAAAATCACACTGTCCCAATAAATAACGTGTTTTTCCCATTTTTCTTCTCCGCCTGGGAAGGAGAGTGATCTGTCGAACTGCAAATGACTTAGTAATGAACCTTATCAGCTCCTCCACAACTTGCAAATTCCTTAACATTCCTCTGTCTGAAGATAAATGCGCAGTTATCCAATTAAATTAAATTCCAAGTCCTTTTAGCATTATTCAGTCCATAAATAATAAAGGATGGGAAAGAGTCAGCTTTAATTTTCTATCATAAACCTTTAGCAAAATTTAGCTTCCCTCTCTTTTCCCGTTTTTTTCCACACACACAGTTCCATTTCATGTTATATTCCATATCTGAAATCCAGTTTCATCCCTGCTCACCTGTACATATATATTTTGAACTAGTATTCAAGGGAGGGCTGCTAAATCATTAATGTAGAGAAGAAAACTTTATATATAGAAGCCATAGGCTCCCCTCCCCTCCACCTTCTTTTGCACTGAATGAAGTCATTCTCAAATTTGAACCTTAAATATAGTCATACCTCTGCTTGCGTTCGCTGCGGGTTGCGTTCGGCACAGGTTACGAACGTGCCGAACCTGGAAGTACCGAAACAGATCCTGTTCACAACCGGAGGTACCACTATACCTTGCAGCTGGTTCCATAGCGCAGTTTAGGATATCTCTTCCAGCCTGTACATTAGTCCAAATTGAGCTTTAACTGACAGGAGAACCTCTGCTTCTTAATGGCGGCGAAGGAGGGTTTTCGGCAGGCGAAAGGCTTTTGCACTCAGCGCTTTCCTGCCTCCCGCAATCCATGCCGGAGCGAGAGCCAGGTACCCAGACGAAATGGGATTGAGGCCCGTTCCTTCCTGTCCCTGGAGGGAGCTTGCAAGGAGAATTACTCTCAGTCATCCTTGTTTTTCCTTCGCCAACGATCTCCCGCTGCCTCGATTAAGGCACAGCGGAACCGGAAGCTAGCAGGGATGACTTTGACCGACCCTATTTAGAGATGCACTGTTTCACCTCTGAGAGAAGCAGGCACTTACGGTTTCCAACATACCTTTGTCTCTCCCAGGTGACAGAATGATGCCACCAAGACCTGCTCCTTCATCTTTTCCTGGTGGTGGAGGAGAGACAGCGGCTGTGGACCCAGATCAGGTAGGGGGAAGGAGCCTTGTGGGGAAAGACTGCTTGGATGCAGACTGGCTGGACACAGTTGGATGCAGAGGAATGGTGGGAAGAACCAGAGAAGAGGGAGCCGACTGGGAGGAGGAGGTGTCTGAAGGTGGAGAGGGAACAGGGCTCAGGGAGCAGAGGGAGTCTGTGGCAGAGAGGCAGAAGCTGCAGCAGGAGAGTGGGATGAGGAAGGCAGAGAGCGGTCTGGCTGCTGTAGAAAACAAGAGAGCCAAGTGTAATGGATCACGTGAATGTTCTCTAAGAGGACAGCCTTTTTCCTTTTCTGTTAGGGTCCAGTGTGCTTTGAAGATGTAGCTTTGCATTTCACTGATGAGGAGTGGGCGTTGCTGGATCCTGACCAGAGAGCTCTGCATCAGGAGGTCATGGAGGAGAATTGTGGGATGTTGGACTCTCTCGGTAAGGCTCCCTATTGGATCACATTATCTCTTAATGTAATTCAAGACATCTCTCTAGGTGACGAACCTCTGATATTTCGATGGGGCTCAACAGCGCCACCCACAGCACCTGGGATGCTAACACTCCCACAGCAAACCTTGGATGGAGGGCTATTGATTGTTTCCCCTGTGAATATTCTTCCTCCGGTTTTGCCTTTGAAAACCATGATCAGGCAGTCTGAACTGCCCAGGCCTTCTTAAATGTTGGCTTCCGAGTGCACAGGAGCAGGGCTGCGGGTTGTGTTCTCCTGATGATGTGAACGGGGCTCTGGAACACATCTCATTCGCATCCAGAGGTACCACTGTATTCAACTTGATGTGTATATGAAACTAGACATTTTTACAAAACAAAAAGGAACATTATAGCATCTAACTCCCTTCAGTTCTTTCCCTGTCACAAGCATTAATTAGCATTGCTCCATAATTTGGGATTGCACTTCTTCCCAAGGCTCTAATCCGTTTGCCTCTTAGTTTCAGGTGGTGATGAATTGGAAATGAAGAAGAAGGGCGACCACAAGGAAATCCACACAGTGGAGGAGCCATTTCAGGATTCAGACTGTGGAGAGAACTCCAGTCACAGCTCCAATTCCTCTTCCCATCAAAGAAATTGCCTAGAGAAGAAACCCTATCAGTGCTTGGAGTGTGGAAAGAGCTTCGCCTGGAAACAGAGTTTCGCTTTCCATCAAAGAATTCATACAGGGGAGAAACCCTATCAGTGCTTCGAATGTGGAAAGAGGTTCACCTGGAAAGAAGGTCTCACTTCCCATCAAAGAATTCATACAGGGGCGAAACCCTATCAATGCCTGGAATGTGGAAAGAGGTTCACCTGGAAACAGACATTTGCTTCTCATCAAAGAATTCATACAGGAAAGAAACCCTATCAGTGCCTGGAATGTGGAAAGAGCTTCAGTCACAACCGCAGTTTCACTTCCCATCAAAGAATTCATACAGGGGAGAAACCATATCAGTGCTTGGAATGTGGAAAGAGCTTCAGTCAGGCTCCCATCTCACTTCCCATCAAAGAATTCATACAGGGGAGAAACCATATCAGTGCTGGAATGTGGAAAGAACCGCAGTTTCACTTCCCATCAAAGAATTCATACAGGGGAGAAACCATATCAGTGCTTGGAATGTGAAAAGAGCTTCTGTGAAGGCTCCCATCTCACTTCCCATCAAAGAATTCATACAGCGGAGAAACCATATCAGTGCTTGGAGTGTGGAAAGAGCTTCAGATGGAAACAGAGTTTCGCTTCCCATCAAACAATTCATACAGGGGAGAAACCCTATAAATGCTTGGAATGTGGAAAGAGCTTCAGAAGGAGCTCCCTTCTCACTTTCCATCAAAGAATTCACACAGGAGAGAAACCCTTTCAGTGCTTGGAATGTGGAAAAAGCTTCACCTGGAAACAGAGTTTCACTTCCCATCGAAGAATTCATACAGGGGAGAAGCCCTATCAGTGCCTGGAATGTGAAAAGAGCTTCAGAATGAGCTCCCATCTCACTTCCCATCAAAGAATTCATACAGGAGAGAAACCCTTTCAATGCTTGGAATGTGGAAAAAGCTTCACCTGGAAACAGAGTTTCGCTTCCCATCGAAGAATTCATACAGGGGAGAAGCCCTATAAATGCTTGCAATGTGGAAAGAGCTTCATCAGGAAAGGAGGTCTCACTTCTCATCAAAGAATTCATGCAGGGCAGACTTCCGGTTGATCCATGCAGCCATTAGGATGGGAAATTCTCTTCCGGAGAGTTTCCAGCTCTTTGAAGTCGGGGGACACCGCATAAGCACTGCGGACCCTCTCAGAAACCCCAGATTGAGCGTTCTGGGGGCTTGGAGATCTGGCAAGTGCCTGAACATCTCCCCTCCTCCCCAGTAAAGCTCTTTTTTAGAGCCCCGAGAACGAGGGTGGTTGGAGACAAGGGCGCTGGGATTTACCGCTAACTTCAAAGCACGAAGTTTCATGTCCTGGGGGAAAGCACCGTTCTATTTCCCAAAAAATCAAGAAAAGCCTTATAAAACTGAGTATCGCATTTGGACTTAAATTTTGAAGATTTGGTGAGACGGGAGGTTTAAAGTAAAGGAAGTCGGTCTCCTGCTGCTGGAACAGATTGGAGGCAGCGTTGTTTAAAGCGGAAGCTATTGGACTTTGATCTAAATTAAAATCTTCCTTGGCTGAAATTGATTGGATTCTACCCCCTTTTTGCAGGGAGAGGGGGGAAATTTGCTTTAAGTACTTTCTTATCCTGCATAACGAAGATTTAAAGCTCTGAAATCTCTAGCCCTGACGGTGGGGGAAGCAGTTGGAGCGGAGAAGGTCTCACCTTTGATAAAAGTTATTTTTTAAGTGCTGCCCTGTGGCAAATTGTAACAGTGAATTAGTATAGCACCATTGTGGCAACTTGTGGAACTACTGCATTACCCACGAAGTTTTGTTTTTATGAACACTTCCTGCATTACAAGACTGTTATTTAGAGTTTGACCTTGGAAGATGGCTGGTAAGCCTGTGGCCAGGAAGGATTCCAAAGGAACTGAACATATTGCTGACCTTTTATAACAATTTTCTACAGAGTTGAAAGCAGATATTGCTGGATGTTCTCAAGAAATTAAAAGCCAAAGAGAAGTGACAGATTCTATTAAATCTCAACTGGATAATTTTAAGAAGTCATTTAGAGAGCTGAAGTTCAACAGGTCAAGAAAGATATTTTGAACCTGGGGGCAAGAGTTAAAGTTTTAGAGGAAGGGGAAGTGAAAGTGGACACTAAATCTTTGGATTTGGAACAGACACTGGGACAAATTTTGGATTCTGTCGCATTTCTTCAGATGCCAGAGAAAGAGACCCATTTGAGACTGAGAGGAGTGCCTGAAGGACAGACAGAAACTTTGAAGGATTGGTTAATTGAGGAATTGGCTGCCTGGTGGGAGCTGGAAAAAGATGAATTAGGCTCATGGATTGTAAGTGTTTTCAGATACAGAGCTAGAAAGAAGAGAGAAGCTACAATTCCAAACGATTGTCTGATAATTTTTAAAGCTAAAGAACAAAGAGACATAATTCTAGGCCTGCATTATTAAAAAATCTTTAAATTCAAGAATAACCTGTGACCATTTACAAAGAGATCCCGAAGCGCTTCCCCGATGCCCGAAAGAATTTTTCTGACTTTACCCAGGCTTTGAGATACAAGGGAATCCCATTTCTGTAGGAATTCCCCCAAGGACTTTCCTTTAAATTTCAGGAAAGGAAACATAGGATCAAGACACCTGGAGAGATGAGAACCTTTCAGCTGATTCCCTGGTGGCTCACTGGAATGTGGAGTTGACCAGGGTAGCTCTGGGTTTGAATAAAAATTAATCTGTGGACTAACGTTATTGCTTTTTGTGTGGTCTTTTCCTGTTGCTTGATATACAACGGACGCTTATTTATTTATTTGTTCATGGCATTTGCATCCCGCTTTTTTCTCCAGGGGGCTCCATGTAGCATATACATGGTTCTCCCCCTCCCCACAACATCCTGTTGGCATATTTAAACTGAGTAACTGCGCAACAAAAGGCATTCTGAGGAGACTGCAAAGTATAATTAGGAGTTGTTTTAATTAAAGAAAAATAACAGAAGTTACATTAACTACAAGAACGGAAACGTGACCCACCACCCAGGGTACTCAGAGAGGTACGCAGACCTTCTTATATACCGTATCCGATTGCTGATACGCCTTAAATCAATACAAACTTAGCATCATCTGCTGTACTGCCCCACAGCTGCAAAACTAGGTCATTTCATTTCCTTCTTTCTTTTAAAGAGATACACATTTCTGTGGAACAGTAATGAACCTTAAACTGTAACCACTCAACACATCCCTGTGAGGTGGGTGACACTGAGAGGCAACGACTGGCCCACAAGTGGGGATTTGAACTCTTGTCTCCCAGGTCCCAGTCTGACACTCTAACCACTGACCCACCCTGCCTCCTATCCCTCTGCAGTCTCCCTTATCTCTCCCTCTCGCTACCCAGATGCACCCTCCTGCTTTAATGCAGCAGGCCAGGCCCAGGAGTGGAACTGGCTGGGTCTGGGGCAAAGGAGATGAGGGGCGGCTGGGGGGCGGGAGGCCTGGATGGTGCTCCAGGCCTTGTACAACAACAACAATAATAATTATACATTAAAATATCACATTAAAAGCCTCCCTAAACAAGGCAGCCCGGGAGTTGCTGGCTATGACCATGTGCACAAACTGGCGTCCCTGACAATGCAGAGATTTACGACCCTCTTTCACACCCCTTGGGCCACAGGTCCTGCATTGCAGGGGGTTGCCTAGATGACCCTTGGGGTCCCTTCCAACTTTAGGATTCTATTCTCAATTTTGGAAGGCAGAGAAGAGCAACCTGCCTTCATAGAAGGAAGAGGATTGTGTTTTCATCTCTTTGGTTGCCCTTCTCTGGCAGGGTGGGCATATTTTGAAGAGCAAAAACGAGGACACAATGATGACTCTCCTTTTAAATACCCCTACTGGTTTTGACCTTTAAAGCCCTATGCAGCCTAGGACCCTCGTACTTACGGGACCACCCCACCGCTCCTGGTATGTCCTGCAGAGGAACCTTAGGTCCATGAATAATAATAGCTTAAGGGTCCTGGGCCCTAAAGAAGCCAGATTATCCTCCACCGGGGCCAGGGCTTTTTTTCCAGTGATGGCTCCGACCTGGTGGAATGATCTCCTTCCGCAAGGCCTGTAAGAATTATTCCGCTTGGCCTTCAATTTGAATTAACCTGATCCTCCATTCCCTTTTCCTTTTTCTACAATACAGATGCCCCCCCCCCAGCAAGCATACTTTTTGTATCCAATGTCTATGACCCATGTCCCCCCCCTGCACCTGTTCTTTCAGCCCCCTGGACCCCCCTCTTGCTGGGGCTCTCTGCCCTGGAGCCCCCCCACCTCCGACCCCCCACCAGAGCTGCCCAGGGGGGTCCCCAAGAGAGCCAAGCAGGACTTGCCCCCCCCAGAAAAGACACACAAACCCGAAGGCCCCCCCCGCCGGGCCCTGGAAGACTCCCTGCTTCCCCGCCAGACTCCCCTTCCCAGCCCTGGAGCCCCAGACAGGCGGGCTCCTCCTCCCGGACACGGGTCTCCCCTTTCCCACGCACAAGTGCCCAGTCTCTGCCAGGCGCCCCTCCTCTCAGCCCGGGGGCCCCAGCATCCTTCCCAGGCCCCACCCAGGGGCCCCCACCATTCCGGGGTCAGGCGGGCCCAAGATCGACCTCCCCCCCCCCCAGGGAGCAGCTCCTCTGCCGCCGGGAGAGAGGGACCAGCTGGGCGCGCTCGGATCGCCAAGGGTTAAAAGGAACTGAGCTGCCTTCCTAGAGAGGAATAAAGGGAGGAGGCTGCTCAGAGCCAAAGCTTCCTTCTTACGTCACTTCCTGCAAGGGGGGGGTGGTTGGCTTTTGTATCTCTGCTCTGCAAATGCTGCCTCTGTGGCTCCTTCTGGGATCCGGGGAGTCTCCTCTCTCAATGGGGAGAAGCGACTGAGGTCTCCTGCCCCCTTTGGATGCATTTAGGTGCCGGGAAACAAGGCACCTCGACGCGTCTGCAATGCACGAGGCTCCTCCTGGGCTCCTGAATGGAAAGAGAGAATGTGAGTTTGATGTGCTCCGCCTTGCAAGGGTTAAAAGGAACTGAGCTGCACTCCTAGAGAGGACAGGAAATAAGGGAGGGAGGACGAGGTCCTCCCGAGTAAATCCCCTCCCCCATCCTCCTTTCCTCTCCTCTGCAAGAGCTGCCTCGGGGGAACCTTTGGGATCTTGTAAGCCTCCTCTCTCTTCCCCATAGGGCGCAGTGGGGAGAAGGGGGGAAATATTATTATTGTTGTTGTTCAGTCGTGTCCGACTCTTCGTGACCCCATGGACCAGAGCACGCCAGGCACCCCTATCCTCCACTGCCTCCCGCAGTTTGGCCAAACTCATGCCAGTCGCTTCGAGAACACTGTCCAACCATCTCATCCTCTGTCGTCCCCTTCTCCTTGTGCCCTCCATCTTTTCCAGGGAGTCTTCTCTTCTCATGAGGTGGCCAAAGTCTTGGAGCCTCAGCTTCAGGATCTGCCCTTCCAGTGAGCACTCAGGGCTGATTTCTTTAAGAAGATGGATATGCCTGTTGTCTTTGTCCATGGAGTTTTCTTGGCAGGGATACTGGAGTGGCTTGCCAGTTCCTCCTCCAGGTGGATCACGTTTGGTCCAAACTCTCCACTATGACCTGTCCATCTTGACCTGTCCATAGCTTCCCTGAGTAATTCAAGCCCCTTCGCCACGACAAGGCAGTGATCCATGAAGGGGATTATTATTTATTAATTTATTATTTATACCCCGCCCATCTGGCTGGGTTTCTCCAGCCACTCTGGGCGGCTTCCAAAAGAATGTTAAAATACAATAATCTATTAAGCATTAAAAGCTTCCCTAAGTCCCAGGGCTGCAGGGGAGGGGGCCTGGGGGGCAAGTTTAAATAAGTCTGCTGCAACTGGACGGTGCCAATCCTGGATGGGTTGGATTTCATAGAATCCTAGAGTTGAAAAAGACCCCAAGGGCCATCCAGTCCAACCCCCTGCCAAGCAGGAAACACCATCCAAGCATTCCTGACAGATGGCTGTCAAGCCTCCGCTTCAAGACCTCCAAAGAAGGAGACTCCACCACACTCCTTGGCAGCAAATTCCACTGTCCAACAGCTCTTACTGTCAGGAAGTTCTTCCTAATGTTTAGGTGGAATCTTCTTTCTTGTAGTTTGAATCCATTGCCCGTGTCCGCTTCTCTGGAGCAGCAGAAAACAACCTTTCACCCTCCTCTATATGACATCCTTTTATATATTTGAACATGGCTATCATATCACCCCTTAACCTCTTCTCCAGGCTAAACATACGCAGTTCCCTAAGCCATTCCTCTTTCAGTGGGTCTGGGGTCTGGGAAGACTCCCTCACAGAGGGAAGCATTCACCAGTCCGCAGAGCCCATTCCCCAGCCCCTCCTGGCTAGCTTTTATAAGCCAGGATGGGCAAGGATCAAGAAGACAGGTGGTTGATTTCACTCGTCCAAGCAGCCTGTCCACATCCTTGGAGGTAACAGATTGGAATTGATTCCATGCAACTTGACTAGACAGGGCTCTAGCACTCTCCCGCCCCGGCCCTGCTGCCATGGTGGAGTCTACCTCTTCCCGAATCTGAGCGACTTTATCTGCATAAAAACTTTGCAAAATCATTGCAGGAGATCATGTGGCCTGTACTGGGCCCCGATGGAACAGGTGGTTCTGCTAAATTGCAAACCACCTGAAAGAGTCTCCTGCTGCTGTTTTCTGCAGATGCAATAGAGGCGGTGAAGAAGGTTCTCTTTGCCGTCACTATCACCACTTGATAGGCTTGACGTTGAGCTCTAACCCGTGTCCAGTCTGATTCAGAATGAGTTATCCGCCCCCGGCACTCTAGCAATCTCAGTGATTGTTTCATTGCCCTCAGATCTGTGGAAAACCACAGGGCTGTCCGGGCTCCATGCAATCAGAGAGGGCACTTCAGAGCCAAACAGTCAATAGCCCTCCTTAACTCCACATTCCAGCGGGCCACCAGGGAATCAGCTGAAAGGGTATCAACATGGGATAAAGCATCCCCTACCACTCTCTGGAAACCATTTAGATCCATTAAGTGGTGGGGGTGGACCATCTGAATCGGTCCCACCTCCCTGCAGAGGGGAAGGGTCACAGAGAAGTCCAGTTGCACCAGGAAGTGATCTGACCATGGCACTTCTTTAGTTTCACTTTTACTTAATGTCAGATCACCAACATCCATAGAGGTGAATACCAGGTCTAAGGCATGTCCGCGGCTATGAGTTGGACCAGACTTATTCAGGGACAGCCCCATGGAGGCCATGCTTTCCACGAAGTCCCGAGCGGCCCCTTGTAAGGTCGTGTCGGCATGGATGTTAAAATCCCCTAGGACAACCAAACTAGGTGTCTCCAGGAGAACATCCACCACGACCTGAAGCAGCTCGGGCAGGGAATCCTTGGTGCAGCGGGGAGGTCGGTACACCAAAAGGAATCCTGTACTGCCCCTATTGCCCAACTTCCAGAACATGCACTCAGAGAACTGGGTCTTCCCAATAGGACACCTGATGCAAGCTAGTGACTTCCTAAAAATCACTGCAACCCCCCCTCCCCACCCACATGACCCTGGGTTGCTGTGCGTAAGAGAAACCTGGTGGACAAGCAGCAGCTAGGACAGGTCCATCTGCTTCAACCAAGTCTCTGTCACACATGCCAGGTCAAGTCCTCCATCCACAATCAAGTCAGGGATGGCAGTGGTCTTCTGAATCATTGACCCAGCATTGCACAGCAGCACCTTCAGATCATGTGGGTTTCCCTTGTTGAGTCCTGTATCCATCCGGTAAAGACCAGACCCAGAGGCAGGGGTAGTCTTCAAACAATGACTAAGCCTGCCTGCTCGGTAATGACGTAGTCCAGAATGCGGAAGCTAGACTGGAGACTGGGAGCAGCCGCCGAGATCATATAACACCAGTGTTGGTGCTGACCTTGAAAGCCCTAAACGGCCTCAGCCCAGTAGACCTGAAGGAGCGTCTCCAATCCCCATTGTCCTGTCCAGACACTGAGGTCCAGCGCCAAGGGCCTTCTGGTGGTTCCTTCACTGTGATAAGCAAAGCTACAGGGAACCAGGCAGAGGGCCTTCTCGGTAGTAGCACCTGCCCTTTGGAACACCCTCCCATCAGATGTCAAGGAGATAAACAACTACGTGTGTGGGAATTATAGTTTAGTCAGGCGCTGGGATGCCATGCCTCTCTATCAATATAGAATAATTAATATATAAGTGTTGGCATGCCACACTAATTAATCAAGCTACACTAATTAATCAACCTACAGAGCCTCAATTGGCACACCATATGGCTCTGTGGGTTCTGTGGGCACCAAGTTGGGAAACACATGTTTTAGGCAGAGCAGAAGAACAAAGGAATAGCTGGAAAAGTACTGGGGGATCATGAGGTGTCATGAGGTGTTCAGTGGGAGGAGGTGAGTAAGTGAGAGGAGAGCACGTACACAATGAAGATGTCATATGGGTGTAGCCAAAGGAGCAACTTCCATATTTGGTATTAGAAGGCACACCATTCCTTATTTGGTCTTTGGAGTTCTCTCTGTATGTTAATGTTTAACCTAGCTCATACCAAGAACAAACTGAGTTTGGAAAGAATCATGGCATAAAAGGAGCCCCCGAGAATGCCTCGTGGCGGCCTTCCCTTCACATCATCCTGTTCATCGCGTCAGTTAATTTCCCACAATCAACAACATCTAATATTAGTTTTAATATCTAATATTTCATAACAACATACGTGACATTTAGAAGACATCTGAAGGCAGCCCTTTTTAGGGAAGTTTTTTAATGTCTGACATTTTAATGTATTTTTAATTTTTGTTGGAAGCTGCCTAGAGAGGCTGGGGTACAAATAATAAGTTGTTGTTGTTGTTGTTGTTATTCCTGAGGCTCTAATCTGTTTGCCACTTAGTTGCAGGTGGTGATGAATTGGAGATGAAGAACGAGGGAGACCACAATGAAATCCACACAGTGGGGAAGTCACATCCATCTTCAGAGTGTGGAGAGAGCTTCAGTCACAGCTCCCATTCAACTTCAAATCAAGGAAATCCCCTTGAGAATAAACCCTATCAGTGCTTGGAGTGTGGAAAGAGCTTCACTGGGAAACAGAGATTGGCTTCCCATCAAAGAATTCATACAGGAGAGAAACCCTATCAGTGCTTGGAATGTGGAAAGAGATTCCATACGAGCAGCAATCTCACTTCCCATCAAAGAATTCATACAGGAGAGAAACCCTATTGCTGCCAAGAGTGTGGCAAGAGCTTCAGGCACAGCCACCAACTAAGTGTCCATCAATATATTCATACAGGGGAGAAGCCATATCAGTGTTTGGAATGTGGTAAGACATTCACTCAGAGCTCCAGACTCACAACCCATCGCAGAATTCATACAGGGGAGAAACCCTATCAGTGCTTGGAATGTGGAAAGAGGTTCAGTCAGAGATACAAGCTCACTGTCCATCAGAGAATTCATTCGGGGGAGAAACCCTATCAGTGCCAAGATTGTGGGCACAGCTTCAGAAAAAAGGACCGTCTCACTTCCCATCAAAGAATTCATACAGGAGAGAAACCATATCAGTGCCAAGAGTGTGGAAATTGCTTCAGAACTAAGGAGAGTTTCACTGTCCATCAGAGAAATCATACAGGGGAGAAACCGTATCAGTGCTTGGAGTGTGGGAAGAGCTTCATTCAAAAAGGCCATCTTATGGACCATCAGATAATTCATACAGCTGAGAAACCCTATCAATGCCAAGAATGTGACAAGAGCTTCAGTCGAAAACAGAGTTTCACTTCTCATCAGAGAATTCATACCGGGGAGAAACCATATAAGTGCGAGGAATGTGGAAAGAGATATATTATAAAAAGTCATCTCATTCTCCATCAGAGAATTCATACCGGGGAGAAACCCTATAAATGTTTCGAATGTGGAACGAGCTACAATACGAGTAGCAAACTCACTTCCCATCAAAGAATTCATACTGGGGAAAAGCCATATCAGTGCTTTGAATGTGGAAAGAAATTCACTCAGAGCACCAATCTCAATTCCCATCACAGAATTCATACAGGGGAGAGACACTATCAGTGCTTGGAATGTGGAAAGAGCTTCATTGAGAGACGGCAGCTCACTCTCCATCAAATAATTCATACAGAGGAGAAGCCACATCAGTGCTTTGAATGTGGAAAGAAATTCACCCGGAGCACCAGTCTCGCAACCCATCACAAAATTCATACAGGGAAGAAGCCATATCAGTGCTTTGAATGTGGAAAGAAATTCACCCGGAGCACCAGTCTCACAACCCATCACAGAATTCATACAAGGGAGAAGCCATAGCAGTGCTTGGAATGTGGAAAGAGATGTATTATCAGAAGGCAGCTCACTTCCCATCAAGGAATTCATACAGGAGAGTAACCTTATCAATGCTTTTAGTGTGGAAAGAGCTTCATTCAAAAATGCCATTTTATGGCCCATCAAAGAGTTAATCCTTGAGAAAAACCCTATCAGTTCCAAGAGTGTGGAAAGAGCTTCAGAAAAATTGATAGTTTCACGTCCCATCAAAAAATGCATACAGGGGAGAAACCCTATCAGTGAGCAGAATGTGAAAAGAGCTTCACTAGGAAAATATGTTTAACTTCACATAAATGAATTCACAGTGGGGGAGTGTAGAGGTGTTCAGCTATTACACGAAGCAACGTTAACCACATCACCCAGGGGTTGGGGATTCCACACCCAAAACCCTCAGTAGAGCTGCCACCACCCTTTTAACAAATCACTGCCAGTTTCAAACACAAGGGCAAAAAGGGATAAAGCCTCCGGCTTCTCTAAACTGCACAGTCCCGTCTACTTGGCGTAGTCATGGGGAAAACCCCAAATCAGTAGGGAACAAGCGATCAGGCACCAGAATTAGCTTTGCAGTCAAGAGGGATAAAACACAGACAAAATGTCCTTTCTTAAGGTTTATTAAAAGAAAGAACTTTTAAACTAAACATTGGTTATGCAGTTCTCAAGGATAAGGTTACAGAATACCAGAGCACGCCAGGCACGCCTAAAATAAAAACGGTCGTCCCCTTCTCCTTGTGCCCTCCATTCATTATGGCTAGCTGATAACAGCTGATAACATACTCACAAACCAGAACTTAAGAGAAAAGAGCCCCTCTCCCATAGGCAAGGGCACATGGCGAAGAATCCCGGAGTTCAAAGAAATGACTGATAGCCCTCAGGCTAGCAGCAATGGCTAATAGCAATTTGCATTACAAGTTTATAGCATTTACCCCCATGTGAATAGACCAATCCACATAAACGTCTTAATTGGGGCTAAGCCAATCAAAGAGAAAAAGTCATTCGTCTTTCAGGTGTCAAAGAATCAGACAGCTGCAGATGGTTTACAGCTAAAGTGGATGACCAAAGAAGTTCCTCCCTTTTCTTCCCAGGCTGGTGGAATTTATCAGTGAGCTAAAACAGATAACTCTTGACAAAGCTGAGATCATGGCCCCATTAGCATGTAAATCACGCAGACTACTCCCCACACCACTTGGCAGAAATAACATTCCTAATTAAAGAGGCCCAGCACATTCCAGTATACTAGCCCCTCAACCCATCTCCCAGCATCCATTGCAACAGAACCAAGGATTTTAGAACAAAATAAAATAAAAATTCCTTCCAGTAGCACCTTAGAGACCAACTAAGTTTGTTCTTGGTATGAGCTTTTTGTGTGCATGCACACTTCTTCAGATTTTAGAATATAGTATTCACTACTTCACTACAGAGAGAACTATAGTAGTGGCTGTATACAGATTTAATTTTAGGAGACTTCAATCTGTATGAGGGCGAGTTTTGCAGAAGCCCCATAGTAATACCTACTACATACCCAAAACTGACTTGAAAGTCCTTGCCCAAGATGTCTAATTCCTCCTTCACGGCATGACTGGACAGAGGGGAAAGAGCGATGAGAGATTGGTTGACACTGATGAGGTTGCTGTCCATGCTGAGCTTTCCTTGGAAGGACTTGGTGTAAAAAAGTGATAGTTGATTGAATATTAAATATTATAGGTTTTGGTTTTGTACAAAGTGTCCTAGTATTAATTGAATTCAGCCTTAAGTACAACATTTGATTCAGAATTTTCCCCCTCTAAAAACTAGGTGCATCTTATGGAGCAAAAATGCGGTAATTGCATTCATCCTTTTAGATAGAACGCATTATGTTTGATTTTTATGTGCCTGCACTTTGTAACCCTCGTGCCACGCTCCTGCACTGTGTAAAGTTGTAATGTGTATGTTGCCTGCCACTTCCATCCTTATAAGACCCTAGAAGGGGAGATGATGTTTTGGGTAAAAGGGAGGAATTGAGCTAGCATTCATGTGAGAACTTGCATCTCTCCTCAAAGCTCTTTGACATATTTTGGGAACAGGAAAGAAAGATATGGGATAGAAACATCAACAGCCCCACCGTTGGCCTGGTTGCCAAGGGAACGGTGCAACATATGAGACCCAAATGACCTGGGCACTCTGGGACACCCCAAGGTAATTTCAGAGGAGTCGATATCTGCATTGAGCCATGCATCCCATGACCTGTGACCTTTCTTGATTCAAGTGGGAGGGTGTTGTGGCATTTTATGAGTCTTGGTGTGCTGTGTATATAAGCTTTCTTCTAATGTGCCTCCTGGCAGCCTTTTCAAACTGGCCACTCTGCTGGACAACTGGTTAGCAAGGCTGTCCTATTGCAATAGTTTGAATAAACTGGGTCCCTGCAGGACTCTGAGTTTGCTCTCATTCTCTTGGTCCCGTGTTTTTATTTCGGGTGTTCCTTCACCTGGGTAACAAACTCCTGGCGTAGAAGTAAATTCTTACCACACAAGCAATTAACGTACTTTATTGTTTCTATTGCTATTAAATTTGTATAGCGCCCTTGATCTGAAGAAGTCGTAGTGGTTCTCAGCATGATTAGAGGGGGTTCACAGTGCTTCCTCTTCCATCTCCTACACCCTGCAAATTGATAGCGCTGCTTGTTTTCTCCTGCTCTGGAGGGTGGGATCTGGACCAATGGCTTCAAGATAACAGGAATGGAGATTCTGACTGAAGTTCAGGGGAAACAGTCTGACAGCATGGCATGTTGAACTGTGGATCAGACTCCCTCAGAAGGAGGTTTTTAAGCAGAGGTTGGATGGTCCTCTGTCACTGAGTTTAGATTCCTGCATTGCTGGGGGTGGACTAGATGTCCTTTGATGTGCCCTCCTCCTCTCCCATACTCTTCTCTTTCTGCAGTGTCTGCTTGCAGCTCTTCCTGGGATCTGCTGCACACACAGAGGACACCTGCCAGAAAAGGCACAACTCCCCGGCTTTCCTCTCTGAGTCAGGAGAAGCAAGGTTGCATAATTACATTGAATACCAGAGAAAGGAAGTTTCCACACAGAGATACAAAGAGTAATACACAAATTTATCTAGAGGTTCTACAAGTCACAATTAGTGTTTGTTTTGGAAAGTAGCAAACACTCAAAGCAAAAGGCTTAAAGAGAGCAAGGCGGAATGAATGGGGTGGGGAAGCGCCTCCCTCGCCTTTAGGGCAGTGCTCGACCTCCGAGTAAAGGTTGCATTGCCTTATTTCTTGCTTCAGGGTCCCAGTCCTTCCAAGGTGCACTTTGCACCAAAGACAAAGTCAAGCCAGGCTGGTGTCCGGAGAGCTTCTTGCAGAGCCTCTTCCCCCTCCGGGCCTTTCGTGCTCCTCCTGCTTCTGTTTCCAAGGGAAGGAAGAGCTCAGGAGCCAGTCCCGAGGGCCCCCCAAATAAGACCCCCATGGGTGCTGCTGCGATGCCCGGGGCTCCTGCTTTGCAGAGGAGGGGGGGGGGAGCCGGGTGCGCAGAGTTCATCCTACGGAACTCCTTTCTGCAGGAGGCAAGAAGACCCCCACCCTGCGTGGCTTCAGAGAGAGGATTCCACGAAGGCCGGGACGAGAGGGGCTCTGGCGCTCGGATCCTGCCTGCTGCTTTCCCACCTGCCGGGCCCCAGGCCTCATCCTGCAGGCTCTCCTGATTCTGGTCTTCACCCAGCGCATCCCCCTAGGGTGGTTTCCCCAGAGAACGGGAATATGGGGTTCCTGGGGAGCCGCGGTGGAGCGCGCGAAGCTCGGCCCCGATCCAGCCTCTCCGGCGCTTCTCAGCGCTTTCAGGCAAGGGGTGGTCTTGCCGGGCACGCGGCGGGATCAGGAACAGCCGGGCACGCGCGCCCCCCGTCCACCTGGACAGGTCTGCTGTCGGGCGGGCGCTGGAAGCTGCTGCTGCTGCTGCGAGGCTCGTGGGGCCGGCGGGCATCCCCTGGCCGGGCTCCCTCCTACTCCGAGGCAGGCGCGCTCTGCGTGTGCTCAGAGGTGCGCTTGTGTCGTGGTGCAGAGCAGAGGGAGACCCCGACGCTGCCTTGCGGGTGGCTGGGGAGCCGCTGCCAGCCAGGTGCCCTTGACTGGGGAGGACGGAGCCCCAACACCCACCCCCCCGAGCCTGGCTACCTCCTCCTGCTCGCTGGGGCTCCGCTTCGGGAGAGCTGAAGGCCCCTGGATGTGTGCGACGCATGTGGCTCCAGAGAGAGAGAATGCGAGCTCCGTTTGCTCCACCTTGCAAGGGTTAAAAGGAACTGAGCTACATTCCTAGACAGGACAGGAAATAAGGGGGGGGGGGACACAAGGTCCTCCCGAGCAAAAGCCCCTCCCAGGTTCCTCCCTGCAAGAGGGTGGCTTTTATTTCCTTTGCAGGAGCTGCCTCAGTTTCCCTTCTGGCATCAGGTGAGTTTCCTCTCTTTTCTGCCATTGGGGAGAAGTGGGGCGGGGGTGTCCCAGGGCTGCAGGGGGCGGGTCCGTGGGGAGCCTGCTCAGCTCCTGCAGGGACAAGAGGTTCTGCCCCCCCCCCTGCAAAGCCAGGGAGGCTGCAAGTAGCAGGAGGTCTGCAACTCTCGCCTTGCCCTTTTGGGGAGGGGTGACTGAGTCAGGAAGAAAAGGGCGTGCAAAGGAACCCCGGTGGGACTGAGGAATCAGCCACGTTCCTTAGCCCAGGTGGAAACATTTGGAGGCAGAAATGAAAACTTTCATATATGTATTGCAATGTAATAAATAAATAAATTTTAAAAAAGAAGAGTGAAATACCATGAAGAAGTACAGTAATACCTCTGCTTACGAACCGTCCTCCTTGAGAACACTTTAGCTTCTCTTCTCTCTCTATTAATAAATCTCTGTATGTAGGCCATTTCCCCTCCCAAATTATTTTTTTGATTGAAAGTACAGTTTCAGAGTTGTGGGCTTTGCAACCACCCCATAGGATCCAGAGCAGGGAGTGCCATGGCCCCATCCTCTCTCTACCAAAGGGACGGTGGCTGGAGCTAGACATGGGCCCTCCTGGTCACCAAGGCCACCCAAGCAGATATGACTGGGTTGGGGTGAAGCTCTGGAACTAGGAAGTGGGGTTGGGAGGGACCCCCACTATTGCCTTGGCTTCAAATTACACTTGATACAAACAACTCACTTGTCATTCACAGTTATGACTTCTTCCTCCTCCTCCTCTCCCCCCCCCTTTTATTTTTTTGCAGACAGCTTGGAGTCTGAGCTGAGGTGCAATCCAGCCCTGGTTCCTAGGAAGACTCATCCAGGCTACCTCAGAGAACATTTTTATTCTCTTGGCTGGGTATTGATCTTACAATAGAATAATGTGTTTGATTCGTAGGATTTGTTGCACCTTGCATTAGGACCCACAGAACTTGGCAGAGGACCAAGGGGCTCCTTCCGACCTCTAGGAGACTTCCCAGGAGCCCACATGGATGAACAAGACTCAGCTGGCCCTGAAGAAAGAAGAGGCCATGCCCTGGAAACTGGGAGCAGTGGGGGATTCAGGGAAAACTCCGTGCAGAATATTCTGTGTGAGGAGACCACCATCTGCTCAGATGTGCAGAGTCAGCAGCTCAGGAAGTTCTGCTACCAGGAAGCCAAAGGACCCCGAGAGGTTTGCAGCCGACTCTACCACCTTTGCCATCAATGGCTGAAGCCAGAAAGGCACACGAAAGCTGAGATGCTGGACCTGGTGATCTTGGAGCAGTTCCTGGCTGTCCTTCCTCCAGAGATGGAGAGCTGGGTGAGGGAATGTGGAGCGGAGACCAGTTCCCAGGCAGTGGCCCTGGCCGAAGGATTCCTCCTGAGTCAGGCAGAGGAGAGGAAGCAGGCAGAGGAGCAGGTGAGAGAGACTTTCCTCTGGATACTCCCAAAGGGCACCAAAGAGGATGGAGACTATTCCTGAATTATTTACTAATGGCCTATCCTTTTTTGGAAAGCACCTAGGAACAGATTTTATTTATTTATTTATGCATACACATATATATACATACATACATACATACCAGACCCATGTGGCTGGTGCCTTCCAGGGCATAATTAGACATCAGATGTCTTCTAAATGTCATGCAGTTCTTTATTTCCTAATCATCTGATGGGTGGACATTCCACAGGGTGGGTGCCACTGTCGAGATGGTCCTCTGGTTTCCAGAAACTTTGCTTCTTGCAGTGAGGGAACCAGCAGAAAACCCTCTGAGCAGGACCTCATTGTCCGGGCTGAGCGATGAGGGTGGAGACACTCCTTTGGGTATACTGGGCCTCTGGGGCCGTTTAGGGCTTTAAAGTTCAGTGCCAACACTTTGAATTGTGCTGGTAAATGTTCTGGGAGCCAATGAATCATAGAATCATAGAGTTGGAAGAGACCCCAAGGGCCATCCAGTCCAACCCCCTGCCAAGCAGGAAACACCATCAAAGCATTCCTGACAGATGGCTGTCAAGCCTCCGCTTAAAGACCTCCAAAGAAGGAGACTCCACCACACTCCTTGGCAGCAAATTCCACTGTCCAACAGCTCTTACTGTCAGGAAGTTCTTCCTAATGTTTAGGTGGAATCTTCTTTCTTGTAGTTTGAATCCATTGCCCCGTGTCCGCTTCTCTGGAGCAGCAGAAAACAACCTTTCTCCCTCCTCTATATGACATCCTTTTATATATTTGAACATGGCTATCATATCACCCCTTAACCTTCTCTTCTCCAGGCTAAACATACCCAGCTCCCTAAGCCGTTCCTCATAAGGCATCGTTTCCAGGCCTTTGACCATTTTGGTTGCCCTCCTCTGGACACGTTCCAGCTTGTCAGTATCCTTCTTGAACTGTGGTGCCCAGAACTGGACACAGTATTCCAGGTGAGGTCTGACCAGAGCAGAATATAGTGGTACTATTACTTCCCTTGATCTAGATGCTATACTCCTATTGATGCAGCCCAGAATTGCATTGGCTTTTTTAGCTGCTGCATCACACTGTTGACTCATGTCAAGTTTATGGTCTACCAAGACTCCTAGATCCTTTTCACATGTACTGCTCTCAAGCCAGGTGTCACCCATCCTGTATTTGTGCCTTTCATTTTTTTTGCCCAAGTGTAGTACTTTACATTTCTCCCTGTTAAAATTCATCTTGTTTGCTTTGGCCCAGTTCTCTAATCTGTTAAGGTCATTTTGAAGTGTGATCCTGTCCTCTGGGGTATTAGCCACCCCTCCCAATTTGGTGTCATCTGCAAACTTGATCAGGATGCCCTCAAGCCCATCATCCAAGTCATTGATAAAGATGTTGAATAAGACTGGGCCCAAGACAGAACCCTGTGGCACCCCACTAGTCACTTCTCTCCAGGATGAAGAGGAGCCGTTAATGAGTACCCTTTGTGTTCGGTCAGTCAGCCAGTTACAAATCCACTGAATGGTAGCCTTGTCCAGCCCACATTTTACCAGCTTCTTTACAAGAACATCATGGGGCACCTTGTCAAAGGCCTTGCTGAAATCAAGATAGGCTACATCCACAGCGTTCCCTTCATCTACCAGGCTTGTAATTCTGTCAAAAAATGAGATCAGATTGGTCTGACATGACTTATTTTTCAGAAACCCATGCTGACTTTTAGTGATCACAGCGTTCCTTTCTAGGTGCTCACAGACCGTTTGCTTAATGATCTGCTCTAGAATCTTTCCTGGTATTGATGTCAGGCTGACTGGGCGGTAATTGTTTGGGTCCTCTCTTTCCCCCTTTTTGAAAATAGGGACAACATTTGCCCTCCTCCAGTCTGCTGGCACTTCGCCTGTTCTCCAGGAATTCTCAAAGATTACTGCCAGTGGTTCTGAAATCACCTCTGCCAGTTCTTTTAATACTCTTGGATGTAGTTCATCTGGCCCTGGAGACTTGAATACATCTAAACTAGCCAAGTATTCTTGTATTACCTCCTTACTTATTCTGGGCTGTGTTTCCCCTGCTGAATCATCTGCTCCATATTCTTCAGGTTGGGCATTGTTTTCTTTTTTTGGAGAAGACTGAGGCAAAGAAGGCATTGAGGAGTTCTGCCCTTTCTCTGTCTCCTGTTCGCATTTCACCATCTTCTCCTCAAGTGACCTTGTTACATGTTCAGGTCATAGAATCATAGAATCATAGAGTTGGAAGAGACCACAAGGGCCATCCAGTCCAACCCCCCGCCAAGCAGGAAACACCATGTATTGCAACATTAATAATAAATTGGTCCTGGCAGCCAATCCCAGACACCAGTCTAGCAGAAGCAGGAAACAGCTTTCACCTCTGTCCCCTGAAAGCGCTTGCCTCTGCCATTCCTTTTCTAATCCTTCTCCCCATTCTCTGTTTTGAATCCTTTTTACTCTTTCCTTTTCTAAGCCAATGCAATTCTTTGCTGCATCAATAAGAGTATAGCATACTGTGTCCAGTTCTGGGCACCACAGTTCAAGAAGGATACTGACAAGCTGGAACATGTCCAGAGGAGGGCAACCAAAATGGTCAAAGGCCTGGAAATGATGCCTTATGAGGAACGGCTTAGGGAGCTGGGTATGTTTAGCCTGGAGAAGAGAAGGTTAAGGGGTGATATGATAGCCATGTTCAAATATATAAAAGGATGTCATATAGAGGAGGGAGAAAGGTTGTTTTCTGCTGCTCCAGAGAAGCGGACACGGGGCAATGGATTCAAACTACAAGAAAGAAGATTCCACCTAAACATTAGGAAGAACTTCCTGACAGTGGAAGTGGAATTTGCTGCCAAGGAGTGTGGTGGAGTCTCCTTCTTTGGAGGTCTTTAAGCAGAGGCTTGACAGCCATCTGTCAGGAATGCTTTGATGGTGTTTGCTGCTTGGCAGGGGTTGGACTGGATGGCCCTGATGGTCCCTTCCAGCTCTCAGATTCTAATCCTTCTCCCCATTCTATGTTTTAATCCTCCTTGCTCTTTCAGGGGAAGAGAGAAATTGCAGAAATGGGCCTGGATTCTTCTGAGGCAGAGAAGACTCCGTTGGACACCAGAGTGAGGCCTCTGGGTAAGGAGGAATAGTGTTTTCTGCTTTTTGTCATATTTTCTTGGTTTTGAAACTAATCTGTGAGTTATTTACATCATTTGGGTGAAGACACTTGGAGCCCAGAGTTCCGGGGGGATATATATTTTTGCACAACTAATATATGAAATTTGAATTATGGTGTTTTTGAATCATGGTGCTGGAGGAGACTCTTGAGAGTCCCATGGACTGCAAGAAGATCAAACCTATCCATTCTGAAGGAAATCAGCCCTGAGTGCTCACTGGAAGGACAGATCCTGAAGCTGAGGCTCCAGTACTTTGGCCACCTCATGAGAAGAGAAGACTCCCTGGAAAAGACCCTGATGTTGGGAAAGATGGAGGGCACAAGGAGAAGGGGACGACAGAGGACGAGATGGTTGGACAGTGTTCTCGAAGCTACCAACATGAGTCTGACCAAACTGCAGGAGGCAGTGGAAGACAGGAGTGCCTGGCGTGCTCTGGTCCATGGGGTCACGAAGAGTCAAACACGACTAAACGACTAAACAATAACAATACATGAAATGGGTACAAATGTCCAAATTTACTCAGCAGGGGAGTCTTTTACAATAGTAATTTTATTAGTTACAGTCCAATTAATTACAGTCCAATAATTTCCTCATTATAAGAATGCCAAATTACAATACAATTACTAATACCAATCATTCAGATACCAAATTATATAATTTAGATGCCACCCCGCATGCTAAAACTGATGGTTTGAAGATTTTCTTTATTTCTGTGTTGCAAAATCTTATTAATTTCAATTACATTCCAGTCAAGATAACAACCCTTTATACAACAACTGCAATATTAATGACTTCCATTCGTACTGAAACATCAAATAATATATAAAATTACAAGTGAGGCACTCCAGCTATATCCTTATTCTTTCAATGTGTGACAATCTTTCTGTTGAGGATGTTTCTTCCGATCCTTGTAAAATGTTCTATCATTTTCTGGTTGTTGATATTCTTCATCATTCCTTGGGCGGAGCTAATATCCCATTGTGGTTTCAGAAATTCTCCATCCTTCCGTCCTGTGCTTCATTGTTTTGCAATTTTAACAGCAGCAGCAAAAATCACACTGTCCCAATAAATAACGTGTTTTCCCCATTTTTCTTCTCCGCCTGGGAAGGAGGGATCTGTTGAACAGCAAATGACTCAGTAATGAACCTTATCAGCTCCTCCCCAACTTGCAGATTCCTTACATCCCACTGTGTGGCCGAAGATAAATGCACATTTATCCAATTAAATTAAATTCCAAGTCCTTTTAGCATTATTCAGGTACCGATACGAACTGGGAGTGAAGCCCCTTCCCCCCATTCCTGGGGGGAAGTTGTGAGAAGAATTACCCTTACTCATCCTTGTTTTCCTTCGCCAACGATCTCCCGCTGCCTCCATTAAGGCAGAGCTGAACCGGAAGCTAGCAGGGCAGACTTTGACCAACCCTATTTAGAGATGAACTGTTTCACGTCTGAGAGAAGCAGGCACTTACGGTTTCCCACTTACCTTTGTCTCTCCCAGGTGACAGAATGTTGCCACCAAGACCTGCTCCCTCATCTTTTCCTGGTGGTGGAGGGGAGGCAGTGGCTGTGGACCCAGATCAGGTAGGGGGAAGGAGCCTTGTGGGGAAAGACTGCTTGGATGCCGACTGGCTGGACACAGTTGGGTGCAGAGGAATGGTGGGAGGAGGAGGTGTCTGAAGCTGGAGAGGGAACAGGGCTCAGGGAGCAGAGGGAGTCTGTGGCAGAGAGGCAGAAGCTGCAGCAGGAGAGTGGGATGAGGAAGGCAGAGAGGGGTCTGGCCGCTGTAGAAAACAAGAGGGCCAAGTGTAATGGATCACGTGAATGTTCTCTAAGAGGACAGCCTTTTTCCTTTTCTGTTAGGGTCCAGTGTGCTTTGAAGATGTAGCTTTGCATTTCACTGATGAGGAGTGGGCGTTGCTGGATCCTGACCAGAGAGCTCTGCATCAGGAGGTCATGGAGGAGAATCGTGGGATGTTGGACTCACTCGGTAAGGCTCCCTATTGGATCATCTTATCTTGTTTTGTAATTCAAGGCATATATCTAGGTGACGAACCTCTGATATTTTGATGGAGCTCAACAGCACCACCCACAGCACCTGGGATGCTGACACTCCCACAGCAAACCTTGGATGGATGGATATTGATTGTTTTCCCTGTGGATATTCTTCCTCTGGTTTTGCCTTTGAAAACCATGATCAGGCAGTCTGAACTGCCCAGGCCTTCTTAAATGTAGGCTTCAGAGTGATTTTGGGTGTTGAAGGAGCTTCTGTCAAGTTTTCTGCTTTTGTTCTTGCTTCTGTCTCTCTCTGGGTGACCAAAGAGTCACTTGACATTGGAGATGGCACAGATTCCACGACTGGACCAAAAAAACTCCATCCCAAAAAAGAGCCAGGCTTTTTGAATCTCAGACAGTGAACCCTGTAGTAACAATACAGTGCTCGCTAGAGTTGCGAACGCGTTCCGTGCGGGAGGCGTGTTTGCAACCCGCAGCATCGGTAACCTGCAGTGCCGTGTCTGCACAAAGCGTGTTGTAGCGTTTCTGTGCATGCGCGAACGCTGGAAATAACATGCAATCTGAAGCAGCCGTAACCCAAGGTATGACACTAATGATAATTTTATTATTTTTATCCTGCCCATTTGACTAGGTTGCCCCAGCCACTCTGGGCAGCTTCCAACAAATAGAAAAACATAATAAAACATCAAACATTAAAAACTTCCCAATATAGAGATACCTTCAGAAGTCCTCTAAAAGTTGCATAGTTATTTCCTTGACATCTGATGGGAGGGTGTTCCACAAGGTGGGTGCCCCTACCAAGAAGGCCCCCTGTCTCGTCCCCTGTAACTTCTCACAATAATTTAACATTTGGGTAAGGAAGCTTGAATAATAATAATGGTGCCTCAATAATTCGTTCTGCGATATTTTCGTCTACATTTTTTCGTCTAGCGAAGCACCAATTTTTTCTGCTTTTTTTTTTGCTTGCGATTCTGTGATGTCGAGAGCGATTTAGCGAGAAAACATCTGATATGACAATTTCCTGCTGCATTGGTTCAAGAATTTAAGAAAACATCCAAATTGGTTTAAGTGGAGGCACATCAGAATTAAAAATTTAACCACTAAAGAAATTTAAATTTGGCAGCTGCTACACACATTTGTTCAGTATCCAAAAAGTGTTTTTCAGCACACAGAAGTTCCCGTTTGCCATTTTTATTCCCCTACTCTTACATCGCTCACCACAAGGCAGCTGACTATGATCACGTCTGTCCAGTCAGTGTTCCCAAATATTTCTCCAGCTCTTAAACTTTGTTTAGATTTATTACTGCATATTGAAGAATTTAGCATATTGAATATAACTTAATTTTGGACAGGGAACTTTCCAGCATTGGCGACCATTTAAATAAAAATAAAAGCACATTTTATTTATGAAGATAGTACAGATCCATATTTAAATTTGAACAAAATGACATTACCAAGTTAAGCTGTACAATTATCTTTTAAAAAATTGAGAGACAAAACATCTAATATTCAACTTGATTTGTATATGAAACATTATTACAGAACAAAAGGAACATTATAGCATCTAACTCCCTTCAGTTCTTTCCCTGTCACAAGCATTAATTAGCATTGCTCCATAATTTGGGATTGCACTTCTTCCCAAGGCTCTAATCCGTTTGCCTCTTAGTTTCAGGTGGTGATGAATTGGAAATGAAGAAGAAGGGCGACCACAAGGAAATCCACACAGTGGAGGAGCCATATCAGGATTCAGACTGTGGAGAGAACTCCAGTCACAGCTCCCATTCCTCTTCCCATCAAAGAAATTGCCTTGAGAAGAAACCCTATCAGTGCTTGGAGTGTGGACAGAGCTTCAGTCACTACCGAAGTTTCACTTCCCATCAAAGAATTCATACAGGGGAGAAACCATATAAGTGCCTGGAGTGTGGAAAAAGCTTCACATGGAAAAAAGGTCTCATTGCCCATCAAAGAGTTCATACAGGGGAGAAATCATATCAGTGCTTGGAATGTGGAAAGAGCTTCACCTGGAAAGAAGGTCTCACTTGCCATCAAAGAATTCATACAGGGGAGAAACCATATAAGTGTGAGGAATGTGGAAAGAGCTTCAGTCAGGGCTCCCATCTCACTGCCCATCAAAGAATTCATACAGGGGAGAAACCATATAAGTGTGTGGAATGTGGAAAGAGCTTCAGTCACTACCGAAGTTTCACTTCCCATCGAAGAATTCATACAGGGGAGAAACCATATAAGTGCCTGGAATGTGGAAAGAGCTTCAGTCAGGGCTCCCATCTCACTTCCCATCGAAGAATTCATACAGGGGAGAAACCCTATCAGTGCTTGGAATGTGGAAAGAGATTCACTGGAAAGAGTTTCACTTCCCATAAAAGAATTCATACAGGAGAGAAACCCTATCATTGCGTGGAATGTGGAAAGAGCTTCAGTTGCTACCGAAGTCTCACTTCCCATCGAAGAATTCATACAGGGGAGAAACCATATCAGTGCTTGGAATGTGGAAAGAGCTTCAGTCAGGGCTCCCATCTCACTTCCCATCAAAGAATTCATACAGGGGAGAAACCCTATCAGTGCTTGGAATGTGGAAAGAGCTTCACCTGGAAAATAAGTTTAATTTCCCATCAAACAATTCATACAGGCGAGAAACCCTATCAGTGCGTGGAATGTGGAAAGAGCTTCACCAGGAAAGAAAATCTCACTACCCATCAAAAAATACATACAGTGGAGGAATCATATCAGTGCTAGGAATGTGGAAAGAGTGTCATTCAAAAAGGAAATCTCACTTTCATCAAAGAATACATACAGTGGAGGAATCATATCAGTGCTAGGAATGTGGAAAGAGTGTCATTCAAAAAGGAAATCTCACTTTCATCAAAGAATACATACAGTGGAGGAATCATATCAGTGCTAGGAATGTGGAAAGAGTGTCATTCAAAAAGGAAATCTCACTTTCATCAAAGAATACATACAGGGAGGAATCATATCAGTGCTAATGTGGAAAGAGTGTCATTCAAAAAGGAAATCTCACTTTCATCAAAGTACATACAGTGGAGGAATCATATCAGTGCTAGGAATGTGGAAAGAGTGTCATTCAAAAAGGAAATCTCACTTTCATCAAAGAATACATACAGGGGAGGAATCATATCAGTGCCAATTGTGTGATTGTAGGGATTTATGAAATTCTGGCCTCATTTTAAAAGTTATTTAAAAAACTATTGGAGTTCTTAAAAGGACTGAGAGCTGGCTGAAAGTGCTAAAATCGGGACAGGTTTGGACAAATTCGTTTCTCTTTGAAGGAAAATATTCCTTCTACTCTGAGCCACTTAAAGAGAATTGGATTCCTGCAAGACAACCACTCTTCTCTGGACATCTAAATTGCTCTTTCCTCTTGGACACTTTTCTATTTTATGGCTCCTCTCTGAAAGTAATTATTTGGTTATTTCGAATCTTAATGTGAGAAATTGGATTGTATGTTAAACAGCTTATGTGTGTTGGGTATCAGGCTGGAAGGAAGAGGGAGGGCTGGAAAAATGCAGGAAACAGGATCTCTTGGGAAAGAGTTATTCTGTGGACTTGACAAAGGTGCTGCTGGAAAAGGGAGAGAGAGATTTTGACTATGGCAGTTCAAAAACAGTTAACACCAGGCCTGAGCAGAAAATCTTTGGAGCAAGACCCAGGGGACACGTCCCCATCTGAATTGGAACTTTTTTGCTGACTTAAAGAAAGACCGGAATAAAGAGACGAAGGAAAATTTGGAGAAGCTATTAGCCCTAATTGATAGAAATAATGAAATTGTGACAAATTTGACCACTAGAGACACTGACAAAGAAAACAGAAACGCTTGATGTCTCCATGAAAGGAATGGAGGAATAATCTGAAAAGCTGGAAAAGGAGGCAAATAAATGGAAATCAGAACAGGAGACGCTTAGGATTGGGTGGAAGGCAAGAGGCAATGCAGGTGCGTTGGCGGTCCTTGAGATGAGATGTAAAGCCCAGACTCTGAGACTGAGAGGAGGGAGGAGAGCAGGATTTTAGCCAAGGTTTGAGCGGAGTGGCTGGGAGTTGGAGAGGAATTCATGGAGGAGGCGCCACCCTCCTCACAGTCGGGGGTGGTGGTTTTTGGGTAGAAAACCAATGTGAATGAACCCCCCCAGTGCCACCCCCTGGCTGGTCTTCCTGTCTTCAGGGGAAACTGACAGCCAGAAGAGGAATCCTGGAAGAGGACACTCCAGACTCATCTAGTCCAACCCCTGCAATTCAGGAACCCCGGCTCTTAGTCCCACCAGCTCCCTTGAACTGATCAACTCAGATCCCTGAAGCTGGAGCTTTTGGACGGATGTTTCCATCCCCCCCTGCCTTCTGCTGGCAGGCCCAGTTGGGAGTTGTAGTCCAAAGCAGATTGAAGGGGGCTGGTCCTGGAGGGCCGGCTGAAGGCATTGTGCTGTTCCCCCCGTCCTGGCAAGGCCTCCTGGACCAGCCTCCCCCCCTCAATATCGGGCCTTTGTGTTTCTGTGACTCTTGTGAGTCCGAGATCATGGAGTTGAAGGGACCCCAAGGGTCATCAAGGCCCACCCCCTGCAATGCAGAAACGGCAGCTGAAATGTTCGCTTGTGGGGTCTGGACTAGGGGGTGTTTCAGGTGGTTTTCAAGTTGGAACTAAGTTTTGGCCCTTTGCGAAAAGGACATGCCACAAAGTTGGGGGGGGGGCTCTTTTCAGTGCCAGGATACAAGGTGCTCTCTTGACCTGGGAGCCAATCCTTCTCCACATCCCCTATAAAATGGGTCTTCCCCTCATTTTCTCTTTGCAGGACCCCCTTGCCTTCCTCTTTGCGCAGAGAGTCAGAACCAACTCTCTCTCAAGGGACCCTGGAGCCAAACCCTTCCAGAGCTTTCTCATTCTTCTCCCACTCCTCGCACCCACCCACCAACTCTCTACCTTGATTTCAAACAGCCATGAATTCGTCCCAGACCCCCTGAGTTCCCCCCACTTTCAGGTGTGTCAGTGAGGGGGGGGTGCAGGGACCATGTTCTGGTGTTGACATGCCAGGAAGAGGCGGGGGGGAGCATCCTCTAGCTTCTCAAGCAAAGGGTGGGAAGGAATACTTTCTTACTGCTCTTGAGATGTACAGAAATCTGTTTTCCTAATTTTTAACAACACAGGCCTGCTGTGATGGGCTTCATTTTTTTCCTTGCCGCAAAAATATTCCAGTCCACTGCCTCTTTGCCGATTGTTATTTTTCCTGACTTTATTTTAAGGTAAAGATGTATATTTGAGATACTTTACTTACTGCTGCTTTTTTCTATTCTGGGTTTGAATAAAAATTAATCTGTGGACTAACGTTACTGCTTTTTGTGTGATCTTTTCCTGTTGCCTTATATACAACGGATGCATATTTATTCATTTATTTGCTCATGGCTTATATCGGGGGTCAGCAACCTTTTTCAGCCAGGGGCCGGTCCACTTGTAGCAGTGGCCCAAAGGGGCCACAATGAATATGATAATGTGAACCCCAATAAATCATTTAATAATGCAACACAATGACCACTATTTTTTGGGGGGGAGGGGACAAATTCCTATGACCCACAAATAACCCACTTGAGATGCATTTTAAATAAAAGGACACAGGACACATTCTACTCATGTAAAAACATTCCCGTGATCATCCCGGACCATCCATGGGCCGGATTGAGAAGGCAATTGGGCCTTAGGTTTCCTACCCCTGTGTAAGAGAGAGTGGGCAAGTCAGTGCGAGTGGTATGTTAAAACCCACACAGAAACATACTCAGAGATGAAACTATTTGAACAACCAGTTGAATGAAGTCCTAGTGAGGTTATTTTATTAAAAGAAGGAAATTTTCCTGTCAGAAAATGACCAGCAAGTGCCAAGCCAAAGAGTTAAAACCCACACAGAAACATACTCGGAGATAAAGAACAACCAGTTGAATGAAGTAGTGAAGTTATTTTATTAAAAGAAGGAAATTTTCCTGTCAGAAAATGACCAGCAAGTGCCAAGCCAAAGAGACTCAGGGATGACCCAGTGCAGGGAGAATCCTAGTACTGAATTAGAAATGATCAGGTTTAGGTAGGAATTTGCTAAAGCTGAGGCGGAAAAATAAAAACATAAAGTTGAAGCAGAGAAAGAAAGAGAACAGGCCAGAATCGCCAGCTGACCTTCAGTTAGCACAGAAACAGGCTGAGAGAGAGCAGGTTATCCCAAGAAGAACGAGACAGGGAGGCCATGAAAAAGAGATATTTCCTTTAAAAATGGAGGAGATTAAGCCATGGACAGAACTGCCACAACCAATGTTGGGGGCTGGAGATTTTACCTCAGAGAATATAAAGAGGTTTCCGAAGTATGCAAATGGTGATGATGTGCAGGCAGACTTGTAAAGATTTAAACATTTCTGAGGAAAAGTGGATGCTGTACTTAACGCCCACAAATATGTGGAATTTTGAGTGAAATGTACTCAGATCTCAGACAGGATGAAACCTCCGATCACTTCACATTTAAAGAGAGAGAGAAAGTGCGCCTTAGTCAACAGAACAAAGCCGAAAAGCCTTTCGTGAAATTAAAAGAAAACCAGGAGAGACTGATGCCCAACTGGGGAGCCGAATTGACAAAGCTCTGGACAGATAGGGTTGCCAGGTGTCCACTATTTGAGTGGACAGTGCACTTTTTGCACATTATGTTCACTATTTTTTTTCACAAAATAGTGGACATTTTTTAATTCAAAAGCTTTATGAACAATGGTATTTTAATACGTGTTAAAATGTTTGTAAGAAAATATATAATTTAATTTAATTTAACCCCCCCCCGCTTGTCTCTATTTTTTGGACGCTGGTTCCCTCAAAGGCTGGAAAAGAAACTGAAAACAGTAACTGAAGTCTCTGCCTTGGTAGATGAAATCGAAGGAGACTTAGGGGGAGCCGTAATACTCAGTCCCTTCAAGAAAAGTAAAGATTGGAAACCCAGAAAGAAAGTTGGGACTCAAAACGACAACCCTGAAGGGCGGGCCCAGCACTGCCAGGGGGAAAAGAGCCGTTGCGTTGTCACATATTAAATTGGTGGCAGTGTTGTGATACGAAGTTAAAACCCACACAGAAACATACCCAGAGATAAATAAAAACCAGTTTAATGAAAATAGCAAAGTTATTTTATTAAAAGGAGAAAAAATTCCTGTCAGAAAATGACCAGCAAGTGCCAAGCCAAAGAGACTCGGGATGACCCAGTGGAGGGCGTCTGAGAATCCTAGTACTGAATTAGAAATGATGAGACTAAGATTGGAACTGGCTAAGGTTGGAGCAGAGAAAGAAAAACGTAAAGTTGAAGCAGAGAAAGAAAGAGGCCAGAATTGAGGGCGACTTTCCAGCTAGCAGAGATACAGGCTGAGAGAGAGATGGCAGAGAGAGAGAGAGAGCAGGTTAGCCCAAGAAGAACGAGGCAGGGAGGCCAAGATGGCCCATCAAAAAGACAGTTACAGGTTCAGGTAGCCGTGTTGGTCTGCCATAGTCCAAACAAAACAAAATAAAACAAAAATAAAAAATAATTCCTTCCTGTAGCACCTTAAGAGACCAACTAAGTTTGTTCTTAGCATGAGCTTCCATGTGCACGCACACTTCTTCAGACAGGTTTCCTTTAAAAATGGAGGAGATTAAGCCCAGGGCAGAATTGCTGCAACCAATATTGTGCGGTGGAGATTTTACCTCAGCGAATATTAGGTATGTAAAAGGTGATTGGTGGTGTGCAGGCCTAACAGTCAGAGCTTCAAAATGACAGTTTGCTATGAGGCAAGTAAAATATTTCGGTCACGTCTGAGGGGCTGGAAATCTGGAGCAAGGTAAAGGTCCTTCAAGCCATGCTGCTCCTTTATATGACACTGTGAAGAAAGACCACCCAGACAAGATAATTTGGAGGGACCAGTGCCAAGGCAGCGTTTGAACATTTAAAAACAGCCCTAAGAACAGAGCCTATTTTGAGGGCTCCCTCATTCCTAGAGCCCTTTATCCTTTTTACGGTGAGGTTGCATACATCAGCCTTGACGCAGCAATGGGCAGGAACTGAAAAACATTAGGTTTTTCTTTTCTTTTCTTGGAGTTTGTTTCAATTCACAAATATAATTTAGAATACATTTATAGCACATTTAAACTCGCATTTCCAACATTTGCACCTCATAATAAACATATATACAGCAAGATTGTCCTTGTACCTATCTAAAGGTTTCGGGACAGTGTTATAATAATTCTCATCACATCCGCAATTACATTATCTTTCCCTCTTATGTGGGCAACGTCAAAATTATAATCTTGCAAATGCTGCAAGCTCCATTTTATCAGCTTGCTGTTGGTACCCTTCACTTGGTTTAGGGGTGTTTTTCAGTTTTTTGGGCAAAGGCACACTTGTTTCAGAAAAAAATGCACACCACCATTAGAAAATGAAAAAAACTCTGTGCCTAAACTATATATAAAGTCCGGCACACCAGGCAACATCATAGTGTGCGCGGAACAGTGGTTGAAAAACCTGGTTTAGGGGAATGGTCAGTGCAGAGAGTAAACGTCCGTCATCGTCCCCCCACAAGTAAGGTTTTAACTTGTCAATAGCCCTCACAATAGCTAAACACTCCCATTCGATGAGAGAAAGGGTTGTTCCCTGTCCAAGAGTTTCCTACTTAAATGTAGGATCGGGTGCAATTGGCACACCCCCCCCTTCTGGCAAAGAGTTGCCCCAACTCCTATATTGGAGGCACCCGTAAAAACTAGGCCCCTTAATACATCAAGGATTCAGTAAGTGGTGAGTTCCGGAACCAGGGATGGAAAGCCAGCTGCTCGGCCCCAGCAGGAGCGTCTCTCTTCTTAGCCGTGCCGCTGAGAAGATCCATCAATCATCTGCTCCGACGTGCGTCTGCAACTCAAGATGCTGTGCATCCAAGAGCACACGTTCCTCAGAGTAATCACACAACAGATCAGGCTTGAGGCGTGAAGGGGTTTGGGGATGAGGGGAAATGCTCAAGAGAACCTCTCTCACATTTCCTTGCCCAACTGCTGCACAACAGTCTTGCAGTGCAGCCAGCTTCGTGTTCATAGCAGCTGCTGCTGCAGCCACCATTTTGGGTCACCTACAGCCCCAGAAACAAGGGGCTGGGGACAGGGGATTTCTGAGGAATTGTGAGATCCGGGGATCCCAGGCCGGCACAACCTCACACCTCCAGCCAATCCCTTGCAATTCACCAAGAATGTAGAAAGCCAGCTCTCCAGCCCTCTGCTTCTCCTCCAGAATGGCAAATTCCTGGCTTTCCTTCCAGCAGCATGATACCCAAAGCACCACAAAGGAATCGCCAGACAGCCCAAGTAATGCAATCAGTGGTCATTTTTGAGGTACCCTGGCAGACAGGATTTCTGCTGTAGACCACCTCTTCTGTGATGTACGTATGTATGATGTATTGGGGGGTGGTCTTGGGCTCCAGGGTGGGCAATTTCAAATGCCTATATAAGGGCTTGTGCGCCATTGTTCGGGGTCCCTCCTGCCTCCAGCGTGTGGTAGTGAAACAGTTAATAAAGATCAGGCTTACTAGCTGCTTTGCTTCTCAATGTTCTCTGGTTGGCCTCTCTTATTTTCTCCTACCGATACAGAACCTACAAAAGGGCTCTCTATGGGCTCTTGGGTACCCCAGAAGGGAAAAGGAGCAGCTTTTTCTTACAACAGCTGTCTGCGGACAAATGCTGGCTCCCTTGGCCGAAAAGTGAGATGAGCGCCACAACCCCATAGTCGCCTTTGACTGGACTTAACCGTCCAGGGGTCCTTTACCTTTTTACCTTCCATAGTACTCACCTTCCCTTATGCAGCAAAACCTTCATATAAAATCAGCCCTATGTCGGATCGACACCATTCCAGCTTCATTTTACTCAGGGAACAAATGGCTCCCCAAAGGGGAACTTGGGAAACAAGACAGCCATAATCCCTGAAACCTGAGATCTCCTATTCAGCAGCCTCTTGCACAAGAGATAATCCCCGGATTCCTGGCAAAAGGGTGCCAGACAGGTAGTCCTCCCATGGACAATAGCAGACCATCCAGGAATGGAGTAGGTCCTCGGTCAGGACAAAGAAATGTGATTACCTGATGGGGAAACCCAGGAACTTGTAGATATTTATCACTTGATGGGTGTGAGGTGGAGGGCAAGGGAGGGATGAACTGGTTTCTGCCAAGAAAACACCCCGTTTGTGACATATGTATGCTGTACCTATGATGTATGCATGATGCTTCACCCAGGGTGTTTATAAGAAAAGGGAAAACTGATTAAAGGAGCATCCCTTTGTTTGGGGCTTCTTCCTGCTTCTTCCATGGGGCAGGTAGAAGTCCTGTTGCAAAAGTCTTTTAAACAAAGATCAGGCCTACAGGCTGCTGTTTTGCTCCTATATTCCTGGCTGGTGTCTTTGTTTGACAATATGTGAGGGGACGCTCATTAAAGTTGCAGATGACACCAAACTGGGAAGGGTAGCTAATGCCGCAGAAGACAGAATCAGGATTCAACATGAGCTGAACAGATTGGAGACCAGGACACAAGCTAACGAAAGGAATTTCAATAGGGACGTATGTAAAGTTCTGCACTTGGGCAGTAAGAGCCAGATGCACAATAATAAGGCGGGCACCTCAAAGGACATCTAGTCCAACCACCTGCAATGCAGGAATCTCAAATCAATGAGAGATGGCCATCCAACTTTTGCTTAAAAACCTCCCAGGAAGAAGAGGCCACCACCCTCTGACAGAGTCTTTTCCACTGTTGAACTGCTCTTACTGTCAGAGAGATCTTCCTGAACTTTAATATCAGAACCTCCATTCCTGGTATCTTGAAGCCATTGGTTTGAATCCCACCCTCCAGAGCAGGAGAAAACAAGGAGCACCATCAATTTGCAGCATGGAGGTGCTGGAAGAGGAAGCACTGTGAACCTCTCTACTCATGGTGAGAATCACTGTGGCATCTTCAGATCGAGGGCACTATACAAATTTAATAGCTATAGAAATAATAAGGTACGTTAATTGCTTGTGTGGTAAAAATTTACTTCTACGCCAGGAGTTTGTTACCCAGGTGAAGGAACACCTGAAATAAAAACACGGGACCAAGAGAATGAGAGCAAACTCAGAGTCCTGCAGGGACCCAGTTTATTCAAACTATTGCAATAGGACAGCCTTGCTAACCAGTTGTCCAGCAGAGTGGCCAGTTTGAAAAGGCTGCCAGGAGGCACATTAGAAGAAGGCTTATATACACAGCACACCAAGACTCATAAAATGCCACAACACCCTCCCACTTGAATCAAGAAAGGTCACAGGTCATGGGATGCGGATGGCTCAATGCAGATATCGACTCCTCTGGAATTACCTTGGGGTGTCCCAGAGTGCCCAGGTCATTTGGGTCTCAGATGTCTCACTTTGACACCATGCCCATGGCAACCGGGACTTCCATGGGACTGTTGACATTTCTATCCCCTATCTTACTTCCCTGGTACCAAAAGATGTCAAAGACCTTGGAGGAGAGATGCCAATTCTCACACGGATGCTAGCTCAACACAGACCTCTTTCCCAAAACATCACCTCCCCTTCTAGGGCTAGATAAGGCTGGAAGCGGTAGGCAACGTACACATCACAACTTTACACAGTGCAGGAGGGTGGCACAAGGGTTACAAAATGCAGGCATACCAAAATCAAGCAAAATACACCACTCTTATCTCTCTCCCCAGGCATGACGTGAAGAAGTTACTGAATGAATGAATGAATGAATGATAATTTGGTGGGAAGCAAGACAGGCCCTGTGACTGAAGCTCTTTCCACACTCCTGGCACTGAAATTGTTTCCCCCCTGTGTGAATTCTTTGATGTATCCTGAGTTTGGCCTTCTCAATTATTCTCTTTCCACATTCCAAGCACACACAGGGCTGGGGAAAGACAGCCAGATGGGTGGGGCATAAATAATATTTTTTTATTTGAAATTTTTTATTAATTATTATTATCTTCCACTGTATTAATTCTCTGATGGGAACTGAATTCATCTTTTCTTTTGAGACTGAAGCTCTTTCCACATTCCAAGCACTGATATGGTTTCTTCCCTGTATGAATTTGCAGTTGGGAAGTAAAACTGTTCTTTCTTCTTAACTTCTTGCCACACTCTTGGCACTCAAATGATTCCTCCCCTGTATGAATTCTTTGATGGACGGTGAGCTGGCTTCTGGTTCTGAAGCTCTTTCCACATTCCAAGCATTGATATGGTTTCTCCCCTGAATGAATTCTCTGATGGTCAGTGAGCTGGCGTCTCTCAATGAAGCTCTTTCCACATTCCAAGCACTGATATGGTTTCTCTCCTGTATGAATTCGGTGATGGGTTGTGAGATGGGTGCTCTGAGTGAATTTCTTTCCACATTCCAAGCACTGATAGGGCCTCTCACCTGTATGAGTTCTTTGATGGACAGTGAGCTGGCCTTTTTGAATGAAGCTCTTTCCGCATTCCAAGCAATGATGTGGTGTCTCCCCTGTATGAATTCTCTGATGTCTAGTGAAAAAGTCCCTTCGACAGAAGCTCTTTCCACACTCCAAGCACTGATAGGTTTTATTCCAGATGGGATTTATTTGATGGGAAGTGGAATGGGAGCTCTCTTCACACTCTGAATATGGATATGGCTCCTCCACTGTGTGGATTTTGTTGTGGTCTCCCTCGTTCTTCATTTCCAATTCACCACCACCTGCAACTGAGAGACAAACTGATTAGAGCCTCAGGAATAAATGAACCCCCAAATAATGAAGCAATGCTAATTAATGCTTGTGACAGAGAAAGAACTTAAGAGAATTAGATCATAAGAGTAACAGTAATGGTAATGTTATTATTTACACCCCACCAATCTGGCTGGCTTTCCACAGTCTCTCTGGGCAGCTTGAAACATATATAAAGACATAGTAGAACATCCACAATTAAAAACATCCTGATACAGGGCTCCCTTCAGTCTTCTAATATTTGTGTAGTCCTATATCTCCTTGCCGACAAAGGTCCATATAATTAAAGCTATGGTTTTCCCAGTAGTAATGTATGGAAGTGAGAGCTGGACCATAAAGAAGGCTGATCGCCGAAGAATTGATGCTTTTGAATTATGGTGCTGGAGGAGACTCCCATGGACTGCAAAAAGATCAAACTTATCCATCCTTAAAGAAATCATCCCTGAGTTGTTGTTTTTTTAAACATATTTTTATTATTTTTCGCATTAAACAATAACAAAAACACAATACATACACAAATACACAATAACAAGCATAATAAACACATCAAACAATAAAACAAACAATAAAAGAAAACTTATACAAACCTACATAAACAGGAACAATAAACTATCATTGTTTAATTCTAGTTTCTATCTTCTTAGAGGGGGACTCCCCCCGCTCCCTCAACTGCGTTCAGTATCAATATACTTTGGTAACTTTGTATCTTTTTTCTTAACATTTACCAATCTTCTTAATAATCTTTAAGACATTAATTAATCAAATATAATTCATTACTTGGATTACTTATCCTAAATCCCATGGACTGCAAAAAGATCAAACTTATCCATCCTTAAAGAAATCAGCCCTGAGTGCTCACTGGAAGGACAGATCCTGAAGTTGAGGCTCCAATACTTTGGCCACCTCATGAGAAGAGAAGACTCCCTGGAAAAGACCCTGATGTTGGGAAAGATGGAGGGCACAAGGAGAAGGGGACGACAGAGGATGAGATGGTTGGACAGTGTTCTCGAAGCGACTAGCATGAGTTTGGCCAAACTGCGGGAGGCAGTGGAGGATAGGCGTGCCTGGCGTGCTCTGGTCCATGGGGTCATGAAGAGTCGGACACGACTGAACGACTAAACAACAACAATATCTCCTTGACATCTGAAGGGGGGGGGTGTTACATAGCTTCCATCATGATGTTCTGTTGCACCAAAAGTGGTTTAGTCATGCTGGCCCCATGACACAGAAGAAGAAGAAGAAGAAGAAGAAGAAGAAGAAGAAGAAGAGTTTGGATTTGATATCCCGCTTTTCACTACCCGAAGGAGTCTCAAAGCGGCTAACATTCTCCTTTCCCTTCCTCCCCCACAACAAACACTCTGTGAGGTGAGTGGGGCTGAGAGACTTCAGAGAAGTGTGACTAGCCCAAGGTCACCCAGCAGCTGCATGTGGAGGAGCGGAGACGCGAACCCGGTTCACCAGATTACGAGTCTACCACTCTTAACCACTACACCACACTGGCTCTCAAAGAAAGAAAGAAGAGAGAGAGAGGAGTGGGGAGGAAGGAGAGAGAGGGAGAGGAGGAGGAGGAAGGAAGGAAGGAGAGAGAGGGGGGAGGGAGGGAGGAGGGGAAAGAAAGAAGAGAGAGGAGTGGGAAGGAAAGAGAGGGGGGAGGGGAAAGAAAGAAGAAGAAGAGTTTGGATTTGATATCCCACTTTATCACTACCCGAAGGAGTCTCAAAGCGGCTAACATTCTCCTTTCCCTTCCTCCCCCACAACAAACACTCTGTGAGGTGAGTGGGGCTGAGAGACTTCAGAGAAGTGTGACTAGCCCAAGGTCACCCAGCAGCTGCATGTGGAGGAGTGGAGACGCGAACCCGGTTCCCCAGATAACGAGTCTACCGCTCTTAACCACTACACCACACTGGCTGTCTGTGGACAAACATCAGTTCCCTTGGCCTGAAAGCAAGATGTGCGCCGCACTCCATAGTTGCCTTTGACTGAACTTAACCGTCCCGGGGTCATTTGCCTTTACGTTTACCTGCCACGACCGAGAAGATAGGTGGTTATCCTACAGGTTCACTGCCTGAGATTCAAAAAACCTTTTCTGGAATGGATTTTATTAGATCCAATCATGGAAATTTTGCCAACTCCAACGCCAATCCTCTATTTGGTCAACCAAAGACAGAAAGAAACAAGAACAGAAACAAAAACCCTGACAGAACCTACTTCGACTTCCCAAACCAATCTGAAGCCTACATTTAAGAAGACCTGGGCAGTTTTGAGGACCTTGTCCATGTTTTGCATAGGCAGAATAGGAGGAAGAATATTCACAGGGGAAATAATCAATAGCCATCCGTCCAAGGTTTGCTGTGAGAGATCTAACAAGAAGCGTTACCAAGAGAGTCCAAGATCCCACGATTCTCCTCCATGACCTCCTGATGCAGAGCTCTCTGGTCAGGATCCAGCAACACGGACTCCTCGTCTGTGAAATGGACAGCTACATCTTCAAAGCACACTGGACCCTAAAAGAAAAGGAAAAAGGCTATCCTCTTAGAGAACATAAAGGTGATCTGTTACACTTTACTCTGTTGTTTTCTGCCTCTTAATTGCTGTTCTGCTTTAATGGGTTTGTTTTGCTGCACATTTTGATTATGGGTGCATATTTTAATGTCTTGGTGGAACCTTTTTATTGTTTATTTTAATGATGGACATAAGGAACCTGGTCTTCTCCAGATCATGGTTTTCCCAAGCTTTACTGTTTGCCACATGGAAGGATCCCTTCTCTCCTCTCCCTGTTTTCGGTTCTGGGGGGTGGGGGGAGAGAGAGACCTCCAGATGCCCCCAAGCCAACTTCAAGGTCACATGGGGGGCACGCAGAGAGGGAGGAGAGCGGGGAAAGTCCCATTGTGTGATTGATGAAGTGACGCCTGGCCTCTGTTTGGTATAGTGTGTAAACTGCTTAGAAGTCTATCTTAGCATTCAATCTAGAAATAAAACCTCAATGGTTGATAAATAAAATCAGTGACATTCGGAAGGTGAGGCGGCAGTTCCTTGCTCTCAGCACATAAACCTCACTGAATGGCGTTTCATCGTTTGCGCCCAGAGCAACTCTGGCTGCCCCCCACCCCCCGCCTCACTAGCTGTAGGTGAAGTTAGCTCTTTATTAGAAGAAGCCTAATGAGCACAGAACACTTCTCGGTAGGTCTTGCCTCCATGAAAGAGTTTCAGAGCCTGGAGGTCCCTGCCTTCCCCCGGCTGCCAAACTCCCCTCCTCTCCAGGGCTCTTCCCTCGTAATCTGAGACTCTTCTTGGCTCTCTGAGTTGTGGGAGACAATGGGGGGGGAGAGCTTATTGCAGGAGGGTGGAGAGACTCCCATGCCTCTCCAACAACCAGACTCCTCTCTTCTCCCATCTCCCACTTCAGCTCCTGCCCCTGTGTCTGCACTGCTCTCTGCCACAGACTCCCCCTGCTCACTAAGCCCTGTTCCCTTTCCAGCTTCAGACACCTTCTCCTCCCAGCCTGCTCCCCCTTCTCCCTCTGACCTCTCATCATCTTCATCCCACCACCCCTCCCCTGGCCCTGAGCCTTCATTCCTTGGGGGTTCCTCCCACCATTCCTCTGTGTCCAACCAGTCCATGACATCCTCTCTCCCCACAGGGTTCCTTCCTCCTACCTGCTCTGGTTCCACGGGGGCAGCTTCCCCTCCGCCACCAAGAAAAGATGGACAAAGAGGTCTTGCTGGCATCGTTCTGTCTCCTGCGAGAGAAAAAGGTAAGTGCATGCTTCACTCAGAAGAAAAACTACAGGTGGGCCTTCAAACAAGTATGAGTTGCCACCTAAATGCGGACGTTTGTACTCATTTAACATATTAGTTCTCTAGGCTCTTGGTCCCCTGTGACCTCCCCCCAAAGATGAGAAGAATTCACAGATTAGCTTCAAAATCCTAAAAATGTGACCAAACAGAGAGAAAACTCCTTACCCAGTGGCCTCCCTCTGGAGTCCAACAGAGTCTTCTCTGCCTCAGAGGAATCAAGATCAATTTCTGCAAGAAGATCCTTCTCCTGAAAGAGCAGCAAGGATTCAAAAGAGAGTGTGGGGAGAAGGATTAGAAAAGGAGCAGTTGACACAAACACTTTAGGGGTGTCCAATATCATTCCTCGGATGCCTTCCAAAAAAGGATGTGCAAATTAGTACAGCATTGGGGAAAACTCTCCCTCATTTTTGGAGCCCCTTAGGCAGAGGTCTGCAAACCTTTTCAGCAGGGGGCCAGTCCACTGTCCCTCAGACCTTGTGGGGGGGGCCGGACTATATTTTGAAAAATATATTTGTGCCCCACAAATAACCCAGAGATGCATCTTAAATAAAAGCACACATCCTTGTTGTTGTTCAGTCGTTCAGTCGTGTCCGACTCTTTGTGACCCCATGGACCAGAGCACGCCAGGCACGCCTATCTTTCACTGCCTCCCGCAGTTTGGCACACACCCTACTCATGTAAAAACATGCTGATTCCTGGACCATGCGCAGGGCAGATTTAGAAGGCGATTGGGCCGGCTCCGGACCCCGGTCCTTAGTTTGCCTACCCATGCCCTTGGAAGTATCCAGAGGAAAGTCTCTCTCACCTGCTCCTCTGCCTGCTTTCTCTCCTCTGCCTGACTCAGGAGGAATCCTTCGGCCAGGGCCACTGCCTGGGAACTGGTCTCCGCTCCACATTCCCTCACCCAGCTCTCCATCTCTGGAGGAAGGACAGCCAGGAACTGCTCCAAGATCACCAGGTCCAGCATCTCAGCTTTCGTGTGCCTTTCTGGCTTCAGCCATTGACGGCAAAGGTGGTAGAGTCGGCTGCAAACCTCTCGGGGTCCTTTGGCCTCCTGGTAGCAGAACTGCCTGAACTGATGGCTCTGAACATCTGAGCAGAGGGTGCCCTCCTCAACCAGGATCTTCTGCACTGAGTTTTCCCAGAATCCCCCACTGCTCCCATGTTGGATTGCAAGGCCTCTTCCTGCTTCAGGGCCAGCTGAGTCCTGCTCATCCATCTCTGTTCTCAGGACACCCGTAGGAGATCGGAAGGAGTCCCTAGGTCTTCTGCCAAGTTCTGACAGTCCTAATGAGAGGTGCCAGAGAATCCTTTAAAGCAAATGCATTCTTCTACTACAAGATTGATACACAGTCAGGAGAAGAGAAATGTTCCCTGGCCAAGCATGGATGAGTCTTGGCACAAATCACAGCCCAAACTCCGAGTTCAAGCACTGGGAATCTCCCATGTTCTCAAGACAGACTACTGTCTTTCTTCTGAGGGCAACTCTCTCCCCCTGCCCTTCCCAGCAGCCGGCCTTCAGCAGCATGGCTGCCTCCAACTGTGGGGCCAGGAGCCATCCCTAGCCCTCTGCTCCTCCCTGAATTGGCCTCACCCTCTTCTCAAGCCATCTCGCTTGGTGGCCATCCTTTCCTGTGGGAGGGAGTTCCATGGGTCCAACTGGGCACTGCGAGATGGAAGGACTTGGTTTATCACAGAGGCCCAGTGGCTGATTCCTCAGTCCCACCGGGGTTCCTTTGCATGCCCTTTTCTTCCTGACTCGGTCACCCCTTCCCCAAAGGGGCAATTCGAGAGTTGCAGACCTCCTGCTCCTTGCAGCCTCCCTGGCTTGGCAGAGAGGACGGGGGGGGGGGAGAACCCTTTGTCCCTGGCTTGGGGACCCCCCTGCAGGAGCTGAGCAGGCTCCCCACGGACCCGCCCCCTGCAGCCCTGGGACACCCCCTCCCCACTTCACCCCAATGGCAGAAAAGAGAGGAAGCTCACCTGATGCCGGAAGGGGCCACCTAGACAGCAAAGCCACCCTCTTGCAGGGAGGCACCTGGGAAGGTGGGAGGGGCTTTTGCTCGGGAGGACCTTGTGTCCCCCCCCCATTTCCTGTCCTCTCTAGGAATGCAGCTCAGTTCCTTTTAACCCTTGCAAGGTGGAGCAAACCGAGCTCGCGTTCGCTCGCTCTCTCTGGAGCCACATGCATCGCACACATCCAGGGGCGTCTTATTTGGGGCCCCCTCTTTGCTGGCTTTCAGCTCTCCCAAAGCGGAGCCCCAGCGAGCAGGAGGAGGTAGCCAGGGTCCAGGGGTGTGTTGGGGCTCCGTCCTCGCCAGCAAGGGGAACCTGACTGGCAGGCGCCTCCCCAGCTGACTCCACAATATGTAGAGTTTACCAGGGTCCGGCAGGTTTCCTTCAGCTGCCAGCTCTGCTCTCTGTTCTTGGCAGCTCCTGGTAATTAGCAAGGTCCGAGCACAGCGTCAGCTTGTGTGTAACTGCCAAGGCAGCACAGCAATAATTCACAAAATTGTCCGTCTTCTTATCTAGCAGTGTTTATTTTCAAAGCAATATATCTACTCCCGGAGAATTCAACTCCATTTCTGCTCCGTGGGAAAATGAAACCAAAAGATCAAACGTGTTCACAGATAAAGACAAAAGCCTGTATGTATGTGAACTGCCCACCCAGTGACCAGTGGGTCATAGCAGAGCTCTTAACCTTTTAGGCTCTGATCTGATACTCTCCACACTTTACACAGGGTGGCACGAGGGTTACAAAATGCAGGCATACAAAAATCATAATACATTCGATCTAAGAGGTCAAATGAAATTAATAATAGGACACTTCAAACAGAATCAGTATCTCTAATCTCTGATATTCAATCAACTGTCACAATTTTTATACCAAATCCTTGCTAGGAAAGCTCAGCAGGGACAGCAACCTCATCAGTGTTGCCAAACCACTCTTATCCCTCCTCCCAGGCATGACATGAAGAAGCTATTGAATGAATGAATAAATCTTAATTTGCGTCAGCCACCGACCATAGTAATAGAACAACAATACGATATACAAAGAAGAAAGAAAGAAGTCAGTTATATAAAATACATTTTAGGGTTTTCAGTCCATAGTCAAATGGTGGATCTTATTCTGATTGCCCCAGCTAAAAACCTTGCAACCTTTGCTGTCACCTGCTCATCTTGATCTGCCAAGAGAAAGGACACTGTGAAGAAGGTCTTAAACACCTTGGCCAAGAACTTGCAAGTCACAGTTCTGGGTACTTAGTAGGAATTACTATGAGGCACCAGGTGTGGCAAAGAACACGGCTGCAAACTTCACCCACATATTATCTAAAGTCTCCTGAAATTAAATCTGTATACAGTCACTACTATAGCTTGCCCCCACTGTGAGTTCTTTGGTGGGAAGCAAGAGAGGCCCTGTGACTGAAGCTCTTTCCACAATCCTGGCACTGAAATCGTTTCCCCCCACTGTGAATTCTTCAATGGATCCTGAGTTGGACCTCCTGAATGAATCTCTTTCCACATTCCGAGCACTGTTAGGTTTCTCCCCTGTATGAATTCTGTAATGGGTTGAGAGATGGGTGTGCCGGGTGAATTTCTTTCCACATTCCGAGCATTGATACGGTTTCTCCCCTGAATGAATTCTCTGATGGTCAGTGAGCTGGCGTCTGTCAATGAAGCTCTTTCCACATTCCAAGCACTGATAGGGTTTCTCCCCTGTATGAATTCTCTGATGGAGAGTGAACTGGCGTCTGTCAAAGAAGCTCTTTCCACATTCCAAGCACTGATAACGTTTCTCCCCTGTATGAATCCTGTGATGGGTTGTGAGATTAGCTCTCTGAGAGAATCTCTTTCCACATTCCAAGCACTGATAGGGTTTCTCCCCTGTATGAATTCTGTAATGGACAGTGAGCTGGCGTCTGTCAATGAATCTCTTTCCACATTCCAAGCACAGATAGGGTTTCTCCCCTGTATGAATTCTGTGATGGACAGTGAGCTGGCGTCTGTCAATGAATCTCTTTCCACATTCCAAGCACAGATAGGGTTTCTCTCCTGTATGAATTCTGTGATGGGTTGTGAGATGGGCGCTCTGAGTGAATCTCTTTCCACATTCTGAGCACTGATATGGCTTCTCCCCTGTATGAATTCTATAATGGACACTGAGAAGGCCTCTGTGAATGAAACTCTTTCCACACTCCAAGCACTGATGGGGTTTTTTCTGAAAGGGATTCATTTGATTAGAGGTGGAATGGGAGCTCTGACTGAAGCTCCCTGTGCACTCTGAATACGGATATAGCTCTTGCACTGTTTGGTTTTTGTCGTGGTCTCCCTCGTTCTTCATCTCCAAATCATCACCACCTGCAACTGAGAGACAAACAGATTAGAGCCTCAGGAAGCATCAGAGCCCCAAATTATGGAGCACTGCTAATTGATGCATGTGACAGGAAAGCGTGTTAGAAGGGAGATAGATTTGAGGTCTTCCTCACAGGGTTCACTGCCTGAGATTCAAAAAAGCCTGGTTATTTTCTGGGGTGGACTTTGTTTGGCCCCATCATGGTCTCTGTGCCATCTCCAATGTCACTCGTCTCTTTAATCAACCAAGGATAGAAAGAAGAACAGAAACAAGAAATCTGACAGAAGCTACTTCAATTTCCTGAATCACTTTAAAGTCTTGCGTTTAAGAAGGCCTGGGCAGTTTAGAGGAGCCTGAAAATAATATTGGGGGGGGGTCCTTATCTCCCCCGGATGATCTTCAGCTGAGCATCCCCCCCCCCGTCTCAGCACCATGCGCCTCTGGTGGCCCTGCCCCTATGAGGGAACGAGGGGCTGCTGATGGATGGAGTCTGAGGGGGAAGGAGAGCGGTCAGCCCTCCTCCTCCTCCTCCTGTGCATCTGGCCAGAGGGTGCCCAGCCCTGCTGGAGCCATGGCTGCTTTCCTGAGGCCCTTCCTCTGCTGCTGCCCCTGCTCAAGGGGCCCTGATGGGAGGCTGTGGGGGCTGCAGACAGGCCAGCCCTTCAAGAGCAAAGGGGGGTAGGGAAGATGATGATGATAAAGACTTGATTATTGATACTCTCCCCATCTGAATGAGTTTCAAGGCTTTGAAAAGGCAGAACTGGAGGAAGAATATTCACAGGCAAAGCAGTCAATAGTCTTCCATCCAAGGCTGTCTGTGGGAGTGTTAGCATCCCAGGTGCTGTGGGTGGCGCTGTTGAGCCCCATCGAAAAATCAGAGGTTCGTCACATAGGGAGATGCCTTGAATTACAAAGCAGATAAGATGATCTAACAGAGAGCCTTACCTAGAGAGTTCAACATCCCATGATTCTCCTCCATGACCTCCTGATACAGAGCTCTTTGGTCAGGATCCAGCAACACGGACTCCTCGTCTGTGAAATGGACAACTACATCTTTAAAGCACACTGGACCCTGAAAGGAAAAGGAAAACGTTGTCCTCTTAGACAATATCAAGGTCAAGAGCTACACTTTCATCTGTTGTCTTCGGCCTCTTCATTGACGTTCTGTTTTAATGGGATTCTTTCTCTGCATTATGGATACATTCTCGTTTGCCACATGGAAGGATCCCCTTTCTTCTGTCCCCCTGCGCTGTTCTTGCCGGGTGGGGAGGGCCCTCCTGATGCCCTATAGACATCTTCAAGGTGTGCAGGGGGGCAATGACTGGGGGGTGAGAGGGAGAAAGCCCCACTGTGCGACTGATGGGGTTCCCTCCTCTCCATGGCTCTCCCCAGGCAATCTGAGACTGCTCCTCCAGCTTCAGGGCTCTCTGGATTGTGGGGTACCAGCAAGGAGGAGAGCTTGTCACAAGAGGACTAGGAGACCCTTGTTCTTCTTCACCAGCTGGACTCCTCTCTGCCTTTCGGTTTCCCACATCTCTATCTCCTGCCTCCGTTTCTGCCTCTGTGTCTGGATTGCTCTCTGCCACAGAATCCCCCTGCTCACTAAGTCCTGTTGTCTCTTCAGCTACCGAAACCTTCCCCTCCCAATCTGCTCCCTCTTCTCCCTCTGACCTCTCACCATCATCCCACCACCCCTCCCATGGCCCTGAGCCTTCATTCCTTGGGGGTTCCTCCCACCATTCCTCTGTGTCCAACCATGCCTTATGAGGAACGGCTTAGGGAGCTGGGTATGTTTAGCCTGGAGAAGAGAAGGTTAAGGGGTGATATGATAGCCATGTTCAAATATATAAAAGGATGTCATATAGAGGAGGGAGAAAGGTTGTTTTCTGCTGCTCCAGAGAAGCGGACACGGGGCAATGGATTCAAACTACAAGAAAGAAGATTCCACCTAAACATTAGGAAGAACTTCCTGACAGTAAGAGCTGTTGGACAGTGGGATTTGCTGCCAAGGAGTGTGGTGGAGTCTCCTTCTTTGGAGGTCTTGAAGCGGAGGCTTGACAGCCATCTGTCAGGAATGCTTTGATGGTGTTTCCTGCTTGGCAGGGGGTTGGACTGGATGGCCCTTGGGGTCTCTTCCAACTCTAGGATTCTATGATCCTCTCTCCCCACATGGCTCCTTCCTCCTACCTGCTCTGGTTCCACGGGGGCAGCTTCCCCTCCGCCACCAAGAAAAGATGGACAAACAGGCCTTGCTGGCATCGTTCTGTCTCCTGCAAGAGAAAAAGGTAAGTGCATGCTTCACTCTGAAGGAAAACTACAGGTGGGCCTTCAAACAAGTATGAGTTGCCACCTAAATGTGGATGTTTGTACCCATTTCACATATTAGTTGTGCAACAATACATGTCCCTCTCGTCTGGGCTCTTGGTCCCCTGTGACTTCTCCAACAAGATGAAAAGAAGTCACGGATTACTTTCAGAATCCACAAAATGTGACCAAACAGAGAGACATCTCCTTCCTCCTTACCCAGTGGCCTCTCTTTGGAGTCCAAGGAAGTCTTCTCTGCCTCAGAGGAATCCGGACCCATTTCTGGAAACTGATCCTTCCTCTGAAAGAGCAACAGGCATTCAAAAGAAGTAGATTAGAAATGGAATGGCTTAGAACACAAACACTTTCGGGGTGTCTGATATCATTCCTCAGATGCTTTCCAAAAAAGGATGGGCAAATTAATAGAGAACTGGGGGAAACTCTCCCTCCTGTTTTGAGCCCCTTAGGAGTATCCAGAGGAAAGTCTCTCTCACCTGCTTCCTCTCCTCTGCCTGACTCAGGAGGAATCCTTCAGCCAGGGCCACTGCCTGGGAACTGGTCTCCGCTCCACATTCCCTCACCCAGCTCTCCATCTCTGGAGGAAGGACAGCCAGGAACTGCTCCAAGATCACCAGGTCCAGCATCTCAGCTTTCGTGTGTCTTTCTGGCTTCAGCCATTGACGGCAAAGGTGGTAGAGTCGGCTGCAAACCTCTCGGGGTCCTTTGACCTCCTGGTAGCAGAACTGCCTCAGCGGCTGGCTCTGAACATCTGAGTGGAGGGTGTCCTCCTCACCCGGGTTCTTCTTCACAGAGTTTTCCCAGAATCCCCCACTGCTCCCATGTTGGATTGCAAGGCCTCTTCCTGCTTCAGGGCCAGCTGAGTCCTGCTCATCCATCTCTGTTCTCAGGACACCTCCAAGAGATCGGAAAGAGAGTTCCTAGGTCTTCTGCCAAGTTCTGCCTGTTCTAATGAGAGGTTTTGGCAAATCCTAAAAGGCAAATACATTCTTTTCTTATAAAATTAACACACAGTAAGGAGGAGAAAAAGGTTCCCTGGGCAAGCATGGAGATGTGTAGGCAGGCATCACAGCCCAGACTCAGAGTTTCTTTTTTTAAATAGGAAGAATGAAGTCAGGATTGACAAGTGAGTCATTTGTACCAGGTGTAATTTGGACTCAAGGCAAGAGTGGGGGGTCTCTCCCTCCCCCCCAAATGTCAAGGCCCATTTCTTTCCAGCGTCTGTCTCCTTTTCCAGCACTTGGAATCTCCCATGTTCTCAAGACAGACTACTGGCGTGGAGTCCATTTTTTCCTTGTTCTGAGGGCCAGATCCTGATCTGGACAACCCACTCGGGCCACATGGGAGGGGGCCAAAGGACAGCTCTCAAAGGTAAGAAAAATAGGACTCCCCTTCATTCTCTGATTGTAAGTGGTTCTAAGTTCTTTTCAGTATTGTGTTTTAATGTTCTAATCTGTCTTGGGATCTTAGGGAGAAAGATGGGGGTGGGGGTGATGATGGTGGTGTTACATAGCTTAACCCCCACCCAGCCACATATGCTTGGAGGGTCTTTGGGATCCAACATGGTCCCTGGGGGCTCAGGTGGCCATGGTGACCAGGAGGGCCCTTTTGAAGCTCCAGCCACTGTCCCTTTGGCACAGAGAGGATGTGGCCATGGGACTCCCTGCTCTGGATCCGATGGGATTGTTGCAAGGTCCTCTGTGTGGAACTGGAAGGCGGCACCGAGACTGGCCCCAAATGGCTGGGGGTCCCTCTTTTTATCCGTGGTGTATCTATCCCACCTTTTTCTCCAATCCATGGATCTGCCCCTCCCCACTGAATACCCACAAAACTCTTTGGGAACACAATTATGTCATTTAAATGCTACTCGATATTGATCCAGAGCAGAACTCTCACATATATAGTTAGCAGAGCAAAAACTCAAACACATTGCAGGATTCCTAAAAAATAGATTGGAGGCAATTCTATATTTCGGGGGGGGGGGAACGACGACTACCAAGAGACCGGGATCTACTCACAGAGTTAAAAACTGGCAGTGATCTACCCCCTTTTGGGGTGTTCAGGTCAAAGTTCTTGAGCTTTTTTTAGGGAGGAAGATCCCCGTTTTTGGGGGGGGGGTTTCCAGGTAAAAGTTGAAAGTTGTGAAGCTTCTTTGGGAGAGCCAGTGATCTACCGTAGACGTCCAGTGATCTACCGGTAGATCACGACCTACCTGTTGGACATGCCTGCTAGATTTCCTCCAGCAGATCTTTCCTGCCAGCGAAGGCAAATGAGCAGAATGGTCACAAATAATCCAACCCACCCAGGATTGGCACCGTCCACTTGCAGCAGACTTCATTTAAACTCGCCCCCCCAGGCCCCCTCCCCTGCAGCCCTGGGACTCGCCCCCCCCTTCTCCCCACTGCGCCCTATGGGGAAGAGAGAGGAGGCTTACAAGATCCCAAAGGATCCCCCGACGCAGCTCTTGCAGAGGAGAGGAAATGGGGAAGGGGGAGGGGATTTACTCGGGAGGACCTCGTGTGTCCCCCCCCCTTATTTCCTGTCCTCTCTAGGAATGCAGCTCTGTTCCTTTTAACCCTTGGCGAGCCGGGCTCCCTCCCTCCCTCCCTCTGCAAAGGCGGAGCCCCGGGCATCGCAGCAGCACCCAGGGGGGGGTCTTATTTGGGGGAAAGTCTGGGCTGGCTTCGGAGCTGCTCCCTCCCTTGGAAACGGAAGCAGGAGCAACAGTGGGACAGAACATAATCGGGTTTACGGGCCTTATTGACACCGCTCCCCCCCATCCCCACCCCCCAGTTACCTCGGGTCAGCAAAAGGAGGAGCCGAGTTGGAGAAGGAAAATAGGGGTCAGGGAGACCTGATCTTGGTTTGTTGCAAGGAAGGTGGAAAAAGGGGGGGAAAGAGAAGGAACTCCCAGCGAGGGGGTGGAAGAGATTTAAAAGGGGTTTCTGGATTTTCCCACAATACATCACCAAAGCGTCATGACATCGTCACAAAAGAGGAGGGGTTGTCATGCAGAAAGGAGAAAGTGTCGCCCCCCCCGCCTGTCATTCCAGCTCCCCACACCTGTGAATTCAGGAGCTTCTTCCCCAAAGAACAAGATCAGGATTCACTCCGCCTCCCCCCACTAGACTTTAAGAAAGCCGACTTCAGAAAATTTAGGGAAATGCTGGGTGTGATCCCATGGTCAGTAATACTAAAAGGGAAGGGAGTTCATGATGGATGGGAGTTTGTTAAAAGGGAGATATTAAAAGCACAACTTCAAGCAGTACCAATGAGACGAAAACATGGAAGGTGCCTAAAGAAGCCAGGGTGGCTATCTAAAGAACTTTTAACTGATTTAAGATTTAAAAGGGATATGTACAAAAAATGGAAAAAGGGGGAAATCACCAGAGAGGAATTCAAACAAATAGCCAGCACGTGTAGAGACAAAGTCAGAAAAGCTAAAGCACAGAATGAACTCAGGCTTGCTAGAGAGGTTAAAAGCAACAAAAAGGGCTTTTATGGGTATGTCCGTAGCAAAAGGAAGAACAAGGAAACAGTGGGGTCACTTAGAGGAGAAGATGGTGAAATGCGAACAGGGGACAGAGAAAGGGCAGAACTCCTCAATGCCTTCTTTGCCTCAGTCTTCTCCAAGAAAGAAAACAATGCCCGACCTGAAGAATATGGAGCAGATGATTCAGCAGGGGAAACACAGCCCAGAATAAGTAAGGAGGTAGTACAAGAATACTTGGCTAGTTTAGATGTATTCAAGTCTCCAGGGCCAGATGAACTACATCCAAGAGTATTAAAAGAACTGGCAGAGGTGATTTCAGAACCACTGGCAGTAATCTTTGAGAATTCCTGGAGAACAGGCGAAGTGCCAGCAGACTGGAGGAGGGCAAATGTTGTCCCTATTTTCAAAAAGGGGGAAAGAGAAGACCCAAACAATTACCGCCCAGTCAGCCTGACATCAATACCAGGAAAGATTCTAGAGCAGATCATTAAGCAAACGGTCTGTGAGCACCTAGAAAGGAACGCTGTGATCACTAAAAGTCAGCATGGGTTTCTGAAAAATAAATCATGTCAGACCAATCTGATCTCATTTTTTGACAGATGTGGATGTAGCCTATCTTGATTTCAGCAAGGCCTTTGACAAGGTGCCCCATGATATTCTTGTAAAGAAGCTGGTAAAATGTGGGCTAGACAATGCTACCATTCAGTGGATTTGTAACTGGCTGACTGACCGAACCCAAAGGGTGCTCATCTCTCCTCATCCTGGAGAGAAGTGACTAGTGGGGTGCCACAGGGTTCTGTCTTGGGCCCAGTCTTATTCAACATCTTTATCAATGACTTGGATGATGGGCTTGAGGGCATCCTGATCAAGTTTGCAGATGACACCAAATTGGGAGGGGTGGCTAATACCCCAGAGGACAGGATCACACTTCAAAATGACCTTAACAGATTAGAGAACTGGGCCAAAGCAAACAAGATGAATTTTAACAGGGAGAAATGTAAAGTACTACACTTGGGCAAAAAAAATGAAAGGCACAAATACAGGATGGGTGACACCTGGCTTGAGAGCAGTACATGTGAAAAGGATCTAGGAGTCTTGGTAGACCATAAACTTGACATGAGTCAACAGTGTGATGCAGCAGCTAAAAAAGCCAATGCAATTCTGGGCTGCATCAATAGGAGTATAGCATCTAGATCAAGGGAAGTAATAGTACCACTATATTCTGCTCTGGTCAGACCTCACCTGGAATACTGTGTCCAGTTCTGGGCACCACAGTTCAAGAAGGATACTGACAAGCTGGAACGTGTCCAGAGGAGGGCAACCAAAATGGTCCAAAGGCCTGGAAACGATGCCTTATGAGGAACGGCTTAGGGAGCTGGGTATGTTTAGCCTGGAGAAGAGAAGGTTAAGGGGTGATATGATAGCCATGTTCAAATATATAAAAGGATGTCATATAGAGGAGGGAGAAAGGTTGTTTTCTGCTGCTCCAGAGAAGCGGACACGGGGCAATGGATTCAAACTACAAGAAAGAAGATTCCACCTAAACATTAGGAAGAACTTCCTGACAGTAAGAGCTGTTCGACAGTGGAATTTGCTGCCAAGGAGTGTGGTGGAGTCTCCTTCTTTGGAGGTCTTTAAGCGGAGGCTTGACAGCCATCTGTCAGGAATGCTTTGATGGTGTTTCCTGCTTGGCAGGGGGTTGGACTGGATGGCCCTTGAGGTCTCTTCCAACTCTAGGATTCTATGATCACTCTCAAGGCTTCCCTTCCTGCGCTTCTCCTCTGAAAGGATCCGGATTCACTCCAGGCTTCTCTCTGGGGTTTGTGCTGCTCCCTCATATTGCTGGATTCCCACCTGAAGGGGGGGCAAAGGACCTTCTGCTTGGGGGGGGGGAGCCCTGCATCCCCCCCCCCGTTTCTGTCCAGGATGCATTGTATCTGCTCGTGGCTACATTTTGTAGAGCCCTTCTTCCACTCTTTCCGGGGTCCATTTCTTTTTTCTTTTTTTGTCAATCTGTTTCTTTATTGTTTAAAATCATACACGTCATACAAAAAAACACACACACACGTCACAAATATTCACATCTTCACACATAACTACTTACATACTTTTACATCAAACATAAATGTTTACATACATAATAACTATCCACACTTATACCAACACCATCTGAAACCTCCAATTATCCATTTCTTATGCTCAAGGAGTCGTGCAAAACAGACAAAGGACACACAGCCTTGTGGATCGTGCGCTCCAGACACTGGGGGGGGCGCTACTTCATGACTTCGGATTGGCTGGCTGTCACCATTCCACGATGCTGATTGGTCAGCGATGGTTCTTGGAGTAATCCTCATCTTTCATGGAGGGGTTGGGGACTCCATGGAAGGGTTTACAAGCCTCTTTGCTGCAGAAGGGGGAGGGGGTTTCTTTGGGGCGGGGGCAAGCAGGCTCATCGTCCTGCCTGGGTGAATGGGATATTGGGGTGTTTGGATGGCCTCTTAGTCCCCGGCTCTACCAACAGCTTGCGGGGTGAAAGGCCTGGAGGGGTCGCCTGGGGTCTCTCTCACCCCCACCCCCCACCCCAGGCTGCTTTGTTGTCCCGCAAGAGGCCAGGGAGTGTCTCTGTAAGGCCGTCCTCCTGGCGGCCCTTCTCCTCCTCTATTTCAACCCCTCATCCCCAGGGGCCTGAGCAGTGGATCCCACCCCCTCCTCCCTAACAATGGAACGGATTTCATATATATTTGATAGAAAAGTGATCAGCTACCCTGTGGAGCAGGTGGGGGAACATGTGTATTGGAACATATATGATGTTGTCTTGTGTTTCAAGTTCAGGAAAAACATTCTGACAGTAAGAACATATTTATAATTGGAATCTCCATTCCTGTTATCTTGAAGCCACTGGTTCGAATCCCACCCTCCAGAGAAGGAGAAAACAAGGAGCACCATCAATTTGCAGCTTGGAGGAGATGGAAGAGGAAGCACTGTGAACCCCCACCCCCTGGAAAAAATTCATGCTGAGAACCACCGTGACTTCTTCAGATCAATGGCGCTATACAATAGGACAGCCTTGCTAATCAATTGTTCAGCAGAGTGGCCAGTTCGAAAAGGCTGCCAGGCGGCACATTAGAAGAAGGCTTATATACACAGCACACCAAGACTCATAAAATGCCGCAACACTCTTCGACTTGCATCAAGAAAGGTCACAGGTCATGGGATGCATGGCTCAATGCGGATATCGACTCCTCTGAAATTACCTTGGGGTGTCCCAGAGTGCCCAGGTCATTTGGGTCTCAGATGTCTCACTTTGACACCATGCCCATGGCATCCAGGACTTCCATGGGACTGTTGACATTTCTGTCTCCTGTGTCAAAGACCTTTGAGGAGAGATGACAATTTTCACCCGGATGCAAGCTCAACACAGACCTCTTTCCCAAAACATCACCTGCCCTTCTAGGATCAGATAAGGCTGCAAGTGGCAGGCAACGTGCACATCACAACTTTACACAGTGCAGGAGGGTGGCACGCATAGCTGTCAACTTTCGGATTTGAAAATAAGGGATCAGCAGCCTCACCTATGACAGTCACATGGCAGTGGTGGGCGGAGCCAGAAGCAAAAGTGGGCGGAGCAGCTCGCCAACTTTCCAGCTCCTCTTCCTCCAGAATAAATGGGGGGGTGTTTAATTCGCAGGGGCCCCTCCGAGGTGCCCCCTTATTGGGAATGAGCATGTGTGCCCACTCACAGTGGGAGGGGGGTAGAGGAAGAAGGTGGTGTGTGCCCCCCTGTCCCATTGTTCTTGGCCACCTTCCCCAGAGCGCAACGGCTTCTCCTTGGCACAGTTTTGGGGGGCTCAACAGCTCCCCGTCCCTCGAACAGAACCCGACCCCCCCTCCCACTTTGGGACATGCCCGAGCACCGCTGCCCACCCCTTCCCGTCCGGTCGCCTCTGTGGTCCGGATCTGTTGCGCTCTCCACGACGCAAAGAAAGCAAACCCGGAAAGTTGCAGGAGCAAATCTCTGGCTCAGGATCAGGATAGCAGGGGGTCGGTGGGGGGCACATCTTCCTTTCTTGAGACCCCCCCAAAAAGAAAGCTTACCCCCCTCAAATAAAACCAAGTTGCGCGGAACAGAAACGTTGCGCCCCGGACCTGGCTGCCCAGTGACGGTCGTGCAGTGGCTGCGCTGGGAGGCAGATCTGGGAACCGCCTTTCCCCCACAAGTCAAGCTGCATGGCCAGTAGGGCGTGTTGAATTTTTCATCTTTAAAAATCCTGATTTGAGGGGTGTTAAAAAGTTGTGGTATGATTAGGTAATTTGAAATATATTTTGGTTACTTGTAAATATTTAGGTCTTGCTTGGTAAATATCTATGTGAAAAGTTCCTACTTTTTAATTTTTTAAAATTTTTCTGTCATTTAAACGTATATGTTATTCCCAAATTTTCATGAAAACAGATGTTGATAAGTGCCTAAAATTGATTACAAGATATTGTAGTTCTGTTATATATGTATTGTAGTTATCTGTATTATTAATATTAATATTATTAATATGTAGTTATCTGTATTATTAATATTGGGTATGTTTAGCCTGGAGAAGAGAAGGTTAAGGGGTGATATGATAGCCATGTTCAAATATATCAAAGCCTGCTCTTTCAAACTACAAGAAAGAAGATTCCACCTAAACATTAGGAAGAACTTCCTGACAGTAAGAGCTGTTCGACAGTGGAATTTGCTGCCAAGGAGTGTGGTGGAGTCTCCTTCTTTGGAGGTCTTTAAGGAGGCTTGACAGCCATCTGTCAGGAATGCTTTGATGGTGTTTCCTGCTTGGCAGGGGGTTGGACTGGATGGCCCTTGTGGTCTCTTCCAACTCTATGATTCTATGATTATACAATGGTATGTGATTTCTTTTTTGCTTTCTACAACCAGTGATAACTGCTTCACTATGACTACAAAGAAGAGAACAAGGCAGGGAGCATTCACACATGGAGCAACCTTAGGAAGTGGAAGAGACATGTTGCCTTCGCCAACTTTGCGAGACATGTTAAGATATGGACGTTGCAAGAACAAAGTAGTGAGGATATGAGAAACTATCCAGTGCCAGTGTTGCAAAAGACATATATCCTAAAGTACTTGAAAAATGGGAACGAGCAAACTGTTCTTTTGTTTTCCCTGTTGTGAATTCAAGAGTTACAGTATTAGCAAAGATTCAAGAAAGTTGAGAGCCAAAAAACATATCTCTTGGAAGGGGCAAGTTAGATATTAAAGAAGCCTTTGCTTCAAAACTTGACAAGCTCTTTGACATTCTCAATTGCAAATGTGAAATCATTATGTGCTCTGAATTTGCTGTGCTACACATTGCACAAAAGGCTCATATTAATTGAGCTCTAAAGAGAGAGAGAGAGAGAGAAACTTGGCTATTGGACCACACCAAATTGGGCTTTTCCAGCCGACGATAAAGAGCGCGAGGAGAAGTTGAGAGAACCCTGATGCTGAATATAAAAAGGAATGCCAGCTTCTTCACTTCCATCACATGAAGAAAGTCTCCAGGGTTGGAAATGAGGAAAAAGAATCTGATACGAAGATGGAAGTGAATCTTATGATTTAGCGCTCTTCAACTTCTAATGGAGAGAAACAGTCAATACATTAGATATACTAATGTTACTCCTGCTGTTGGTCCGCCACAGCTGCAATTACCACCGCATTTATTGCCGATCACTGGAAAATACGAAGTTGTTGACCACAATAAAGAAAGAGAGCCGAGAAATTGGAATTAGACAATGAATTTGAAGAAATTTGTAAGAAGGGTCAAATTGATTGCATTTTTCGGGTCGTGAATATAAAGTTATGCGGGCTGAAAATTTAGAGCAGCAGTTTCCCAGCTATGAAAGAACAACATTATTCAGTTTGTAGTGAGCATGGGAGATACCTTTATCACTTTACACCAGGGAAAGAATGAAAAACAGCAAATAATTGCGACAATTTACTGAATTTCATGAAAGAGAAAGGTATTGATAAAAAAATACGTGTTAAAAAATTAATACGGGGGAATCCCGGGTAGAAGTCCAATACGGGTTTGTGCTCTTCACACTTTACCTCTTCACCATTTAATCACAGACACCACTGGTGGCACAAGGGTTACAAATTTCCATTTCAATTGGAGTACCTGTTAGAACTCAGCATATAAATCTGTCAATCAGATAAGGATATAGAATTACCAGGCCATAAGAGCAGGTAAACTTCCCAATAATCTGCATTTTATGCCAGTGAGCCTAAGGTGGCTTACAACAGCAAACAGACTTTGTCCTTGTGGGTTTCCAAATGCAAAAGGCAAAAACCTCAAGAATAATATTGTAGAATACTCGTTGGTGTGTACTATCCGGTTGGTTCACAAAGTAAAACTTTGTGGATAGAAGGCCCACATCATTTGTTGTTTCAACAGAATCAAAACAAGGCTGTAGTAAATGCTGTTTTGCTAATCTGGTATGCTGATATTCAATCTGTGCTCAAATAATAAGGAAGAAAGGAGAGCTATCAAAAGATCAATTTGAGAGGTGGCAATATGATATATTTGGAGACCTTTCACCAAGCCCTTCCTCTGCTTCAAACTTATTGGAAAGCTGGTTTGATGGAGTTTATGAACATTAACATGCATGGACAGAAATAAAGGAATTTATTGACAACTTCATCAGTGTCGCAAGGGATTGAAAGATGTGTGAAACAAACAGAGGCTCAGAGAGGCCAAGAAGCAGGTCTCGGCTTTTGTCAAGAAATGAATCAAAACAGGACTTGATGAAACTTGTTATTAATTCAATTAATGTTATTCTTTTTTTTTTTACTATAATAGGATGTTATAAGATAAAGTGATGATATGTTGTTACGGAAATAAAATTTCTTTATATTTTCGCTAGATTAAAAACTTTAACTTCGCTCCGCTTTTTTTAGGCACCCAATTTACCAAGCTAATCATCAACCAATCATAAAAATAATTGGATTTGGATTCCTCATGGCAAAACATATTTTTAGACCCCCTCATTGAAACGCAAAATAAAATTTTTCCCTTAAATGACACGCCCTAATGGGCTCTTCTCTCTCCTCGCCGGTAGCCATCGGGCAGCCTCCTCCGCCTGCTCTTTCTCTCCGCCCCGCCGAGCAGGGCAGGCAGGCAGGCAGGCAGGCAGTCTCTCCGGCAAGCAGAGGAGGGCGAAGCAGGCCAGCCCGCCCGCCCGGCAAGAGGCTGCCCGGCCCCTGGAAGTGCTGCCGGTCCGGGCTGCCGACGAGCGCTGCCCCGCCGCTCCGGGCTCGCGTTTCCGGGAGTGCCGCCGGGACCGCTTCTGCAGCCCCCTTTTAAGCCGAAGAGCAAAATCCGCTTTTAAGCTCTGCGGCTCAAAAGGAGGGCTGTGGAAGCGGCGGTCCGACGCTGCTTTTAAGCCGAAGAGCCCGCTCCTGCGGGGCGAAGCTGAGCTGAGCGGCGCGTGGGGGTGACAAGCGCCGGCCCCTCCTGCCACTCCCCACGCTGCCGGTCACCCCGGGAGCAGCAGCGCTGCACGGACGGGGTGCTCCCTCGGCCGTGCGCTGTTGCTCCTGGGGTGACGGAGGGAGCGGCAGCGCTTGGGAATGGCGGGAGGGGCTGCCGCTTGTCACCCCCATGCGCCGCCGCTTGCTCCGTCGCCCCGGGAGCAACAGCGCACGGCCGAGGGAGCACCCCGTCCGTGCAGCGCTGCTGCTCCCAGGGTGACCGGCGTTGCGTGGGGAGTGGCGGGAGGGGCCGCCGCTTGTCACCCCCACCCGCCGCTTGTCACCCCCACCCGCCGCTTGTCACACCTGCCACTCGGGGCGTACCGCCCCCACCGCACCCCCCTAGCGACGCCCCTGATCCCTCTCCCCAGGCATGACGTGAAGAAGCTATTGAATGAATGAATAAATCTTAATTTGCATCAGCCACCGACCATAGTAATAGAACAATATGATATACAAAGAAGATGAAAGAAGTCTGTTACATAAAATACTTTTTAAGGTTTTGAGTCCATAGTCAAATAGTGGGTCTTATTCTGATTGTCCCAGCTAAAAACCTTGCAACCTTTGGACTTCCGGTGCCGGCGCCATCCTGTGCAGTCGGGAGACCTCTTCGTTCTGAGACGGCTCCGGTGTTTTTCGGCTTTGGAGTTACTGCAACAGCGCTGCGGGCTCCTTAAAACCACGGGAGGAGCGTCCCGTGGACTGGGGTTCTAGTGGGCGCCAGATGTGCCGCCCCGGTTCTCAGGCTTCCCTTGTAAAAGGGAGGCTTGAGTGAACCGGGATCCGGTACGGCGCTGAAGAACCATTGCAAACCGAAGACACAAAGCAGCGGGATCTGCCAGTTTGGAGCGCCTGCATTTTCCTCGATTTGGATTTAAAGAAGGACTCTGTAAGTAAAGGAACTTGATTTGGATTACTAAATTTTTTTTTAAAAAAAAATTGGCTTGCGGAGGGAGATTAAAGTGAGGAAGTCCGTCTCTCTCCGATAGCGGTAAGAGGACAGTAACGTCAAAGAAGCTGAAGCCGTTTTAAACTTGCTTTGAAGTTTAACTCTGATTTCGTATACCTTAGAGTCCCCTGTCTTTGGGGTAAAACTAAGACCTTGATTGATTTCTTTCTGTGGATTACAAAGTATTAGGTTGATATTACTAACCCTCTGGCTATGGATCCCTGGTTGGTCCGGTAATGGCGGCTGCTGACCGGCTGGCGCAGCTGGAAAAGTACTGAAACCTTATCACTTCCGCCCAACTAATTCCCACGGTCTCTGTAAACCCAACAATGACACCAATCCAGGAGAGAATATTGTTGCAACTAAGACTACTTCAATCACTTCAGCAAAATCTTGTAAGAAAGTTTATCCAGATTGCAGCAACTTTGGAAAACTCTGTTCTACGCCCACTCGAAGGAGAGGAGGGAGCGAAAGTGGATCCTGTGGAATCTTTGGAGGATGAATTGGCACAGGCTTCTAAACAAGAGGGGCTTCCTTTGTGTGACAGGCGGGGAGCCCCCAATCGGAACATTATAGCTGACTTTTGGGGTGGCAGCCCAGAAGTTCAAGAAGTTCAAGAACAACAGGGAATCCAACAGAAACTTGAGAGTGGGGAAATGAAACTTTGTTATGACTTTATTGAAACAAGTTATCAAGAAGAATGCTACACTCTGGAGAAGAAGCTATTTCTGAAGGGAAGCGCAGAAGTGAGAGTGAAAGAAGTTAAATCAACTTTGAATGAGATAATAGGAGAAGGAGAATCTGGACTGGTGGAATGTTGGGGGAGAGACTGGGTGTGTGTGGGAAAGTTGAAGGATGGGAAACAAATGGGCAGGAGAGGGGTGGGGTAATGGGTGAATTATTAGAAAGGAAGGATTGACCACGGTATCCGACACCAGAGGGAAAATGGAATATGAGATTGGAAGAAATATTTAGGTATAGGTTAATTTGGGTTTTTTTAATAGACAGAGAATTGGAATCAGAAGAAATATAGGCTATAGCATAACAAAGTTAAGTTAAGAAAGGATATAAGAGGTAGTGATGTGCAATTTGAGGTTTGTTTTATAGAATAAAATTTTCGAGTTAAAATGCGTCGACAAGAATAAGAATTAAGATTTAACATATAATGAGTAGGATTGTATGATTAAGATGAGAGGGTGTAAAGTAGATATCACAATGTTACAAAGTTACTAAAAGAGGATTGGAAATGAACGCAGAGGAGAGGACGGGAGGAGGTCCCAATAGAATGTTAAAAACCTGGGAAAGATAATGAGATTTTTGTATGTTTGCAGTATTATAGTTTTGTATTTTTGTAGTTTTGTAGTTTTGATATTTGTTTTTTTTGTTATTGTTTGTTTGTGGTTTGTATTTGTCTTATTGGAAAATTTAATAATTTTTTTTTAAAAAAAAACAACCTTGCAACCTTTGCTGTCACCTGCTCATCTTGATCTGCCAAGAGAAAGGACACTGTGAAGAAGGTCTTAAACACCTTGGCCAAGAACTTGCAAGTCACAGCTGTGGGTACGTAGTAGGAATTACTATGAGGCACCAGATGTGGCAAAGAACCCAACTGCAGTCATTACTTCATACTAACTATTGTCTCCTAAAATTAAATCTGTATACAGACACTACTATACTTTGTCCCCACTGTGAATTCTTTGATGGATCATGAGTTTGGCCTTCTCAATGAATCTCTTTCCACATTCCGAACATTTATAGGGTTTCTCCCCCATATGAATTACCTGATGGGCAGTGAGACCATGTTTCCAGGTGAAGCTCTTTCCACATTCCAAGCACTGATATGGTTTCTCCCCTGTATGAATTCTTTGATGGGAAGTCAGATTGTCCTTCCGACTGAAGCTCTTTCCACATTCCAAGCATTGATATGGATTTTCCCCTGTATGAATTCTTTGATGGGAAGTCAAACTTCGGTAGTGACTGAAGCTCTTTTCACATTCCACACACTTATAGGGTTTCTCTCCTGTATGAATTCTTTGATGGGAAGTGAATTTCTCTTTTCGACTGAAGCTCTTTCCACATTCCAAGCATTGATATGGTTTCTCCCCTGTATGAATTCTTTGATGGGAGGTCAAACTGCCCTTTGTTCTGAAGTTCTTGTCACACTCTTGGCAGTGATAGGGTTTCTCTTCTGTATGAATCCTTTCATGAGCAGTGAGACCATCTTTCCAGGTGAAGCTCTTTCCACATTCCAAGCACTGATATGGTTTCTCCCCTGTATGAATTCTTTGATGGGAAGTGAAACTCTCTTTTCGACTGAAGCTCTTTCCACATTCCAGGCACTTATATGGTTTCTCCCCTGTATGAATTTTTCGATGGGAAGTGAAACCTCGGTAGTAACTGAAGCTCTTTCCACATTCCACACATTTATAGGGTTTCTCCCCTGTATGAATTCTTTGATGGGCAGTGAGATGCGAGCTGTGATTGAAGCTCTTTCCACATTCCAGGCACTGATATGGTTTCTCCCCTGTATGAATTCTTTGATGGGCAGTGAGATGGGAGCCCTGACTGAAGCTCTTTCCACATTGTACACACTGATATGGTTTCTTCCCTGTATGAATTCTTTGATGGGAAGTGAAGTGGAAGCTGTGAATGAAGCTCTTTCCACATTCCAGGCACTGATATGGTTTCTCCCCTGTATGAATTCTTCGATGGGAAGTGAAACTGTCTTTTCGACTGAAGCTCTTTCCACATTCCAAGCACTGATAGGGTTTTTCCCCTGTATGAATCCTTTGATGGCAAGTGAAACTCTCTTTTCGACTGAAGCCCTTTCCACATTCCAGGCACTGATATGGTTTCTCCCCTGTATGAATTCTTTGATGGGAAGTGAAACTTCGGTAGTGACTGAAGCTCTTTCCACATTCCACACACTTATATGGTTTCTCCCCTGTATGAATTCTTTGATGGGCAAGTGAGATGGGAGCTGCGACTGAAGCTCTTTCCACATTCCATGCACTTATAGGGTTTCTCTCCTGTATGAATTCTTTGATGGGAAGTGAGATGGGAGCCCTGACTGAAGCTCTTTCCACATTCCAGCACTGATATGGTTTCTCCCCTGTATGAATTCTTTGATGGGAAGTCAATTTGTCCTTTGTTCTGAAGTTCTTGTCACACTCTTGGCACTGATAGGGTTTCCCCCCTGTATGAATCCTTTGATGGGAAGTGAGATGGGAGCTGTGACTGAAGCTCTTTCCACATTCTGTGCACTGATAGCGTTTCTCCCCTGTATGAATTTTGTGATGCACAGTGAGCTGGGAGATCTTATTAAAGTTCTTTCCACATTCTAAGCAGTGATAGGGTTTCTTCCTGATGGTATTTCTTTCGTGGGAAGTGGAATGGGAGCTCTGACTGAAGCTCTCTCTGCACTCTGAATACGGATATGGCTCCTTCACTGTGTGGATTTTGGTGTGGTCTCCCTCGTTCTTCATGTCCAATTCACCACCACCTGCAACTGAGAGAGAAATGGATTAGAGACTCAGGAATAAACGAAGCCCCAAATAATGGAGCAATTAGTTCTGGTGCAGTCTCTCCTGCCCTGATCTCCACTAAGTGCTCAACTGCCTGAAGCATCAGGAAAGGCAGGAAAGGCATCTGTTTTCCTTTTTCTTCTTTTTGGAGCGTGTGGAGGAAATGGTCAAGCTTTATTTTGTAAAACCTCCCCGGATGATGCTGAGCATCCCCTGATTTGTGGTTGAGGTTTCCTAGCAGCTGAGGAATGGCTGCAGCCTCCCCACGGCACAGGGTCTGCTCTGAATCAGGCCTGTTGCTGCTGGGACTGCCGTTGCTTCCCCTGTAGTTACAGCCCCGAGGATGTTCAAGGACAGTCTCACAGATACGTGGGATCTGTTTCGTAAAACCGTGTCACCCCCAACAGGAGGCCTTGTAGCCCCTGGTCTCCCTGCTATTGACAGAGCCCTTGTAGGGGCCAATGGAACAGTAATTGTCCTCCTGAGCCTTTCTCTCTGTCCTTGTGAGGGAGCACCGTATTTTGTCCCTGGTCTCTACCAGGGCATCTTCCTGCCCCTTCCTGAGGACCTTGCCCCCTTGAAAGGGTGGCCAGGCAGGCTGGTTTTGGGTTTGGCCCATAGTTTAGGTCAGAACTGCCTGCGCACAGTAACACCCCCCTGATCCGGCTCTTGCTGAGAACCGCATGGAATCCAATGAGCCCCAGCCGTGTAGGCTGAAACCTTGAAGGTCAGCCCTCCAACAGCAAAGGGGGAGCGATTTTGGAGGGGGGTAGGAATAATAATAATAATAATAATAATAATAATAATAATAATAATATTTTATTGATACTCTCCCCATCTGGCTGGGTTTCATGCTTTCAAAAGGCAGAACTGGAGGAAGAATATTCACAGGCAAAGCAGTCAATAGTCTTCCATCCAAGGCTGTCTGTGGGAGTGTTAGCATCCCAGGTGCTGTGGGTGGCGCTGTTGAGCCCCATCGAAAAATCAGAGGTTCGTCACATAGGGAGATGCCTTGAATTACAAAGCAGGTATGATGATCTAACAGGGAGCCTTACCTAGAGAGTTCAACATCCCATGATTCTCCTCCATGACCTCCTGATACAGAGCTCTCTGGTCAGGATCCAGCAACACGGACTCCTCGTCTGTGAAATGGACAACTACATCTTCAAAGCACACTGGACCCTAAAAGGAAAAGGAAACGGTTGTCCTCTTAGACAATATCAAGGTCAAGAGCTACACTTCCATCTGTTTCAGTGTATCTGAAGAAGTGTGCATGCACACGAAAGCTCATACCAGGAACAAACTCAGTTGGTCTCTAAGGTGCTACTGGAAAGAATTTTCGATTTTGTTTTGACTTCCATCTGTTGTCTTCTGTTCTATTTTAATGGGATTCTTTCTCTGCGCTATGGATACAATCTCGTTTGCCACATGGAAGGATCCCCTTTCTTCTGTCCCCCTGCGCTGTTCTTGCCGGGTGGGGAGGACCCTCCTGATGCCTTTAGACATCTTCAAGGTGCGCAGGGGGGCAACGACTGGGGGATGAGAGAGGGAAAGCCCCACTGTGCTACTGATGGGGTTCCCTCCTCTCCATGGCTCTCCCCAGGCAATCTGAGACTGCTCCTCCAGCTTCAGGGCTCTCTGGATAGTGGGGTACCAGCAAGGAGGAGAGCTTGTCACAAGAGGACTAGGAGACCCTTGTTCTTCTTCACCAGCTGCACTCCTCTCTGCCTCGCACATCTCTATCTCCTGCCTCCACTTCTGCCTCTGTGTCTGGACTGCTCTCTGCCACAGAATCCCCCTGCTCACTAAGCCCTGTTGCCTCTTCATCTTCAGACACCTTCTCCTCCCAGTCTCCTTCCTTTCCCCCCTCTCACCTCTCATCATCATCATCATCATCATCATCATCATCATCCCACCACCCCTCCCCTGGCCCTGAGCCTTCATTCCTTGGGGGTTCCTCCCACCATTTCTCTGTGTCCAAGAGTCCATAACATCCTCTCTCCCCACATGGCTCCTTCCTCCTACCTGCTCTGGTTCCACGGGGGCAGCTTCCCCTCCGCCACCAAGAAAAGATGGACAAACAGGCCTTGCTGGCATCGTTCTGTCTCCTGCAAGAGAAAAAGGTAAGTGCATGCTTCACTCTGAAGGAAAACTACAGGTGGGCCTTCAAACAAGTATGAGTTGCCACCTAAATGTGGATGTTTGTACCCATTTCACATATTAGTTGTGCAACAATACATGTCCCTTTCGTCTGGGCTCTTGGTCCCCTGTGACTTCTCCAACAAGATGAAAAGAAGTCACGGATTACTTTCAGAATCCACAAAATGTGACCAAAGATAGAAAAAACTCCTTCCTCCTTACCCAGTGGCCTCTCTTTGGAGTCCAAGGAAGTCTTCTCTGCCTCAGAGGAATCCGGACCCATTTCTGGAAACTGATCCTTCCTCTGAAAGAGCAACAGGCATTCAAAAGAAGTAGATTAGAAGTGGAATGGCTTAGGACACAAACACTTTAGGGGGGTCCGATATCATTCCTCAAATGCTTTCCAAAACAGGATGGGCAAATTAGTAGAGAATTGGGGGGAACTCTCCCTCCTCTTTGGAGCCCCTTGGAAGTATCCAGAGGAAAGTCTCTCTCACCTGCTCCTCTGCCTGCTTTCTCTCCTCTGCCTGACTCAGGAGGAATCCTTCGGCCAGGGCCACTGCCTGGGAACTGGTCTCCGCTCCACATTCCCTCACCCAGCTCTCCATCTCTGGAGGAAGGACAGCCAGGAACTGCTCCAAGATCACCAGGTCCAGCATCTGAGCTTTCGTGTGTCTTTCTGGCTTCAGCCATGATGGTCAAGGCAGTAGAACCGGCTGCAAACCTCTCGGGGTCCTTTCGCCTCCTGGTAGCAGAACTGCCTCAGCGGCTGGCTCTGAACATCTGAGCAGAGGGTGTCCTCCTCACCCGGTTTCTTCTTCACAGAGTTTTCCCAGAATCCCCCACTGCTCCCATGTTGGATTGCAAGGCCTCTTCCTGCTTCAGGGCCAGCTGAGTCCTGCTCATCCATCTCTGTTCTCAGGACACCTCCAAGAGATCGGAAGGCGGTCCTAGGTCTTCTGCCAAGTTCTGCCTGTTCTAATGAGAGGTTTTGGCAAATCCTAAAAAGCAAATACATTCTTTTCTTATAAAATTAACAAACAGTAAGGAGGAGAGAAAGGTTCCCTGGGCAAGCATGGAGATGTATAGGCAGGAATCACAGCCCAGACCAGGTGTTTCTTTTTTTAAATAGGAAGAATGAAGTCAGGATTGACAAGTGAGTCATTTGTACCAGGTGTAATTTGGACGCAAGGCAAGAGTGGGGGTCTGCCCTGGGAACCCAGATGGGGTGGGGGTGATGGTGGTGGTGTTACATAGCTTAACCCCCACCCAGCCACATATGCTTGGAGGGTCTTTGGGACCCAACATGGTCCCTGGGGGCTCAGGTGGCCTTGGTGACCAGGAGGGCCCTTTTGAAGCTCCAGCCACCTGTCCCTTTGGCACAGAGAGGATGTGGCCATGGGACTCCCTGCTCTGGATCCGATGGGATTGTTGCAAGGTCCTCTGTGTGGAACTGGAAGGCGGCAGCGAGACTGGCCTCAAATGGCTGGGGGTCCCTCTTTTTATCCGTGGTGTATCTATCCCACCTTTTTCTCCAATCCATGGATCTGCCCCTCCCCACTGAATACCCACAAAACTCTTTGGGAACACAATTATGTCATTTAAATGCTACTCGATATTGATCCAGAGCAGAACTCTCACATATATAGTTAGCAGAGCAAAAACTCAAACACATTGCAGGATTCCTAAAAAATAGATTGGAGGCAATTCTATATTTCGGGGGGGGGGGAGACGACTACCAAGAGACCGGGATCTACTCACAGAGTTAAAAACTGGCAGTGATCTACTCCCTTTTGGGGTGTTCAGGTCAAAGTTCTTGAGCTTCTTTTAGGGAAGTGAAGATCCCCGTTTGGGGGGGGTGTTTCCAGGTAAAAGTTGAAAGTTGTGAAGCTTCTTTGGGAGAGCCAGTGATCTACTGTAGACGTCCAGTGATCTACCGGTAGATCACGACCTACCTGTTGGACATGCCTGCTAGATTTCCTCCAGCAGATCTTTCCTGCCAGCGAAGGCAAATGAGCAGAATGGTCACAAATCCAACCCATCCAAGATTGGCACCGTCCAGTACCAGTTGCAGCGGACTTCATTTAAACTCGCCCCCCCGGCCCCCTCCCCTGCAGCCCTGGGACTCGCCCCCCCCCTTCTCCCCACTGCGCCCTATGGGGAAGAGAGAGGAGGCTTACAAGATCCCAAAGGTTTCCAGACGCAGTTCTTGCAGAGGAGACGAAAACCTCCCTCCAGGAAGAGAGGAAAGGGGGGATTTACTCGGGAGGACCTCGTGTGTGTGTCCCCCCCCTTATTTCCCGTCCTCTCCAGGAGTGCAGCTCTGTTCCTTTTAACCCTTGCAAGGCGGAGCGCATTCTTTCTCTTTCCATTCAGGAGCCCAGGAGGAGCCCCGTGCATTGCAGACGCGTCGAGGTGCCTTATTTCCCGGGACCTGAATGAATGCAAAGGGGGCAGGAGACCTCAGTCCCTTCTCCCCAATGCACCCCGAGGGGGAAGAGAGAGGAGACCCCCCCGGATCCCAGAAGGAGCCACCGAGGCAGCATTTGCAGAGCAGAGAGGGAACAGCCACCCCCCCTCCCCTTGCAGGAAGGCATGGGGAGGGAGGGTCGTTTGCTCTGGAGGACCTGCTCCCCCCCCCCTTGTTCCCGGTCCTCTCTCGGAAGTCAGACCGGTTCCTTTTAACCCTTGGCGAGCCGGGCTCCCCCCTCCCTCCCTCCCTCTCTCTGCAAAGGCGGAGCCCCGGGCATCGCAGCAGCACCCAGGGGGGTCTTATTTGGGGGAAGTCTGGGCTGGCTTCGGAGCTGCTCCCTCCCTTGGAAACGGAAGCAGGAGCAACAGTGGGACAGAACATAATCGGGTTTACGGGCCTTATTCACACCGCTCCCCCCCCACCTGATCTTTGTTTGTTGCAAGGAAGGTTCCAAGGTGAAAAAGAGAAAGAATTCCCAGCAAGGGGTGAAAGGGATTTTTAAAGGCTTTCCGGCTTTTCCCACAACACATCACCAAACGTCATGGCATCGTCACAAAAGAGGAGGGGTTGTCATGCAGAAAGGTGAAAGTGTCGCCGACCCCCCCCCCGTCATTCCAGCTCCCCAGGGGCGTAGCGAGCCACTTGGCTGCGGGGGGGGGGGCGGCAAGCCAAGAGGAACCCCTGGGGGCGGGCCTCGCTCCGTGCGCATGACGCTTATTTTGCCGGCAGCGGCGAAAAAAGCCGGCTGGCTGGAGGCGGGGATTGCGGGGGGCGAGTGCGCAATAAACCCTGTCTTGTCCTTGCTCCAGTGGCTGGACTTCTTTTATTTAACTCCACAGAAACCAGTGGGCTTATCCCCAAGGGCCAGGTGCCTGGGCAGTTCCACACCTGGAATACTGTGTCCAGTTCTGGGCACCACAGTTCAAGAAGGATACTGACAAGCTGGAACGTGTCCAGAGGAGGGCAACCAAAATGGTCCAAGGCCTGGAAACGATGCCTTATGAGGAACGGCTTAGGGAGCTGGGTATGTTTAGCCTGGAGAAGAGAAGGTTAAGGGGGGATATGATAGCCATGTTCAAATATATCAAAGGATGTCATATAGAGGAGGGAGAAAGGTTGTTTTCTGCTGCTCCAGAGAAGCGGACACGGGGCAATGGATTCAAACTACAAGAAAGAAGATTCCACCTAAACATTAGGAAGAACTTCCTGACAGTAAGAGCTGTTGGACAGTGGGAATTTGCTGCCAAGGAGTGTGGTGGAGTCTCCTTCTTTGGAGGTCTTTAAGCGGAGGCTTGACAGCCATCTGTCAGGAATGCTTTGATGGTGTTTCCTGCTTGGCAGGGGGTTGGACTGGATGGCCCTTGGGGTCTCTTCCAACTCGAGGATTCTATGATTCTACATCAGGAATTTCTTGTCCCACGCTCTCAGTGCCAGCAGTGGCAATTTTAATTTGAAATCTTTTGACACACTGTGCTGTGGTCAGAGCTCAGAAATGGCTGGCACTAATAAAGTTCCCTATGGCAGAATGCCCCTATCACTATGGGTCTTTCGGACTCTGAGATATGTTCAAAAAATAATAAAGCAGTGCAATCATGAACTGCTCAGCAACAATATGTATTTATCCTGCTTAATCTTGGAAAGGGGAAGGTAGTTGCAGCTTTTTGTGATGTTGGATCAGAAATCACATTCTGATTACAAGTTTTCCTCTCCCCTAAGGAAACCTAAATGAGGTTACCCTAGTTCCTCCTCCTTGTAAATAATTTCTTGGACTGTCGTGGGTCATGACAGAGAGCAAAAGGAAGCAGAAATTTCTCCAGCCTGGAAGCAAAGGAGGAGAATGCAAAGGAAGTTTTCCCCAACAGTCAGAAGAACAAGTTTGTTTGGAGTCTTTGTATCATATCATCCCATTTCTCCTGAGTTTTGATGCAGCGTGATTCCCACATGGCTGTCTCCAAAGGGTAAAAAAACCCACAGGGATATGAGGGGTGTGGGGTAAAAGCAGGAGCCCTGGGCCTATGATACCACAGTTATGGCTTTCCCGAAAGAATTCTAGGAACGGTAGTTAATCAAAGGTGCTGAGAGTTGTTAAGAGGCCCCTATTCCCTTCACAGAAGTACAATTCTCAAAACTGATTTAGCAGCCTCTTTAATCAGATGTGCCTGGCCAGTATTTTGCGTGCTGAGCTGAGCTGCGATTGGTGAAAGAGGTAACAGTCCTGCCACCTCTGTTGCTTGGCCCTCTCTCCATCCCCAAGATGAACCAGCCTTTCTCTGTTTCATAGCATCCTAAAACACAAGCAAAATAAAGCTGATAAGGTAAAGAAAATATTACCGGTAATCAGGGCCGTCTTAGAGAGATCGGCCGCCGTGGCGCGGCGATCCCTCGGCGCCCCCGGCGTGCCACCTCTCCGCCCGCCTCCCTCCCGTGCTGGCTGCCCCTCGGGAGGGGGGGTGGGCGAGCGGAGCATGAGGGGCGTGGCACTGGAGTGGCGCGGGGCTTTGCACGCCCTTCCAGTGCTCCAGCTGGGGCTCCCCGTCCCCACGCGGGACGGAGGCAAGGGCGGCCGGCTTGTAGCCTGCCCGGAAGCGGCATGGGAGGCATCGCCGTCAGCGCACGAGCACCCACCCGCCCGTGGGGGCAGGGGTGGGTTGGGGAGGGGGTGCCCGGTATGCCGGCAGGCTCGCGGGGGCACCCCTGGGGGGCCCGGCGCCCTGGCGCGGTGCACCACCAGCCCCTATGGACGAGACAGCCCTGCCGGTAATTATTACAAGGAGGCTGAGAGAAAACAGGCTTGTGGTTCAGGTTAGGACACCTAAATTTGGACTGTTGCCTATAGCTTTCCCATGCCTGGATTAAATGATTTTTTAAAAAACAAAAATTAGAACAGTTGGGGAAATAATTGCAGTAGGGAGGATTCAGGAAAATAGAATTTCTTAAAATTTTAATATTTATTATTTTATTGAGATTAAGTAAATAAGGGAAACGGAAAGAATAGGGAATCAAAGGAGGAAGAGAATACATTAAAACATTTTTAAAAGCTGCAATAACATAATAAACATAAAAGAAACGGCACAAAAAAGCTCAACAATTTTGCCCCCCTAACCCCCTGAAAATCTCAACAACTTGTGTGTCCGGATTTTCACTTTTTGAAATATGGCAACCCTATGAGTGCTGAGCTGAAGAGTAATAAAGGGAGCATGCTAGGATGCCATGTTGTAAGACTGGAAGAAAGAAGATTCCACCTAAACATTAGGAAGAACTTCCTGACAGTAAGAGCTGTTCGGCAGTGGAATTTGCTACCAAGGAGTGTGGTGGAGTCTCCTTCTTTGGAGGTCTTTAAGCGGAGGCTTGACAGCCATCTGTCAGGAATGCTTTGATGGTGTTTCCTGCTTGGCAGGGAGTTGGACTGGATGGCCCTTGGGGTCTCTTCCAACTTTAGGATTCTAGGATTCTAAGTCGAACTTGTGAAGAAAGCAATTGGTTGATGCTCTGGTAGAAAGATGAGATAATGCATGTTGTATCTGGATGTCTCTTCTCAGGTAGATGTATTGGCTGTTTACTTGTGTCTCTTAGGCTCAGCAGCCTTTGCCAGAACTTTCTCTGCATCTTTCACAGCGTTTTCCAGGAAATTCTTCATCAAGTAGAATGTGGTAGCAAAAGAACTGCCACCACCATAGAGAGACCCCAACACAGGTATGTTATACAGAAACATCTCTACCACTGTGATTGCTCCCCACACTGCTGATCTCTTCAAGATAGCCATGACGAATTCTGTCGTGATCTTACCAGCGCTTGGGGTATGTTCAATAACAGATTTCAACTCCTCAACATCTTTCCCCACTCGGTTTGCTAGTATATTGAGGGAATTTTCATCCAAGCCAAAAACTTTGCAGATATGCCTCATTGCGAAGCCACAATGCCAACATCACAGCCAAGCGAGAGGAATGGGACAGGAATCAACCCAACAGTACAACTCGCAAAGGCTAGTTTCCATATCAGCTTCTCCACAGCAGCCTTTTTCTTTTTAATGCAATCTTTTGTTAAAATCGGAAGACACATAATCAAAATATCTCTCTTGATTTCATCCTGTTCCTTTTCAAAGGTCTCTTGAAGGAGGGGGAAATCATACTTGTTCAAATCCCACCTCGATATCAGAAAGACCCTTGGAGAAGACTCACCTAACGCCTTCAAATTATCAGAGAGATATTTCTGTATAGTGTCAAGAGTGTTCTTCTCAGACTGCATCATCTCATGGGTGTCCGCATCAATGCCTTTTGACCGCCTGTCATTTTCTACATCGACATCCACTTTGCTGCGCACATAGTAGAATTTCTTCTTATTTTTACGGATCTCAAGAGCCAATTCGGTGTCATATTCAGTGAAGCGTTCTGAGGCGATGATGAAGAAAAAATCATACCTGCTGAAATTTAGGTATTCCTTTGCCTTCATTTTTTTTCTTCCAATCCCTGGTAGATCCCAAAATTTGACTTTGGGGAATGTGGGGTGTGAATATTCTTGTGGCACGATTGTTGTTTCTGTCACCCCAGTTGGAGCTGCACCCTCTTCACCATCTTTCATTCCTCGCAGGGCATTGACAAAAGATGATTTCCCAGCACCTGATTTTCCTGCGATGGCAATTTCCAATGTGAAATTATTTAATAAATTTAACTGCTGTTGAGCATCAGCTGAAACAGCTTCAAATGTGTTTTTCTCCAAAGCAGACTTCACTTCAGCAAGGTCTTTTTCTAAGGTTTCTATTGTTACAGCAGGATCCATGACAGCGATTCCTTGTGGCTCACTTTATCTGAGAAAGAGAATAAAACTAATAGTTAAATGATAGCTTTCCACACACTTTTATGGACATCTTTACAATGAGAGAAAATCAATTTACTTAGGGCATGTCTCTACCAGTGAGTTGTTTGCACAGCATTTGGTAGTATTTCACTAAAGTGAAGAATTGTGCCTGTTGTCAATCTCTCAAAAATGTATACAGTGGTGCCTCGCAAGACGAAATTAATTCGTTCTGAGAGTGCTATTGTATAGCGGAAATTTCGTCTTGTGAAGCACCAACGGGGGAAGCGGGATTTATGGGGGGGGACACCTGCAAAACGTTTTTGTTTTGTGAGTCGCGGCCATAGGAAACTTCGTCCTGTGAAGCGCCCTTTCGCTAGCGAATGCCTTTCGTCTAGTGAGGTACCACTGTATGTGCATGCATTCACACATAACCCTTAAAACATGTTTATGTGAGATGTGGATCTTTTTTGAACTCAGATTGTTCATTCTTCTACAGATGTGACTAAAGGAAGCATTTGCACCCCACTAAAGAGTCCAAATTTTTGGCTAAAACTTTGGCTAAAACACTTCATAAACAAATATGCCAATGCACTGTGCATATCCCTAGTATATTCTGGCCAAATCTTGCCCTGCCACTTTTACAAAAGTCACCAATAAAATGAAGAATATTTTTAGAAATGTCACCAAGGAGGAGGTGAAAAAAGGAGTCAGAGGGTCAAAATAATTGATGCAGAAGGAGCCCAGAAATATGCCTAAAGGGCAGTACTGGGGGAAATATCCACACTGGGTTTTTGTCAACTAACATTTACTCAGCGATGCCTCAATGAAATTAATAACCATGCCTAAGATCCATTAATTTTAATAGGTCTACTCTGAGTAAATGTTAGTTGAAGACAACCCATTGCTGCAACATTATCTTGTTCCGAAAGCTATATAAATATAATGAGTAAATAAATAAATGAAATACAGCTAAAGGGAAAAAAAGAGCACAAAACCCTTTTTAGAATTAAAGACCCCGTGCAATGCAGGAATATGCATCTGCTCCATGCAGGGATCGAACCTGCAACCTTGGCGTTATCAGCACCACAGTCAAACCAACTGAGCTATCCAGGCTCATCAGGCAGCACCTACCCAGAACCGAGAGAATTTCCAGCATCTTCTGCCCTGCCCTGCCCTGCCTCAAACCCTTGCCATGCAGTTTCTCTAATCAGAAGTGCCACACAGATATCTTTTTTACACACCAGCAAGTGCTGGGGCATAGCCGTGTTCCTGCTGCTTTCTTGCAGGGACCTGGGGGGGGGGGGCTCTGCAGAGTAAAGGTAAAGGTAAAGGGACCCCTGACCATTAGGTCCAGTCGCGTCCGACTCTGGGGTTGCGGCGCTCATCTCGCTTTACTGGCCAAGGGAGCCGGCGTACAGCTTCTGGGTCATGTGGCCAGCATGACTAAGCCGCTTCTGGCAAACCAGAGCAGCGCACGGAAACACCATTTACCTTCCCGCCGGAGCGGTACCTATTTATCTACTTGCACTTTGACGTGCTTTCGAACTGCTAGGTTGGCAGGAGCTGGGACTGAGCAACAGGAGCTCACCCTCGCAGGGATTCGAACCGCCGACCTTCTGATCGGCAAGCCCTAGGCTCTGTGGTTTAACGCCATTTATTAATTTAATTAATATTAATTAAATATTATAATATTTATATTATTAATATAATATTATGATATTGATTAATTATTAATTTAATTAATTTAATGTAACGCCATTTATTTATTCCCTTTGCCGCGGGGAAGAAGGGCAGCCTTCTTGAACATCATTGTTAATAATATTATTATTGTTTATAATATGATATATGATATCAAAATAGCTAAAATGTAATGGTTAATAAAATAACAGTAAAAAGGTAAACAACAACAACAACAACGGTTTCTGCTGCCCACACCAAGCAAAGAGCTCAGAGTCTCCTTTAACGGAAACAAGCTCAAAAAGAAACTGAAATCATTCTAGTCCCAGGAGAAAAGTTCAACTCCTAACCTGCGGCTGGACCGATATTCTGCAGCCAAGCTCAGTCCTCTCCTCGGAGGTTTTGCTTCAAGGTTTCTTGCGCCTCTCCCTCTGCCTCCCTTTTATACCCTCTCCCTCCGGATCGTCACACTACAAAAAGCAAAGAAGAAAGCGAAAGTACGCGAGGACGAGATAAGATTGCAAGGAAGAGCGAGAGGCGCATTCCTGGCCAGAGGGAGCTCCAAGCAGCCCGTTTGCCAGCGGGGGTGCTGCCTTTTCAGAGAAGGTCCCAAAGGATCACCTGAGGTCATCCTTTACCTCTGCTGTTGTTGCCTGTGTGCCAGTCTCAGAAGCACCTGAGTTGTTTGCACTTAAGCCACGTGGCATTGATGAAAGAGGGCTACTCGGAGCCCAGCCTTCCTACTACAGTACTGCAGTGTAGAACAGAGTATTTGCAAAGGAGCGTAGAAATTTCCTAATTTTTTAATGGCTTTTAATTCTAGGTTGGCTCCAGGTGTTGGCTAAGACAGTGGGGGATGGGTGTAGGCTGTGAAAGCAGCAGGATTTAATCTCGCAAATATCAGCTGTTAAGAAGGGGTTTAAATCCTGCTCACACAGAGCCCCCTTTTTTGTAGGTGCTGGCTGCAAGAGGAACAACACGGTTGTTGTTGTTGTTGTTGTTGTTGCTGCTGTCATTGTAAAAAAACAACAACCCAAGGGATTCAATATTAGGTAATATGGCTAATGGTATTTGAGTTTTATTTTACAACCTGATGAGCAGGGCCTTTTATTGCATATCCGAAGACTGCTGAATTTCCCTTTGAATTAATAGACAAATAGTTTGCACTCTAAAAATCTCTTTTATCTTCAAAATTGTCCTGGGAAATAGTGTTTAGTGTTCTCATGCTCCTGGATTCATCAATGTCTCAAATTTTTCAAACTACAGCTGTTTCACTGCTTTGGACAGAAATGGCTGCACCAAACTAGTCTCTTGACTGTTGGGGACGGCTTCCTGTGCATACTTAGCTTCTGCTTGTCTGGCTGGAGAGATTTCTGTTTGTTTTTGTTCTCCAAATGGTTTGCAAGAAAGAGATAGTGTAGACCCACCCAGTTTAGGTTTTGCTTTCTCAGAAATCACCCATTTGTGCAAGAGCTGTGTTCAAGGATACTGAAAAGCTGGAACGTGTCCAGAAGAGGGCAACCAAAATGGTCCAAATTGCCCCATGTCCGCTTCTCTGGAGCAGCAGAAAACAACCTTTCTCCCTCCTCTATATGACATCCTTTGATATATTTGAACATGGCTATCATATCACCCCTTAACCTTCTCTTCTCCAGGCTAAACATACCCAGCTCCCTAAGCCGTTCCTCATAAGGCATCGTTTCCAGGCCTTTGACCATTTTGGTTGCCCTCTTCTGGACACGTTCCAGCTTGTCAGTATCCTTCTTGAACTGTGGTGCCCAGAACTGGACACAGTATTCCAGGTGAGGTCTGACCAGAGCAGAATATAGTGGTACTATTACTTCCCTTGATCTAGACGCTATACTCCTATTGATGCAGCCCAGAATTGCATTGGCTTTTTTAGCTGCTGCATCACACTGTTGACTCATGTCAAGTTTGTGGTCTACCAAGACTCCTAGATCCTTTTCACATGTACTGCTCTCAAGCCAGGTGTCACCCATCCTGTATTTGTGCCTTTCATTTTTTTTGCCCAAGTGTAGTACTTTACATTTCTCCCTGTTAAAATTCATCTTGTTTGCTTTGGCCCAGTTCTCTAATCTGTTAAGGTCATTTTGAAGTGTGATCCTGTCCTCTGGGGTATTAGCCACCCCTCCCAATTTGGTGTCATCTGCAAACTTGATCAGGATGCCCTCAAGCCCATCATCCAAGTCATTGATGAAGATGTTGAATAAGACTGGGCCCAAGACAGAACCCTGTGGCACCCCACTAGTCACTTCTCTCCAGGATGAAGAGGAGCCATTGATGAGCACCCTTTGGGTTCGGTCAGTCAGCCAGTTACAAATCCACTGAATGGTAGCATTGTCTAGCCCACATTTTACCAGCTTCTTTACAAGAATATCATGGGGCACCTTGTCAAAGGCCTTGCTGAAATCAAGATAGGCTACATCCACAGCGTTCCCTTCATCTACCAGGCTTGTAATTCTGTCAAAAAATGAGATCAGATTGGTCTGACATGACTTATTTTTCAGAAACCCATGCTGACTTTTAGTGATCACAGCGTTCCTTTCTAGGTGCTCACAGACCGTTTGCTTAATGATCTGCTCTAGAATCTTTCCTGGTATTGATGTCAGGCTGACTGGGCGGTAATTGTTTGGGTCTTCTCTTTCCCCCTTTTTGAAAATAGGGACAACATTTGCCCTCCTCCAGTCTGCTGGCACTTCGCCTGTTCTCCAGGAATTCTCAAAGATTACTGCCAGTGGTTCTGAAATCACCTCTGCCAGTTCTTTTAATACTCTTGGATGTAGTTCATCTGGCCCTGGAGACTTGAATACATCTAAATATAGCTGTCAACTTTCGGATTTGAAAATAAGGGATCAGCAGCCTCACCTATGACAGTCACATGGCAGTGGTGGGCGGAGCCAGAAGCAAAAGTGGGCGGAGCAGCTCGCCAACTTTCCTGCTCCTCTTCCTCCAGAATAAATGGGGGGGTGTTTAATTCGCGGGGGGCCCTCCGAGGTGCCCCCTCATTGGGAATGAGCGTGTGCGCCCACTCACAGTGGGAGGGAGGTAGAGGAAGAAGGTGGTGTGTGCCCCCCCATCCCATTGTTCTTGGCCACCTTCCCCAGAGCGCAACGGCTTCTCCTTGGCACAGTTTTGGGGGGCTCAACAGCTCCCCGTCCCTCGAACAGAACCCGACCCCCCCTCCCACTTTGGGACATGCCCGAGCACCGCTGCCCACCCCTTCCCGTCCGGTCGCCTCTGTGGTCCGGATCTGTTGCGCTCTCCACGACGCAAAGAAAGCAAAACCGGAAAGTTGCAGGAACAGATCTCTGGCTCAGAGAGCCAGTGTGGTGTAGTGGTTAAGAGCGGTAGACTCGTAATCTGGTGAAACCGGGTTCGCGTCCCCGCTCCTCCACATGCAGCTGCTGGGTGACCTTGGGCTAGTCACACTTCTCTGAAGTCTCTCAGCCCCACTCACCTCACAGAGTGTTTGTTGTGGGGGAGGAAGGGAAAGGAGAATGTTAGCCGCTTTGAGACTCCTTCGGGTAGTGAAAAGCGGGATATCAAATCCAAACTCTTCTTCTTCTTCTTCTCAGGATCGGGATAGCAGGGGGTCGGTGGGGGGCACATCTTCCTTTCTTGAGACCCCCCAAAAAGAAAGCTTACCCCCCCAAATAAAACCAAGTTGCGCGGAGCAGAACTGGTGCGCCCCGGACCTCGCTGCCCAGTGACGATCATGCAGTGGCTGTGCCGGGAGGCAGAGCTGGGAACCGCCTTTCCCCCACAGGTCAAGCTGCACGGCCGGCTCCTCTCTCCTCGCCGGTAGCCATCGACGGACAGCCTCCTCCGCCTGCTCTTTCTCTCCGCCCCGCCAAGCGAGGCAGGCAGGCAAGCAGCCCCTACGGCGAGCAGAGGAGGGCGAAGCAGGCTAGCCCACCCACCAGGCGAGAGGCGTGCCCAGCCCCTGGAAGTGCTGCCGGTTTCGGTGCAGCAGCCAGCCGGGGAGGAGAGAGAGAGAGAGCTTGGCCGGGCTGCCAACGGAGCGCTCCCCCCAGTGTCTTCTCGCTCGCTCTGCTGGCTCTCCTGCTCCGCTGGCAGCCGAGGGAAGCGACCGAGGGAACCCGGGAATATACAGGTTTTTGACGCATCCGGGACGGCAGCGGGAAACGTGTTAAAAAACGGGGGAATCCCGGCCAATACGGGACACTTGATACCACTGGTGGCACGAGGGTTACAAAATGCAGGCATATAAAAATCAAACCTAATGCATTTTATCTAAAAGGCTAAATGCAATTAATACTAGGACACTTCAAACAGAATCAAAATCTATATCTAATATTCAATGAACTATCACAATTTTTAAACCAAGTCCTTCCTAGGAAAGCTCAGCGTGGACAGCAACCTCATCAGTGTTGCCAAATCACTCTTATCCCTCTCCCCAGGCATGACGTGAAGAAGCTATTGAATGAATGAATAAATCTTAATTTGCATCAGCCACTGACCATAGTAATAGAACAACAATACGATATACAAAGAAGATGAAAGAAGTCTGTTACATAAAATACTTTTTAAGGTTTTGAGTCCATAGTCAAATAGTGGGTCTTATTCTGATTGCCAATTTGGATTACCAATTTTTTTTTTTTAAATTGGCTTGCGGAGGGAGATTAAAGTGAGGAAGTCCGTCTCTCTCTGATAGCGGTAAGAGGACAGTAACGTCAAAGAAGCTGAAGCCGTTTTAAACTTGCTTTGAGGTTTAACTCTGATTTTGTATACCTTAGAGTCCCGTCTTTGGGGTAAGACTTAGAGTCCCGTCTTTGGGGTAAGACTAAGACTTTGATTGATTTCTTCCTGTGGATTACAAAGTATTAGGTTGATATTACTAACCCTCTGGCTAAGGATCCCTGGTTGGTCCGGTAATGGCGGCTGCTGACCGGCTGGCGCAGCTGGAAAAGTACTGAAACCTTATCACTTCCGCCCAACTAATTCCCAACAATGACACCAATCCAGGAGAGAATATTGTTGGAACTAAGACTACTTCAATCACTTCAGCAAAATCTTGTAGGAAAGTTTATCCAGATTGCAGCAACTTTGGAAAACTCTGTTCTACGCCCACTCGAAGGAGAGGAGGGAGCGAAAGTGGATCCTGTGGAATCTTTGGAGGATGAATTGGCACAGGCTTCTAAACAAGAGGGGCTTCCTTTGTGTGACAGGCGGGGAGCCCCCAATCGGAACATTATAGCTGACTTTTGGGGTGGCAGCCCAGAAGTTCAAGAAGTTCAAGAACAACAGGGAATCCAACAGAAACTTGAGAGTGGGGAAATGAAACTTTGTTATGACTTTATTGAAACAAGTTATCAAGAAGAATGCTACACTCTGGAGAAGAAGCTATTTCTGAAGGGAAGCGCAGAAGTGAGAGTGAAAGAAGTTAAATCAACTTTGAATGAGATAATAGGAGAAGGAGAATCTGGACTGGTGGAATGTTGGGGGAGAGACTGGGTGTGTGTGGGAAAGTTGAAGGATGGGAAACAAATGGGCAGGAGAGGGGTGGGGTAATGGGTGAATTATTAGAAAGGAAGGATTGACGACGGTATCCGACACCAGAGGGAAAATGGAATATGAGATTGGAAGAAATATTTAGGTATAGGTTAATTTGGGTTTTTTTAATAGACAGAGAATTGGAATCAGAAGAAATATAGGCTATAGCATAACAAAGTTAAGTTAAGAAAGGATATAAGAGGTAGTGATGTGCAATTTGAGGTTTGTTTTATAGAATAAAATTTTCGAGTTAAAATGCGTCGACAAGAATAAGGATTAAGATTTAACATATAATGAGTAGGATTGTATGATTAAGATGAGAGGGTGTAAAGTAGATATCACAATGTTACAAAGTTACTAAAAGAGGATTGGAAATGAACGCAGAGGAGAGGACGGGAGGAGGTCCCAATAGAATGTTAAAAACCTGGGAAAGATAATCAGATTTTGGTAGTATTATAGTTTTGTATTTTTGTTTTTTTTGTAGTTTTGATATTTGTTTTTTGTTTGCTTGTTATTGTTTGTTTGCTTGTGGTTTGTATTTGTCTTATTGGAAAATTTAATAAATTTAAAAAAAACCAAAAACCTTGCAACCTTTGCTGTCACCTGCTCATCTTGATCTGCCAAGAGAAAGGACACTGTGAAGAAGGTCTTAAACACCTTGGCCAAGAACTTGCAAGTCACAGCTGTGGGTACGTAGTAGGAATTACTATGAGGCACCAGATGTGGCAAAGAACCCAACTGCAGTCATTACTTCATACTAACTATTGTCTCCTAAAATTAAATCTGTATACAGACACTACTATACTTTGTCCCCACTGTGAATTCTTTGATGGATCATGAGTTTGGCCTTCTCAATGAATCTCTTTCCACATTCCGAACATTTATAGGGTTTCTCCCCCATATGAATTACCTGATGGGCAGTGAGACCATGTTTCCAGGTGAAGCTCTTTCCACATTCCAAGCACTGATATGGTTTCTCCCCTGTATGAATTCTTTGATGGGAAGTGAGATTGGAGCTGTGACTGAAGCTCTTTCCACATTCCAAGCACTGATATGGTTTCTCCCCTGTATGAATTCTTTGATGGGAAATGAAACTCTCTTTTCGACTGAAGCTCTTTCCACATTCCAGGCACTGATAGGGTTTCTCTCCTGTATGAATTCTTTGATGGGAAGTGAGATGGGAGCCTGACTGAAGCTCTTTCCACATTCCAGGCACTTATAGGGTTTCTCTCCTGTATGAATTCTTTGATGGGAAGTGAGATTGGAGCTGTGATTGAAGCTCTTTCCACATTCCAAGCACTGATATGGTTTCTCCCCTGTATGAATTCTTTGATGGGAAGTCAATTTGTCCTTTGTTCTGAAGTTCTTGTCACACTGTTGGCACTGATAGGGTTTTTCCCCTGTATGAATTCTTCGATGGGAAGTGAGATGGGAGCTGTGACTGAAGCTCTTTCCACATTCCAAGCACTGATATGGTTTCTCCCCTGTATGAATTCTTTGATGGGAAGTCAATTTGTCCTTTGTTCTGAAGTTCTTGTCACACTCTTGGCACTGATAGGGTTTTTCCCCTGTATGAATTCTTCGATGGGAAGTGAGATGGGAGCTGTAACTGAAGCTCTTTCCACATTCCAAGCATTGATATGGATTTCCCCCTGTATGAATTCTTTGATGGGAAGTGAAAATCTCTTTTCGACTGAAGCTCTTTCCACATTCCACACACTTATAGGTTTCCTCTCCTGTATGAATTCTTTTATGGGCAGTGAGATGGGAGCCCTGACTGAAGCTCTTTCCACATTCCAAGCACTGATATGGTTTCTCCACTGTATGAATTCTTTGATGGGAAGTCAATTTGTCCTTTGTTCTGAAGTTCTTGTCACACTCTTGGCACTGATAGGGTTTTCCCCCTGTATGAATTCTTTGATAGGAAGTCAATTTGTCCTTTCTTCTGAAGCTCTTTCCACATTCCAGGCACTGATAGGGTTTTTCCCCTGTATGAATCCTTTGATGGGAAGTGAGATGGGAGTCATGACTGAAGCTCTTTCCACATTCTGTGCACTGATAGCGTTTCTCCCCTGTATGAATTTTGTGATGCACAGTGAGCTGGGAGATCTTATTAAAGTTCTTTCCACATTCTAAGCAGTGATAGGGTTTCTTCCTGATGGTATTTCTTTCATGGGAAGTGGAATGGGAGCTCTGACTGAAGCTCTCTCTGCACTCTGAATACGGATATGGCTCCTTCACTGTGTGGATTTTGGTGTGGTCTCCCTCGTTCTTCATGTCCAATTCACCACCACCTGCAACTGAGAGAGAAATGGATTAGAGACTCAGGAATAAACGAAGCCCCAAATAATGGAGCAATTAGTTCTGGTGCAGTCTCTCCTGCCCTGATCTCCACTAAGTGCTCAACTGCCTGAAGCATCAGGAAAGGCATCTGTTTTCCTTTTTCTTCTTTTTGCAGTGTGTGGACGAAATGGTCAAGCTTTATTTTGTAAAACCTCCCCGGATGATGCTGAGCATCCCCTGAATTTGTGGTTGAGGTTTCCTAGCAGCTGAGGAATGGCTGCAGCCTCCCCACGGCACAGGGTCTGCTCTGAATCAGGCCTGTTGCTGCTGGGGCTGCCGTTGCTTCCCCTGTAGTTACAGCCCCGAGGGTGCTCAAGGACAGTCTCACAGCTACGTGGGTTTCTGTTTCGTAAAACCGTGTCACCCCCAACAGGAGGCCTTGTAGCCCCTGGGCTCCCTGCTATTGACAGAGCCCTTGTAGGGGCCAATGGAACAGTAATTGTCCTTCTGAGCCTTTCTCTCTGTCCTTGTGAGGGAGCACCATGTTTTGTCCCTGGTCTCTACCAGGGCATCTTCCTGCCCCTTCCTGAGGACCTTGCCCCCTTGAAAGGGTGGCCAGGCAGGCTGGTTTTGGCTTTGGGCCATAGCTTAGGTCAGAACTGCCTGCGCACAGTAACACCCCCCTGATCCGGCTCTTGCTGAGAACCGCATGGCATCCAATGAGCCTCAGCCCTCCAATGAGGCCAGCCCTTCAAGAGCAAAGGGTGAGCCATCTTGGAGGGGGGTAGGAATCATCATCATCATCATCATCATCATCATCATATTTTATTGATACTCTGCCCATCTGGCTGGGTTTCATGCTTTGAAAAGGCAGAACTGGAGGAAGAATATTCACAGGCAAAGCAGTCAATAGTCTTCCATCCAAGGCTGTCTGTGGGAGTGTTAGCATCCCAGGTGCTGTGGGTGGCGCTGTTGAGCCCCATCGAAAAATCAGAGGTTCGTCACATAGGGAGATGCCTTGAATTACAAAGCAGATAAGATGATCTAACAGGGAGCCTTACCTAGAGAGTTCAACATCCCATGATTCTCCTCCATGACCTCCTGATACAGAGCTCTCTGGTCAGGATCCAGCAACACGGACTCCTCGTCTGTGAAATGGACAACTACATCTTCAAAGCACACTGGACCCTAAAAGGAAAAGGAAAAGGTTGTCCTCTTAGACAATATCAAGGTCAAGAGCTACACTTTCATCTGTTGTCTTCGGCCTCTTCATTGACGTTCTGTTTTAATGGGATTCTTTCTCTGCACATTTCATTATGGATACATTCTCGTTTCCCACATGGAAGGATCCCCTTTCTTCTGTCCCCCTGCGCTGTTCTTGCTGGGTGGGGAGGACCCTCCTGATGCCCTATAGACATCTTCAAGGTGCGCAGGGGGGCAACGACTGGGGGTGAGAGGAGGAAAGCCCCATTGTGCGACTGATGGGGTCCCCTCCTCCCCGGGGCTCTCCCCAGGCAATCTGAGACTGCTCCTCCAGCTTCAGAGCTCTCTGGATAGTGGGGTACCAGCAGGATAGTGGGGTACCAGCAAGGAGGAGAGCTTGTCACAAGAGGACTAGGAGACCCTCGTTCTTCTTCACCAGCTGGACTCCTCTCTGCCTCCCACATCTCTATCTCCTGCCTCCGATTCTACCTCTGTGTCTGGACCGCTCTCTGCCACAGAATCCCCCTGTTCACTAAGTCCTGTTGCCTCTTCAGCTTCAGACACCTTCTCCTCCCAGCCTGCTCCCTCTTCTCCCTCTGACCTCTCATCATCGTCATCCCACCACACCTCCCCTGGCCCTGAGCCTTCATTCCTTGGGGGTTCCTCCCACCATTCCTCTGTGTCCAACCAGTCCATGACTCCTCTCCCCCCACAGGGCTCCTTCCTCTTACCTGCTCTGGTTCCACGGGGGCAGCTTCCCCTCCGCCACCAAGAAAAGATGGACAAACAGGTCTTGCTGGCATCGTTCTGTCTCCTGCAGAGAAAAAGGTAAGTGCATGCTTCACTCTGAAGGAAAACTACAGGTGGGCCTTCAAACAAGTATGAGTTGCCACCTAAATGTGGATGTTTGTACCCATTTCACATATTAGTTGTGCAACAATACATGTCCCTCTCGTCTGGGCTCTTGGTCCCCTGTGACTTCTCCAACAAGATGAAAAGAAGTCACGGATTACTTTCAGAATCCACAAAATGTGACCAAAGATAGAAAAAACTCCTTCCTCCTTACCCAGTGGCCTCTCTTTGGAGTCCAAGGAAGTCTTCTCTGCCTCAGAGAAATCCGGACCCATTTCTGGAAACTGATCCTTCCTCTGAAAGAGCAACAGGCATTCAAAAGAAGTAGATTAGAAATGGAATGGCTTAGGACACAAACACTTTAGGGGGGTCCGATATCATTCCTCAGATGCTTTCCAAAAAAGGATGGGCAAATTAGTAGAGAATTGGGGGGAACTCTCCCTCCTCTTTGGAGCCCCTTGGAAGTATCCAGAGGAAAGTCTCTCTCACCTGCTCCTCTGCCTGCTTTCTCTCCTCTGCCTGACTCAGGAGGAATCCTTCGGCCAGGGCCACTGCCTGGGAACTGGTCTCCGCTCCACATTCCCTCACCCAGCTCTCCATCTCTGGAGGAAGGACAGCCAGGAACTGCTCCAAGATCACCAGGTCCAGCATCTCAGCTTTCGTGTGCCTTTCTGGCTTCAGCCATTGACGGCAAAGGTGGTAGAGTCGGCTGCAAACCTCTCGGGGTCCTTTGGCCTCCTGGTAGCAGAACTGCCTGAACTGATGGCTCTGCACATCTGAGTGGAGGGTGTCCTCCTCACCCGGGTTCTTCTTCACAGAGTTTTCCCAGAATCCCCCACTGCTCCCATGTTGGATTGCAAGGCCTCTTCCTGATTCAGGGCCCCCTGAGTCTTGCTCATCCATCTGGTCTCCCGGAAAGTCTCCAACAGGTTGGAAGGAGCCCCTTGGTTCTCTGCCAAGCTCTGTGGGTCCTAATGCGAGGTGCAACAAATCCTACGAATCAGACACATTATTCTAAGATCAATACACAGCCAAGAGAAGAAAAATGTTCTCTGAGGAAGCCTGGATGAGTCTTGCTAGGAACCAGGGCAGCATTGCACCTCAGCTCAGACTCCAAGCTGTCTGCAAAAAAATAAAAGGGGTGGGGGAGAGAGAGGAGGAGGAAGAAGTCATAACTGTGAATGAGAAGTGAGTCATTTGTATCAAGTGTAATTTGGAGCCAAGTCAATAGTGGGGGTCCCTCCCAACCCCACTTCCTAGTTCCAGAGCTTCCCCCCAACCCAGCCATATCTGCTTGGGTGGCCTTGGTGACCAGGAGGGCCCATGTCTCGCTCCAGCCACCGTCCCTTTGGCACAGAGAGGATGTGGCCATGGGACTCCCTGCTCTGGATCAGATGGGATGGTTGCAAGGCCCACAGCTCTGAAACTAAATAAAATAAAAAATTCTTTCCAGTAGCACCTTAGAGACCAACTAAGTTTGTTCTTGGTATGAGCTTTCGTGTGCATGCACACTTCTTCAGATACACTGAGACGGAAGTCACCAAACCCTTAAATACAGTGAGGGAGTGGGGAGGGGTATTACTCAGAAGGGTGGTGGGAATGGGTGATCAGCTGATAGGTGTGGAAAACCTGTTGGACGATGGCTAAAGATAGCTTTGTCATGTATAATGAGATAAGAATCCAATGTCTTTGTTCAGACCAGGTTTCTCCATGGTTTTAAGTTTGGTGATTAGTTGCAATTCAGCCACTTCTCTTTCCAGTCTATTTCTGAAATTTCTTTGTATTAAGACAGCTGTACTTTCAATCAAAAAATAATTAGGGAGGGGAAGTGGCCTACATAAAGGTAAAGGTAATGGGGCCCCTGACCATTAGGTCCAGCTGCAGACGACTCTGGCGTTGCGGCGCTCATCTCTCTTTACTGGCCGAGGGAGCCGGTGTCCAGCTTCCAGGTCATGTGGCCAGCATGACAAAGCCGCTTCTGGTGAACCAGAGCAGCGCAGAAACGTCGTTTACCTTCCCGCCGGAGCAGTACCTATTTATCTACTTGCACTTTGACGTGCTTTCGAACTGCTAGGTGGGCAGGAGCTGGGACTGAGCAACAGGAGCTCACCCCGTCGCGGGGATTTGAACCGCCGACCTTCTGATCAGCAAGCCCTAGGCTCTGTGGCTTAACCCACAGCGCCACCCGCGTCCCTAAATGGCCTACATACAGAGATTTATTAATAGAGAGAGAAGGGAAGCTAAAGTGTTCGCAAGGAGGACGGTTCGTAAGTAGAGGTATTACTGTACTTCTTCCTCATGGTTTTTCTCTCTTAATATACTTCTTCATAATTATGTCACTCTTAATATACTTCTTCATAATTATGTCACTCTTAATATACTTCATAATTACGTCACTCTTAATATACTTCTTCATAATTATGTCACTCTTAATATACTTCTCCTTCATCATTGTATTTCACTCCAACCCTGACTTGGATAAAATCCACACCTCTTGCGATGGGCCAATGGCTGGAGATCCCTCTGGGGTCCCTCAAGGACCCTCCAGCATCTCTTCGCCCCCCAAAGGGCAGCTGGACCTGGCCAGGGCCCCCTTCCCTTCCCCAGTCCTCCGCCCAGCCCGGCTTGGGCCCCCTTCCTGCCTCCTGGGGGAGGGAGTCCCAGAGGCTTCCCCCCAGCCCCCCCTCTCCTCCCCATAGCAGAAGAGAGGAGACCCACCAGATCCCACCAGGTGAGGGGGAGGCCACTCTGGCGGAGGAGGAGGCTCTCTTGCAGGAAGTGACGGGGGAGGGGAGGAGCGGCCCCGCCTTCATTTCCTGTCCTCTCTAGGAAGCCAGCTCAGCTCCACTTAACCCTTGGCAAGCTGCTCCCTCCCTGGGCAAGGGGGCGAACTTGGCCCCAGCTGGCCCCGGAATGGGTGGGGGCCCCTGGGGGGGGGTAGGCAAGGGGTTGAGTGGAGGCAGGCTGGTGAAGAGCCCAGGGAGTCTCTCCTTCCTGCTGCCCTCCCAGAAGATGCGGATAAATGAAAGGAGCAGAGCAGAGATTGCTTGTGGGCAGCAGACACACTTTGCTTGGGGAAGACCCTGGAGAGGAGGGACCTTAGAGAGGGGTGGGGAGGCGGGGAACCTCAGTCCTCCTCGCAACTCCCTCATCGGAGCGAGATTTGCGGGGAAGAGCTGCTGGGACCACTAGGCCTGCTGTTGCTTTGGTATCCTTGGGGGAAAAAAAGAGTTAACTGTACTGGCACCTTGTTTCTCTTAATTGATGACTTACACTTGACAAAAATGTTTAGTAAATGCTTTATTCTTTGTAATAGATTTATGAAATCACTCCTTCACGCCTGCATTATGGGAACCCTTTGTCTGCCATAAGCCCCTAAGTGCACAGAGCAATGTCTTCTTCTTAGAATCCTAGAGTTGGAAGAGACCCCAAGGGCCATCCAGTCCAACCCCCTGCCAAGCAGGAAACACCATCAAGCATTCCTGACAGGTGGCTGTCAAGCCTCAGCTTCAAGACCTCTTCTTTGGCAATCACTTGTAGCCGAGTAAGAATGTCTTCCATACACACAAAATAAGAAATAATAAATTCCTTCCAGTAGCACCTTAGAGACCAACTAAGTTTGTTCTTGGTATGAGCTTTCGTGTGCATGCACACTTCTTCAGATACACGAAAGCTCATACCAAGAACAAACTTAGTTGGTCTCTAAGGTGCTACTGGAAGGAATTTTTATTTTATTTTGTTTTTCATACACACAGTTACAGGTAGGTAGCCGTGTTGGTCTGCCATAGTCAAAACAAAATAAAAAATATTTTGTTTTTTCCATACACACGGTTTTCCTTGAAAGGGCTGCTCAGTCATGGATACAGCTGCTGAGCTGTTCAAGTGCCTCTTCCTTTGAGTCAGAGCGACTGAGTCTGTATCCACCGCCCATGTGCTGGTTCATGACTAGGGGCTTCCAGATTTCACAGTCCTGCCCCCATTACCATTTGCCAATCGCCATGGGACTTTGGGTGGGTTTTTGAAAGACGCCTGTGAGTGGCTCAACAAAGACACCCCATTTTCTTTCCCAAGCTCTCCATATACCAGCCTGGTTTTCTTTCAGCCCCTCATCCTGAAGAGCCGGAGCAGTGGATCCCACCCTCTACACTTTAAAGCAGGCATGGCCAAACTTGGCCCTCCAGGTGTTTTGGGACTACAATTCCCATCATCCCTGACCACTGGTCCTGTTAGCTAGGGATGATGGAGTTGTAGTCCCAAAACATCTGGAGGGCCAAGTTTGGCCATGCCTGCTTTAAACAATCTAACATATTTCATATATATTTGATACAAATCTATTCAGCTTCCCTGTGTGTGGAAGAGGGACATGTATTGTAGCATTTTTGTTGTTGTTATTGTGTGTATACAGCTCAACTGCATGGCTTTAGAAGCCGCTCTTGAGTTCCTATACCAATAAACTTTGGAACTCAGCCAAGTTTGACTGCCTGGGCAACCTGTTCTGAATGCTGTATGGAAAAGCACATGAAACTGACCTTTGGAGAGTTTGTAAGTAAACCCATTTTTAACTTACCAAGTGTGTGGTCTTTTCCTGTGTTGGGGAGTTTTGGAACTCACAAGGGCATGTTCTAAAGGTCTAACAGCCTTCATTTCCATGCTTTACTTTGCTGCATATTTGGTGATTTTAAATCTTGTAGGGAAACTTGCCGTTTAGGCGTACTGACACAAAAGCCACAAACCGCCCTTATCAGGAAGACCATGCACCAACGTACGCCATACCTGCTGGGGTACCGCCCTTATCAGGATGAACATGCACCACACCTACTAGGCGCAGTGAACATCGCATACACACAGGCCCATTGATCTACGTAGACATGGCATGTTGAGCTACGTAACCAGAAAAAGGTCCACCCTACCCATATATGGCATTTCCATATCCCTGGCTGATGCAATAATGTAGTTCAAATATGGTGAAATCTTCCTGTATGCTTTTGTGTCGCTGCCCCATAAATAAAGGCTCCTGAAGCCCTTAAGGTATCAGACCCTTTCAACTCACACTGTTGTGAGACTGATCATTTCGCCCATGACGAGCTGGCTCTCGTCAAAATCTCTGCTGGAGAGTACGCTCACCCAGCCAGGCCTCCCTGCTAAAGCAAGCTGGTGGCGAGCGAGGAAGCAGATCCAGTGTGGTGTAGTGGTTAAGAGCGGTAGACTCGTTATCTGGGAACCGGGTTCGCGTCTCCGCTCCTCCACATGCAGCTGCTGGGTGACCTTGGGCTAGTCACACTTTTGAAGTCTCTCAGCCTCACTCACCTCACAGAGTGTTTGTTGGACTGCATGGCTTTAGAAGCCGCTCTTGAGTTCCTATACCAATAAACTTTGGAACTCAGCCAAGTTTGACTGCCTGGGCAACCTGTTCTGAATGCTGTATGGAAAAGCACATGAAACTGACCTTTGGAGAGTTTGTAAGTAAACCCATTTTTAACTTACCAAGTGTGTGGTCTTTTCCTGTGTTGGGGAGTTTTGGAACTCACAAGGGCATGTTCTAAAGGTCTAACAGCCTTCATTTCCATGCTTTACTTTGCTGCATACTTTGCTGATGACATAGTTTTAACATTACAAGATCCGCAGTATTCATTAAAGGAAGCATTAAAAGAAGTGGAAGAGTTCGGGGCACTGGCAGGGCTGAAAATAAACAGAACAAAGACAAACATGATAGTCAAAAATATGAATGTAGAACAAAAAGAACAATTGGAAAAAGAAACAGGTATAAAAGTGGTGAAAAAAGCAAAATACTTAGGTATTTGGATATCTGCAAAAAATTCGGATTTGTACAAAAATAATTATGTAATGACATGGAAAGAGATTGCAAATAATTTGGAAATTTGGGAAAAATTGAAACTGTCATGGCTGGGGAGGATTGCCACTGTTAAAATGATGATTTTGCCCAAAATGCTTTTTCTCTTTCAAACTATTCCAATCGTAATGGGCCAAAGTCAGTTTAAAGAGTGGCAGAAAACAATCACCAGATTCATATGGCAGTGCAAAAAGCCCAGAATAAAATTCAAAATACTGACAGATAAAAAAGAAAGAGGGGGCCTTGCACTGCCAGATCTCAAGATCTATTATGAATCGGCCTGTCTTGTATGGATAAGAGAATGGCTTAAGCTGGAAAATGTAGAGCTATTAGATTTGGAAGGCTTTTCAAATAGATTTGGGTGGCATGCATACCTGTGGTATGACAAGGCCAAGATACATAAAGGTTTCTTAAACCATACAATAAGAAAATCTTTGTTTTTAGTTTGGAATAAGTATAAAGAATGGTTTGAGAGGAAAACCCCAAGATGGCTGTCACCCCAAGAAGCTTTTACAATCAAAAAAACTAATACCGAAGGGAAATGGCTTACATATAAGGACATACTAACGGGTGAAAATAAAGATATTACCATAAGACCGTATGAGGACATTAAAGATAGGCTGCAAGGTTGGTTGGAATATTGCCAATTACATAGTATTTTCTTGAAAGATAAGAGAGAAAGAGGATTTGACCAAGACTTAACACTGTTAGACAAAATAGTAATGGGGAACGATTCAAAGATCTTGTCTAAAATATACGAATTTCTATTGGAATGGAACACCAAGGATGAGGAAATTAAAAGTGTCATGATCAAATGGGCAATGGATCTAGGTCATAATATCGAGTTTTCAAAATGGTATAAACTGTGGAATTCAGGATTGAAATTTACAGCATCAACACAATTAAAAGAAAACATTTATAAGATGATCTACAGATGGTACATCACACCAACCAAATTGCATAAAATGTACAAATCAGGGGATAGAAAATGTTGGAAATGTGGGTTGAAGGAGGGAAACTTCATCCACATGTGGTGGAACTGTAACAAAGTTAAGCAATATTGGGAGGATATTTATAACGAACTAAAAAAGATTTATAGATATTCATTTAAGAAACTACCCGAGGCATTTTTGTTAGGCATGGTGGGAGAGGATGTGGAGAAAAAAGATGTAACATTATTTTTGTATGCAACTACAGGTGCTAGAACCTTATTAGCACAAGTATGGAAACAACAACAGATCCCAACCATAGAAGAATGGAGGCAAAAAATGGTGGGATACATGGAAATAGCAAAATTGACAGCTAGAATTCGGCAGACTGGAAGCGAAACATTTGAAAAACAATGGGGAAAATTTTTGTCATATTTAAATAATACGTGTGGTATATGAATGGAATATAAACTCATGGCTAAACTTATAATTCTTTATTGAAGGATGGAAATGTATAATGTGAAAAAGAAGACAATATGGAGATTATAGTATAAGAAAACAATTTAGAATTTAAGATAAAAACAATAAAGAAGAGCAGAGCCGCAAGAATTAAGTAAAAGGAACAACAAAACAGAAGAAGAAGGGGGGAAGCAGGGGGGAAAGAAAGGGGAGGGGTGGGGGCTAATTGTTGAATGTTGATTGGTTTCTATGGAAAGAAGAGTGGGAAAATATAAATTGTAAAAGAATATTTATGGAATGGAAAGTGACTTAAAGGACGATAACGTAAATATAATTTATAAGTTTATGTATGTATGATAAAACCAATAAAAATTATGAATTAAAAAAAAAATATCAGAATCGCCATTCCTGTTATCTTGAAGCCATTGGTCCAGATCCCACCCTCCAGAGCAGGAGAAAACAAGGAGCGCTATCAATTTGCAGGGTGTAGGAGATGGAAGAGGAAGCACTGTGAACCCCCTCTAATCATGCTGAGAAGCACTGTGACTACTTCAGATCAAGGGCGCTATACAAATTTAATAGCTGTAGAAGTAATAGAGTATGTTAATTGCTTGTGTGGCAAGAATTTACTTCTACGCAATAGGATAGACTTGCTAACCAGTTGTCCAGCAGAGTGGCCAGTTCAAAAAGGCTGCCAGGAGGCACATTAGAAGAAGGCTTATATACACAGCACGCCAAGACTCATAAAATGCCACAACACCCTCCCACTTGAATCAAGAAAGGTCACAGGTCATGGGGCGGATGGCTTAATGCGGATATCGACTCCTCTGAAATTACCTTGGGGTGTCCCAGAGTGCCCAGGTCATTTGGGTCTCAGATGTCTCACTTTGACACCATGCCCATGGCAACCGGGACTTCCATGGGACTGTTGACATTTCTGTCTCCTATGCCAAAGACCTTTGAGGAGAGACGGCCAATTCTCACACGGATGCTAGCTCAACACAGACCTCTTACCCAAAACATCACCTGCCCTTCTAGGGTCAGATAAGGCTGGAAGTGGCAGGCAACGTACACACCACAACTTTACACAGTGCAGGAGGGTGGCACGAGGGTTACAAAATGCAGGCATATAAAAATCAAACATAATGTGTTCTATCTAAAAGGATGAATGCAATTAATACTAGGACACTTCAAACAAAAACAAAATTAGGATCTTATATTCAATGAACTATCACATTTTTTACAAGAAGTCCTTCCAAGTAAAGCTGAACATGGAGGGCAACTTAATCAGTGTCGCCTAATCGCTCTATTCCCTCTGTCCAATCATGACGTGAAGAAGGAATTAGACACCTTGGCCAAGAACTTGCCAGTCACAGTTCTGGCTACTAGGAAGAGCTATGGGGCACCAGATATGGCAAAGAACTCAACCGCAATCCTCACCTCATACGAACTAAAGTCTCCTAAAATTATATCTGCATACAGTCACTACTATAGCTTGCCCCCAATGTGTGTTCTTTGATGGGAAGCAAGATGGGCCTTGCGGCTGAAGCTCTTTCCACACTCCTGGCACTGAAATTGTTTCCCCGCACTGTGAATTCTTTGATGGATAATGAGTTTAGCCTTCTCAATGAATCTCTTTCCACATTCCAGGCACTGATAAGGTTTCTCCCCTGTATGAATTCTTTGATGGGTTGTGAGACTGGTGCTCCGGGTGAATTTCTTTCCACATTCAAAGCACTGATACGGCTTGTCCTCTGTATGACTTCTTTGATGGAGAGTGAGCTGGCGTCTCTCAATGAAGCTCTTTCCACATTCCAAGCACTGATAGGGTTTCTCCCCTGTATGAATTCTGTGGTGGTTTGTGAGACTGCTGCTCTGGGTGAATTTCTTTCCACATTCAAAGCACTGATATGGCTTCTCCCCGGTATGAATTCTTTGATGGAGAGTGAGCTGGTGTCTCTCAATGAAGCTCTTTCCACATTCCAAGCACTGATAGGGTTTCTCCCCTGTATGAATTCTGTGATGGTTTGTGAGACGGGTGCTCTGGGTGAATTTCTTTCCACATTCAAAGCATTGATATGGCTTTTCCCCTGTATGAATTCTTTGATGGAGAGTGAGTTTGCTGCTTGTATTGTAGCTCTCTCCACATTCGAAACATTTATAAGGTTTCTCCCCGGTATGAATTCTCTGGTGGCGAATGAGATGACTTTTTATAATATATCTCTTTCCACATTCCACGCACTGATAGGGTTTCTCCCCAGTATGAATTCTCTGATGGGAAGTGAGAGAGTCTTTTCGACTGAAGCTCTTGTCACATTCTTGGCACTGATAGGGTTTCTCTGCTCTATGAATTATTTGATGGGCCGTAAGATGGACTTTTTGAATGAAGCTCTTTCCACACTCCAAGCACTGATAAGGTTTCTCCCCTGTATGAATTCTTTGATGGGAAGTGAGACTGTCCTTTTTTCTGAAGCTGTGCCCACAATCTTGGCACTGAAAGGGTTTTTCCTTTGTATGAATTCTCTGGTGGAGAGTGAGCTTGTGTCTGTGAATGAACATCTTTCCACATTCCAAGCACTGATGTGGCTTCTCCCCTGTATGAATATATTGATGGACACTTAGTTGGTAGCTATGAGTGAAGCTCTTGCCACACTCTTGGCAGCAATAGGGTTTCTCTCCTGTATGAATTATTTGATGTGAAGTGAGATTGTCCTTTCGACGGAAGCACTTTCCACATTCCAAACACTTATAGGGTTTCTCTCCTGTATGAATTCTTTGATGGGAAGCGAAGCTCTGTTTCCAGGCGAAGCTCTTTCCACACTCCAAGCACTGAAAAGGTTTCTTCCCAATAGGATTTCCTTGATTTGAAGTGGAATGGGAGCTCTGACTGAAGCTCTCTCCGTACTCTGAAGATGGATATGACTTCCCCACGGTGTGGATTTTGTCGTGGTCTCCCTCGTTCTTCATCTCCAATTCATCACCACCTGCAACTAAGTGGCAAACAGATTAGAGCCTCAGGAATACTACTACTACTACTACTACTACTACTAATAATAATAATAATTTATCATTTATACCCCACCCATCTGGCTGAGTTTCCCCAGCCACTCTGGGCGGCTTCCAACAAAATATTAAAATACAATAATCCATCAAACATTAAAAGCTTCCCTAAACAGGGCTGCCTTCAGATGTCTTCTAAAAGTCTGGTAGTTGTTTTTTCTTTGACATCTGGTGGGAGGGTGTTCCACAGGGTGGGTGCCACTACCGAGAAGGCCCTCTGCCTGATTCCCTGTAACTTTAGATAGATATTTTATTTTGGCTTTTTGACCATGTATAAAACAAAACAAAACAGTACAAAACAAAACCATAACAGCGTAAGATAATACCATTACAAGGTGGTAATTTCATTATCAAATGATAATACCCTTACGAAAACACAAAACAAGGGGATCGGGTTTTTAGATAAAATACTAATAAAACTTTCAATAATCAAACAGCGTTCCGGAACATCTCTTATGCGAGAGGACTGCAGTTAAAAACCTTGCAACCTGTAGGGTTCTATGGGGGTCCGTATCTTGCAGCATGTATGCTAGATGTGACTCGGCTGACTTGTCGGCTAGTTTCTGGATTATCGGGTTTAATATACTAGTCCGAGCCGATCTATACATGGGGATTCAGTTGACTTATTGTCACAAACACACAGAACAGAGACCTGACCCTTAGTAAATATGTGTCTCAGCACATTTGATGGAAAAACATTAAATCTCGCTTTAATGAAGGCAAATCTGTGTGACGCCACGGAAAGGGAGGTTAGGTAAGCTTGAAGAAGGGGTTAATTAGCTAACCTGTATATATTTACCTGAATGTATTGTTAGTCCAGAAGTATAAAAGAACTCTTTAAGCTTTTCTTTATGAAACCTCTCTGTAAAGCTGTGAACTTTGATCTGCATTGCACTTCTTTCTGGCAAGCTATGACTAAGAGTCTGGAGATAACAGTAGAAGGTCGACCTTGCACAGAGAGGAACTGTCTAGGTCAGAGATAGGATGGCCTTGCTGGAGTGCGCATGAACCAACTCAGGGCTAAATGTCCTTTTGCCTTATATGTACAACAGGAAATGTACAACAGGAAATGTTCCTTATATGGACAAGAGGAAGATTCCTGGGGTGGGAAGATGAGCCAGGGAACTGTCTATAAGAACTGTCTGAAAATTGACATTTTGTTTAACAAAGAAAGAGAAAAAAAGGTAGCAAAGTATTACAACTATTATTATATAATATTACTGGATAAAATTTAACATCCCACATAGTCGTATCTGTGTCTTATTGTTTATATCTTAAGAGAAAACCAGCCAGGCATATAATTAGATAATCCATACATTCACTTACTTATACATACCTATATATGCCTAGACTCTCTTACCTACGTATACATAACAAACTTAACTTAACAAAACTTTAATTTCACAAATCAGACTTTTTTGAAAATTGACTTTTTTGTACTTGCTTGGGTGTCTGAACACCGCAGGTACCTCTGCATGCAGAAAATAAATCTTTCTCTCTCTGAAGCCAGCAGCCTCAGGTGTCTTTTCTGCTTCCATGTTTTCTCACTGGGCGCAACCGTGGGAACCCGTAGGGGCAAATAAGGCTCCAAGCTGGAACCTGATAAATAGGAGTGATGCCAATATTCATCGGCGAACAGACCCCCCCCCCCGTTAGTAGATTTTGATGTAGTTCTACCTCTTCCAATCTCTGTTTAATAAGTCTTTTAGCTACGGCCAGATCTAACTTAAGGAGTTCTGAGGGCGAAATTCCATAGGACAGAAATTTGGTGTGGATTTTACTAGTCCACTGATTTGCTAAATTGTCTCGCCATAAACATTGGATGAGGTAATGACCAGATAATCTGTGCCAAAGAGATAGCCAGTAGTTAAAGGCTCGCCTCCATAGGGATGACTCTACTGAGGGGATCTTCAATTCTAGACGGACGAGTGTATTACTTACGCATGAAGGTAGCTTTAGAAGTTGGCGTAAAAACTGATTTTGTAGCGTCTCCAGGGGTGTAAGGTTTGCCGAAGCCACCCAGAGCGGGGCGGCATAAGCCAATGTGGCAATCACTTTTATGTTAAACACCTTTAGAGCCGAGGGGACATGTAATGCCCCCTCGGAGAAGAAAAAGCGAAGAAGAGAATGAGATAGGGCTTTGGTCTTATTACATAAGTAATTAATTTGTGACTTCCACCCCAAATTATATTGGAAGTATATTCCTAAATATTGGAATTTAAGTACTTGTTCAATTTTCACTCCATCTAGTTTCCATGTATAGAATTTCCTACTT
>OFHU01000130.1:0-20529 GCA_900245905.1 Lacerta viridis
TTCGCCCTCAAGGCTAAGGTGGACGAACAACTGGACAAATTAATCGCGCAAGGGGTTTTGGAGCCGGTCGACCATGCCAAGTGGGAAACGCCTATCGTCACACCTGTCAAGCCGGATGGGTCGGTGAGGATATGCGCAGACTACAAGTGCACGATCAACAAGGCGCTTCAGCAGCACGCTTATCCAGTTCCCGTCGTCCAACACCTGCTGCATTCTCTGGGCGAAGGCAAGGTCTTTGCTAAGCTGGACCTTGCCCAAGCCTATCAACAACTGCCTGTTGACGACGCCACCGCTGAAGCTCAGACGATCGTCACCCACCGAGGAGCGTTCCGATGCCGCCGACTACAGTTCGGGGTGAGCGTGGCTCCTGGCATCTTTCAAAGCCTCATGGAGCGCCTCCTGCAGGGACTGCCAGGCGTGGTACCATATTTCGATGATGTACTGGTATCCGCAGACTCAAATCAGCAGCTGTTCGAGCGCCTCCGCGCTGTGCTGACCAGGTTCCAGGAGGCCGGACTCAAGGTGAAGAAGAAAAGTGTCTGATTGCTGTTCCACAGGTGGAGTTCCTGGGCTACCTCATCAACGCCTCTGGCCTTCACCCAACGGCATCCAAAATCCGGGCCATTCAGGAGGCCCCGATTCCAAAGAACAAGACTGAATTGCAGGCGTTCCTGGGGCTGCTGAACTTCTACAATATGTTCCTGCCCCACAAGGCAACGCTAGCTGAGCCTCTCCACCGCCTGCTCAGCACGAAGGCGCCATGGTCCTGGGGTCATCGGGAGACAGCGGCCTTCAACGCAGTCAAGTCCCTCCTCTCCTCAGACAGTGTGCTGGTACAGTACAGTGAAGCCAGGCCACTGGTCCTCGCCTGTGACGCCTCGCCCTTTGGCATCGGTGCAGTCCTCAGTCACCGGTTCCCGGATGGGAGGGAAGCACCACTTGCTTACTTCTCTCGAACGCTGTCTCCGGCGGAACGGAATTACAGCCAGCTCGACAAGGAGGCACTGGCGCTTGTGGCTGGAGTGAAGAGGTTCCACGAATATCTCTACGGGAGAACCTTTGACCTCATCACTGACCACAAGCCGCTCCTGGGCCTCCTTGCAGGGGACAGACCAACTCCGCCGATCCTCTCGCCACGCATGCTGCGATGGACTGTTTTTCTGGCAGCATACAGCTATCGGCTCATTCATCGCCCGGGAAAATCGCTGGGCCATGCTGATGCCCTCAGTCGTTGCCCTCTTCCGGCGTTTGTGGAAGATCCGGCTCCTGCTTCATCGGTACTCCTGCTTGAGGACCTTCCAGCTGCACCAGTGTCGGCTGCCGATGTGGCCTCCGCATCTTCCCAGGACCGCACCATCAGACGTGTGCTCAACTGGGTGTGGAGGGGGTGGCCAGAAGGGCCATTCACACTGAGTTCCAGCCATTTGCAACCAGACAGCATGAGCTCTCGGCTCATCGCGGCTGCCTACTGTGGGGAGACCGAGTCGTGGTTCCCCAAAGACTCCGCCAACGCGTCCTTGAGGCTCTGCACATCGGCCACCCAGGGATCGTTAAAATGAAGGCGTTGGCTCGGTGTTACGTCTGGTGGCCTAACATGGACGATGCCATCACCTCCTGGGTTGCCTCCTGTCAAGCGTGTCAAGAATCGAGACCTGCACCACCGGCAGCTAAGGGCAACACCTGGGAGACGCCAAAGGCACCCTGGTCGAGAGTGCACATTGACCTTGCTGGCCCTTTTCATGGCCGGACCTTTATGGTAGTGGTGGACGCTTATTCCAAATGGCTGGAGGTGGCTCTGATGCCCTCCACCACTACCGAAGCCATAGTCCGGGTGCTGCGGGGCCTATTTGCAACGCATGGATGTCCTGATGTCCTCGTCTCCGACAACGGGCCACAGTTCACATCAGGCGCTTTTGAAAGGTACCTCTTGGGGCTAGGCATCCGCCACGCCCTAACAGCACCATTCCACCCAGCCAGCAACGGACAGGCAGAAAGAATGGTGCGCTCAGCGAAAGAGGCACTGGCACGCCTGGACCAGAAGGACTGGCATGAGCGGGTTACGGAATACTTGCTCGTGCAACACATTACCCCGCATGCAGCCACAGGGCGGAGTCCAGCTGAACTGCTTATGGGCCGTCGCCTCAGATCTCCGCTCGACCGGTTGCATCCAGACTTCGGGGTAGCCGAGCCCCCGGGCGGTGCTAACGCACCAAGGTCTTTCATTCCCGGGGATAAGGTTTTTGCCAGAAACTACGTGGGTGACATTCCTTGGGTGCCGGCCACGATAGTGGGAGTCACTGGGCCCCGTTCATATCAGGTGGCACTGGAGGACGGGCGTTTGTGGCGCCGGCACATAGACCAACTGAGGCGCCGGGTTGGGACTTTGGACGATACCGCAGTACCCTCAACGGCAGCCTCAGCTCCAGAACCGACACCATTGGAAGGCGAGGCTCCATCTACACCCCCTTCACAAACTGCGGACATGGAGCCAAGCCAAGCCGCTGCAGGGGTTTTGCCTGACTCCCTTGAGACGCCGACCACTGCCTTGCCTGAATGTCCACCAAGTCCGATCGTGACAGGCCTTCCAACAGCAGCGGAGCCGGAGACCTCAGGCCCAACGACACCATTGGTAGCACAGCAGTCGCAACGGGACTCGGGCAGCCAACCGGGCTCTGATACTGGCCCACGGCGGTCAGGTAGGGCTCACAAACGCCCAGCGTATCTAAAAGACTATGTTACACACAATTTGCACACATAATGCTGCATTGTAAATTGAACTATTATGCTATGTGCTTTAATGAATATTGCTGTATATAATGGAACCACTATGCTTGTAACCTAATGCCTTATCTCGGTGGGGAGGGGTGTTATGTATTGAAGTTCTCACCTTGGCCACCAGGGGTGTGTGTATATAGTTTATTCTGCTGCTGTTTTCACTCAGGTCAGCTTATGCAAATGAAGGATTAGAAACTGACACTCAGGGATTGGTTAGCTGCAGAATGTTGTTACTGTTGCGTTGTAGCTGAGTTCTATATAAGCTGGTGGCTGAGGCCTCCAGTTCAGTTCTGTTCCAGCCTGCAAATAAATAAGAGCTGTTTTGGAAATCGCTGTGTTGTCTGCTGTGTCCACCCACAACTTAACACCCAACTAAAGTCAGAATTCTTTGGCAGAAACCATGACTGTTAAAGTAGTATGAAAGTGTTTAAGAGGTACCAGTATAATGTAGATGTGCCCTGAAAGGTCTGAATGAGGGTTTATTGTTGCTTGTGATGTACTCACCCCTTCTGTTTGTGTGCTCCCTAAAAGAGAGCCTGTTCTTACCAGACAGATTGATGGACAACCACACTGACAGACAACAACCACACCATGTGCTTGTGTGTGTGTGTGTGTGTGTGTGTGCTGGGTTCAGTAACCCACTTTGTGAATTATTGTTTGTAATCACGCAATAATGGCATTTGTCTGCAACCAAGGAAAAGTTACAAAGTCCAGAAATTTTGCTCCTTGTTATTTTATTGTTAAGCTATGTGCGTGCCCATCTAAGCAGCCTGCAAATCATAAGGTTCCGCAACACTTGTCTGAACCGATTGCAGAGTCAAACGCTCACCAGCTTTCTCAAACAGGAGCCTTATTGGTCGTGGGAAAACTGTAAAACCTCCTATGTCCTCACAGCTTATTCGTTTTATTATAACTGAATGAAGATTAATTAACTTCCACTGACTTTTCAGGTTTTCTCCCCATCATCATTGGAAGCCACAACCCAAACAAAGGAAAATTAATAAACTTTGGGACTTTCACTGGTGGCAGTGAGAAATAATGGAGGAACTATATGACCGCTGAGTCCAATCCAAGAAACTAACATTTGTTCAGTAAGAGGAAAAATAGCACCATCTTATGGACACTTTGGTGCTTGACATCTATGTGGTTTTTTGCAGCTAGTTCTGTATTGGCACATCTGGCTGGGGTTCCATTTAGATCTCATGTAACTCCTGTTTTAAAACAGATGCATTGTTTGCTCATTCGTTTCTGGGCCAAATTCAAGGTAATCGCAGTAATGTTTAAAGCCCACAAATATCTGAAAGGCCATATCCTTCCTTACAGATCTTCTCTGCTGCTGAAATTGGCAGAGGGGACTCTCTTGGTAGTTCCTCTGCCCTCAGGTGCTTGCGGGGTAGTGGCCTGGGAGAGAGCATTTTCTGTGTTGGCCCCTAAGCTGTGAAACTCCCTCCCCACAGAGATGTGTCCAGCAACATCATTATACAGCTTTTGGGGGATGCTGAAGATACTCCTCATCACCCTGGTTTTTGACACTCAAAATTGTTTTGATGTTGTGTTTTCATATTGTAGCTTGCCTGGAGACCTGTGGGTGAAGGTTGGGTTAGGTTAGTGATGATGATGTTTAAATCGTAGACCACACTCCTAGGATCTCTAGGCAGGTCACAATAAAATAAATGGAACAAGTGTGTCTCAGTTTAAAATGGATATTCCAGAGAAAATACAACAAAAACAACGTATCCAGAATATCAAATAACAGCAGTGCTAAATAAACTACCAGATTTTTACGGGTCATCTGAATGCCAGCTGTGTGGGTGCTGACTGATTTTCCAGAGTGGCTGAAGGCATTCCTAAACCAGAGTACCACCAAGGAAAAATGCCCGCATCCATGTGGGAAACTCCTAGGCAGGGCATGGCAGCTTTTCTTTCCCCTCCAGAAATAGACAGATTGTAAGAATGGCAGACAACGTGGGCAACCTGTGGCCCTCAAATCTAATTTCACATGGCCCTTGGTCTAATTTCTTTTGGGTGGCATGAACAGGGGTGGGAGTGGGGAAGTGATAGCAGAAAGAGAGACAGAAAAGGGATGGCCCTCCTACCTTTTACTCTGGCTCCACCCACCACTGATATGTAGCCAATGACAGATTGGCCCTGAGGGAATGCAGTCCTTGGCAGGAAAAAAAAATGTCCGTTCCTGCCGCCTGGCAAATTTCAAAATCTGGGCTGGCAAATCTCATTGGCAGGTATCCTCAGAAGTATACTTGCTTAGCCAATTTTGACATCCAGGCTGTTGATGTCATTGAAGTTCATAATTACCTCATTTGGAACATGAATTTGTCCAGCTTGTAATGCTCAGCTGTAAGGCAAATTGAGTTCAGGGTGTAAAAAGGAGATCCTACACATGTGCGGTCAGACTAGAAGCCAAATGCTTTACAGGCAGATGGTAGTGTTAAAGGGTTGTTGTTGTTGTTGTTGTTGTTGTTGTTGTTACATAGCATATGATTCTGCAGGGAAACTGCAATCTTTGCTTTGTAGGATAACTAATTCTGTTTCAGCAACAGCATCTGAAAACACTGGTGGCTGTGAAGGGATAAAGAGAATGTTCCTCTTCTGGATATTAATTGCCTGGTAGTTGTATGAGCTGAGAGAACAGCTCATAGGATTCTGTAGCACTAGCAACACAGGGGCTGAGCTCACCCAGGAGTAACTGTAACAAAACAATAAAAACCTACATACGCACACCTGCTGGGTGAGTAATTTGTGCCCTTTGTATTCAATAGATACCTATTTTTCACCCATTTTTGCACTATATCAGTTGGTCAGTAGTTTGTAGTGCTGCTTTTTCCAAAAAAAAAAAAAAATCTTCTTATTATCCATTGTTGTTGGGGGTTTTTTAAGTTACCAAAGGTTGTGTCTTGGCAAGAAGGTGGGTGCTCTGAATGTGCTTTCAGTGTTTGTGTGTGTGTGTGGTAATAGTAATAGTAATAGTAATAGTAGTAGTAGTAGTAGTAGTAAACAAATAATTTATTATTTATATGCTGCCCATCTGACTGGGTTGCCCCATTCACCCTGCACGGCTGCCAACAGATTAAAACATCAAACACATTTAAACATCAAGCATTAAAAACTAAATACAAGGCTGCCTTCCAATGTCTTCTAAAAGTTGTACAGTTCTTTCTCTCCTTGGTGTCAGATGGGAGGGTGTTCCACAGGGTGGGCGCCACTACTGAGAAGGCCCTCTGCCTGGTTCCCTATAACCTTACTTCTCACAATGAAGGAGCCACCAGAAGGCCCTCGGAGCTGGACCTCAGTGTCCAGGCTCAACAATGAGGGTGGAGACACTCCTTCAGGTGTACATTGTGTGTGTTGTTTGTTTTTGTTTTTCTTGGGGAAAATTTTATTTTTTCTTATTGTATTGTATTATATTTCTTCAGAGGGGTTTTATCATTTTTATATTGTGTTGTTGTGTTGCAGTTTAGTCATTTTTCAGTTTCATTTTTTTGCGCATTATTATTTAATATTTTTGTAAACCATTTGGAGACTTTTCGTATTAAGTGGTCTACAAACATGTAAAATAAGCCTGCTGAGAACAAGTGTCATAAATGAAAACTGTAATTACAGCTCTGTTCCTGCAGAGGGCAGCATTAAACCATACAAACAGAAACCTGCCAATAATGTATTAATGTGTGCTTGGTAACCCTTTCCTTTTAGCGAGTTGCTGGCCTGCAAGCGACTGCAAGTCCTTTACTAATCTTTGGTTTTAATCCTGTTCACACTTACCTGGGAGAAAGCCACACAGAGCTCAGCAGGACTTACAACATGTCTCTATTAATAATGCTAAGAATAGTAATAATCATTCTGTTCTGCCTTTCCTCTCAGAGGAGCCCAGGCATAACACAATATACAACCATATAACTTTGTGTTATGGGTAATCTTTAATTTTACTTAGATGGTTGTGCACATAAGTAGCATCTTGCTGGATCAGGTCAGTGGCTCATCTGGTCCAGCATCCTGTTCTTACAGTGGCCAACCAGGTGGCTGCTTCCCCTTAGGTCAGGAATATGGAACCCACAGCCTGCAGGCCAGATCTGGGACCTGGCCCTCTCTCATGTCCTGCCTTTTCCCCACCACTTAACTCATTGCCTCTCTAATATGTTTTGCCATGATGAGTGAACCTATGGAGGAGGAGTCTGATCTCTTCCTCCAAGGCCAGGCATATTAGGCTGATGACATAGTGTCCTGCTTCAACGGCCAGATCAACATCCACATTGCGTTGACTCTGCAGATAGTGAAAACACTTTCTCTGGGACCAGTGTGGGTGGCAAAGCAGAGCACTCTGTGCCTATTTCGTTAGCCTGATCCTATGGGCAGGGATTTATTCAGCCTAAAATAACTGAGGAACAGATTTTCCTCTCCGCTGCAATCACAGAGGGAGCTGAATAAGGCTGGGGTGGTGAGTCGATGTGCAGCATGGCAGTGTGTGTGTGTGTGTGTGTGTGTGTGTGTGTGTGTAAGAATGTGTATGGGCAAGGTGCCATGAATGTAGCCAGGATTTTTGTTAGGGGGCAGGCCTTTTGTTGGGGGGACGCAACATCAGTTTGCTATGTATTTTTATTGATTTGGGGGTGGCAGCTGCCCCCCTTGGCTATGCCCACCACCCACCACCCATATGTGTCCCTCTGAGAACTTTTCCCCAAGGGAATGCAACCCTTAGGGGAGAAAGGTTCCCTCATTCCTATCTTTGATGCAGATACAGTTCTGCAGTCTCCTTAGTTCATTGAAGGTTCGCTCTAGACATATTCTGGCTTTAGTATAATCCCACAGTGCCCAGTCTTTATATTGGGTGCTTTGGGTTCTCTGCCTACATAAGTCAAATCTTTCTTTTCTTTTTTGCTGCGCAGTTTGTCGCACAGTTGTATTGTATGCTTTGCATATGCCAGAAAATATAAAAGGCATGACAGCTTGAAAGTTGCCATTTTAAGTCCTGAATCATCCACAAACCATTTCTGAGAAAATCTTTTTTTTCCTGATTGATGCTACTTACTGTATTTCTTGAATGTTGCCTGCTTTTGAGGGTTCTTTTTTAAAAATTTGATCTTTGACTAACCCTTGATCTGGTATCCCATTGACCTTTAATCAAGCAATTTATGGCATTTGTTTATCAGGAGAAGTTACACTGATGGAGGAGTTGATGAAACAAGTACAGGAGGAAGAGTGGAGCAGATTGCTTCTGTAGATAAAATACCTTTCATTGTCATTGAGAGAAAGGGTTGGGGTGCGTGGGGCTATTAGACTTCTGGGGGGGTGTGACTAATTCTGTTTCCCTTCTCTGAAGCTCCTTTAATCCTCCAAGACACGCATGTGAATATGAACATGAAACCCAATTGTTGTGCTTCTATACACAAAAAAATCATATGGCCCATATAATAAGAAATTGAAAGTTCTTTATTGTAAAGTGCTTTGTTTGCAAAAGCAGATATGCTGTAGCTGCAAAATTCATGCACAACCTGTGAATTCCCAACATGATGATATCCACTCCTCTGCAGGGAGTCCTCTAGCTAGGAAATTAAGAGAAGTTTAGGTTTAGCTCTCGCCCTTAAAAGCCACTTCACACAATATATGTGATTATTATTTGGAGCACAAGAGGGCTAATGTATAGTAATTACATTACAGGATACAATGAATACAAAAACAAGATGTTAATAACAAAAAAGTATGAAGGGAATTATATGAATGACTAGAACTTAATGTAAGCATAACTAGTAATTTAAAGATCTTTCTGACTATCGGTCGAATAAAGGATTTGTATGTATGTATGTAATTTAAAGATGTTGGAAGTATTAGAAATATTAAAGTAATGTAACAAATCTTAATTTTCATGTATACACTTTATGAGGTCTGAACAGGCAGTGACTAGCTAGGAAGAAGACCTTGTGGTTGTCATGGATAGCTCAATGAAGAAGTCAACCTGGTGTGTGGAAATTCCATGTTGGGGATCATTGGCAAATCTATGGAGTAGACCAGTTGCCTCACCTCACTTCAAACAGGTAGTTGTAGAGCCAGAAGGGCAACCATCATCATCAAGGGGGTGTAGCAACTCGCCAAAGAGGAAATGTTGCAGCATTTGGGACTTTTCAGTTTAGAGAAAAGGTAAGGAAGATGTGCCAAGATAGAAGTTTATAAAATTATACATGGCATGGTGAAAGTAGATAGAGAAAAACTCCCCCCCTCATAATTCATACGGTAATTTATGGACCTCCACTAAAGCTGAAGATTTGGGGCAGATAAAAGAAATAACTTCTTCATTCACACAGTGCAGAGCTAAACTATGACCCTTGCTTCCACAGGAGGGAGTGATGGCCACCAACCAGCCTTTTAAAAAGGACTGAACAGGAGGGCTGCTAGCAGTGATAGCTGTGCTGTGCCTCCATGGTTGGAGGAAGTAAAGCATCTGAATACCAGCTGCTGGAAACTGGAGGAGAGGAGAATGCTTTTGCGCTTTGAGCACTTTCAGCAGGTATCTGTGTACCCACTGAAAGAACTGGATGCTGGAGTCGATGGGCCCTTAGTCTGGTCCAGCAGGCTCTTCTAATGTTCTTAAGTCATAGCTTAGCCCAAGTTAATTATAGTTAATTATACACAGAAAAGCTATCACCACCCTTACATCATAACAGAACGAATGAACGAACAATCAATCGTGATTAATAGTGAGGTTATACCAGCTCCTCATCATATGTATGGAGGATGCCATTTTATTTTAATAGCTGTCTGCCACAGACTCACACTGTGTACCGACTAAAATTGCAGCATTCCACACAATGATACCACCAGAGAGATACGCTATAGCTTAGTGAAGAGCCACATTTTTTCCCCTCCTGGTAGCAATATTTTCAAGACTGACCACAAGGAAAGTATGGTGACCACATAAGAGGTGCATTTTAAGGGAAGGCATTTGGATTCTGCATTTAAAAAATAGGGGGATGGCTGTATGTATGCTAAGCACACACAAAACACGTAGCAAACTCGAGCGCTTAAAAAATGAGTAACAGTTTTTCATGTGTTATGCAAACAAAACAAAATAAATAAACAAAACACAACAACAACGAATTGATAAATCACCCCATGGTTTTCCTACTAAAATGCAACTCTTTCTGCAGGGTTGCTATCTGTTTACTTAGCAGGAGCAACGTCATGGGAGGGGTATTTCCTGGGAGTCTTGCAAGAAGCTGCTCCAAGAGAGAGACTGCGAGCAATGTCACGGGACTAAGGTGAAATTGCTATTTTAATTTTTTTTGATGCTGCATGTTGTTTAAGGAATCTTGTTATATTTATAGTAATGAAATGCAGGTTTTTGTATGTTATATTTGCTATTTTTTTGCTATGTTGAAATTGTCACTGTGTTATTGGTTTGCAATGTTATTATGAAAATGTTTTTGTAGTGTTTTTGGTGTGGAAAAGCGGCATATGAATGAATGATTTTTGTGCCTTTATCTGAGGCAGGCAGAAATCCCACAGGCGCAGTCTCACCTTGAAGCTCAAAATGTACTGGTTGTAACTACCGTGCACATGCAGAGTCCTTTTCTTCTCACAGTGTAGCTACTACCGCCAGCCTTTGCATTTAAGAACAAGTTTTCCAAGTCAGAGTTTGTAACTTTGGGCAGAGGCAATTTCAGGAATCCAAAATGCCTTTCATTTTAGCAAGTAATCACTGGGTGTGTGAGGCATAGCTACGAAAGCATCATTTCCTCCCTCTTCCTTTTGCCACATACAGCTTGAAGGCAACCTTGGCATAATCCCTGGTGTTCTGTGGCTGCTGCTATTCTCTTCTCTTCCAGACCCCCCCCCCCGCCAGCAACCTCTTTGGCAAATCTGTGTTTAAAATATCAGCAGCAGCTCTTTTGAATTCCTATACAGTGAGCTATTTAACTGTGGCATGAATGCTCCCAAGCCCCCTCTGAAGACAGGACATTCTGGTTTCGTGGGCAGATGCTAATGTTATAACTGAGACAACATGTAACAAGTTAGGGAGGCCAAATAATGAATTACAGAGAGTCCCATAGCACCTTGTGAGAATACCAAATTAATTATAGTATAATGTTTTGTAGACTCGAGCCCAATACACGAAATGCTTTGGCTAATTTTGTGTTGTTGTCGATGTTTCTGCGGGTGAAACTTATTTTGTTGCTCATTTCCGTACTTCCATGTGTTTACAATTGACATGCTATGCTAGTCACTCCCCAATCAACTTTGTTTTTAAGATGTCGTTCCTCTCCATTGTGTTTCATAATCTCTTGGCTTGGAATTCAGAATAATGATGCTTGCGGAGACCATTCTGGGGTGGGGTATTGCTGATAAAGTCCAACAAAAACTGATCTTTCCAGAAAATAGAATTAGTTGCAACAGTTCCCCTTGCAACAGATTTCACACCTCTCTGATGCAATTCACAGCTGCTCCCCTCTCTCTAGTGGTCACATCATTTGAAACATTGCAATTTATACAGAGAATCCCCAAGTCTTGAGGTCCAGATGCCCATTCTTTCTACCCCTGACCAAGTAGGTGTTGTATTTTATTTTATTTTATTTTACTTCGTGTCAGTACCTACTACATGTGTTTAGGATTACAGTAGTGAAAACTGAAGCACAGTAGGAAGAAATCTCCAATGAACAGCATGTAAACAGTAAAAATGCAGAGGTTTCTGTTGCACATCCTGTTTCAAGTAATGAGCACTTTAGCAGAGTACATCAACTTCAAAGATAAGTTCAATGGCATTCCTTATCAATTGAAGCTTACTTCTCTGTCCCCAGTCCCAGCCCTTCTGATTACATGGGGGGGGTTTAAAATGAGTGGTGAATAATTGTCGAGGCAGCAAAAAGGACAAGCTGTGATATCGAGGGAAGGAAGAGCAGTAGCAATGTGGTCTGTGATCCTTTTGATCCTAAGCTGTATAAGGATTGTGACATGAAGCTCTTAGGTTTGAGAACAATGGTTGCTCCTTATAAAGTAACCTTGGGTTAGATAAATTTTGGAGACTCTCTGCATGATAAACTTGCATTCAACTTTGAGAAAGGAGACGGGACCAACGTTATTATCATTAAAATTAGTACTATCCCTAAACCACTGGAGGAACATGCACCAGACCACCTTAGCTAAAGGACAGATTTTCAGGCTTCTCTGAAATCTGTTTTCTCCATTATTGTTCTATGAAACAACTGTGATTACTTCATTAATTCTTTGTAACTGGAAAATTTGAAGGAGTAGTGACACAAACTTTGACTGCATTTGTTCACTTGAAATGATATATTTCCTGCTCTTACTCCTAAGAAGAGAGGTGCGGAATACTGTAAACTGAGCTTTAAATGTCCTCTCTAATAAAAAAAACAAGCAATAGAAAACAAAAGCAAGGGCTAGCGGACTTCCGGCGAGGCAAGATGGCGGCCAGCACGACGCCGCGGAGCTCCTAAAGGCGACCAGCGCCAACGGAGCTCCCCTGACCGGCTTCTGCGCTGCCGGAACCGCCACCGCCACCACCACCGACGCGCGACCGCCGACGGCTGTCGCGGAAAGCCGCCGGAGCGCCGGGCGGGCCGTCAGGACGGGAGACACCCGCCCGGACGGAGCCCGGGATCCCGAGGCCTAGCGGCCGGTGAGCAGCTCGGGGCGGCTGCCCCGCGAAGCGCCGGCGCTCAGAGGGCCGAGGGGAGACGCCACGCTCCCGCAGCTGCGGCGGCCGCCGGCTAGCTCGGGTCCCCGAGGCCTGGCGACCCGACGGCGGCCCAGGGCGACCTGCCCCGCGGAGCGCCGACGCCCCGGGGGCCGTAGAGGGACGCCGCGCTCCCGCAGCTGCGGCGGCCGCCGACTAGCTCGGGTCCCCGAGGCTGCCCCGCGAAGCGCCGGCGCTCAGAGGGCCGAGGGGAGACGCCACGCTCCCGCAGCTGCGGCGGTCGCCGGCTAGCTCGGGTCCCCGAGGCCTGGCGACCCGACGGCGGCCCAAGGCGACCTGCCCCGCGGAGCGCCGACGCCCCGGGGGCCGTAGAGGGACGCCGCGCTCCCACAGCTGCTGAGGCCGCCGTTTTGAACCTGAGGCCCCGAGGCCTAGCAGGCCAGGAGCGGCCGAGAACAGCCTGCCCCGTGGAGCGCCGACGCTCCAGGGGCCGAAGAAGGACGCCCCGCTGCCGCTGCTGCCGCCCTTACAACCACCACCCCCCAAGAAGAAGTGAGAGAGGGCCCCCGCCGCCCCCGGGAGGTGAGGAACCCCGATCTCACCACCGCCATCATCGCTGCAGCCGCATAGCCACAGCTCAGAGAGAGAGAAACCCCGACTCTGCGGCCCAGCAGCACAAACACCGCCGCTAGGGAAGGGAGAGAGAACGGGAGAAGAGGACTGAAACCTTCCCCAGGGAAAACACCACGTTTTGGGGGGGATTTTCCCCATTTCTCTCCCCCCCTTTTTATTATTATTTTTTATATATTCTTTTAGTGTCTCCTACTTTCACCTTTATTTTTATATCCCTCTCCCCACCCAAACTCCCCCCCCCTTTTTTTAAAAAAGATTAAATTACCCTTAAGGAGAAAGAGGAGGGGAGAGAGAGAGAGCCAAGGGGTGAGAGAGGAGGAGGAGAGGAGAAAAGGGGATCTGAGCCCCCCCCTTTTTTTTTATTATTGTTTTTCTTTTGTTGTTGCTGTTGCTGTTCCCCCATCTTAAACTACTACTTCCTGTTTTTGCTCCTGGGGTCGTTTTTTTTTTTTTTTTTTTTTTTTTTGGTGTTGTTGCTTCTTTTTTTTGTGTGTGTATGTTTGTGTCCCTTTTTTTTTTTTTTTGGCTCTTTTTAACTTCATTTTTGCTCTCACTGTTTACCCACCCACTTTTTTAGCCCACTGCCTCCCTCTCTACCACCGTCCCTACCCACCCTCTCCACTTCAACTAATTTTCTTCCCCATTTTTCCCCCCTTTTCTTCTTTCTTTCCTTCCCCTCCCCTCCCCCTCCCTAAGTTCATCTTTGTTCTTACAGTTTGGCTATTTGATTGCTTGCTTACTTGACCCCTATTCCTACTCCTTCCTTTTCCCTTATTCCCCTCTCCTCTTTAATTAAAGGGAGGGGCAAAATAAATAAATAAATAAATAAGTAAAGCCACCACACCTTCCTATACCTCTAACCCCCCTCCCCCCTCTTTCTTCAACCAAAACAAAAAACAATCTTCCTTCACCCCCTCCTTACCCATACCTCCCATCCAACCCCCTACTTCCCAACCCCACCCTCGAGCTCCAGCCTCCTTTTCTTTCCCTCCCCTCTTCTTCTCCATTCTCCTCAAATCAAACCCCCCTTCTCTAGACTGCACTTCAGCCTGTCTTTAAAAGGGGAGTCTCGTCTCCCTCCAACCCCCCTAGAATAAACCCTTCCTCTATAGTAGTCACAACCCCCCCATAACCCTAACTACTGAACCCCCCACCCTCCTGTGAACTCCTCATCTGTCGACCTACCCACTTGTCTATTTACCTGCTCCCCAAAACAACGCCACCGCTGTGGTGAGTACAGAAACCCCTGAGAATTTCTTAAGACACAGTTAAAGAAGCAACACAAATGGCCGCCTAACCCGAACGCTCTGCCAAAGCCACCAATCAACAACGCCCGATCAGCACAACAACCCAGCAATATCCAGGAACCTCCAACAACACAACTCTTAGCCGCAACACGCCATACTCCAAGAGGACACGAAGCAGACCTCGCAGCAAAAGCACCAGGGAGACTAAGATGGCACCAACCAGAGAGACAGCAAACAAGGCTGAGACCACAACAACACCCCTCCGAGATGACAACAACCTAATAACGAAACAAGACCTAAAGGAAATGGAAGCGAGACTAGCAGAAAAATTAGCAGAAAAAATGGAGGCCGCAATGGCTCCCCTAAAGGGACTAATCAACGATCTAACCTCTAAAGTGAAAGCCCTAGAAAACAAGAACCAAATGCAAGAAAGAACAATAACACAATACCAGGAAAAGTACGCACAAATGGAAAAGAAAATAAACGAACTGGAAAGAGAAAACACAGAATTGAGAATCAAGCAAGCAGACCTCGAAGACCGAAACAGACGCTGCAACATCAGATTCCGCAACTTCCCTGAGAATACAGATGAGAAAAGCCCAGCAGAACTAATCGTAAGCTGGCTGAAAAATACAATCCCAAGCCTGAAGCTTGAGACAGACGATCTGGAGAGGGCACACAGAGCCCTAAGAGCTAAGCCAAAACCCAACGCCCCCCCGAGGGACATCATTGTGTGCTTTGCACGCTACAAAAAGAAAGAAGAGATATGGAACAACCTCAGAAACTCAACCAACCTCCGATACAAAGACAACCGCATATTTGTCTTTCAAGACCTATCCCAGGATACCCTAAACCGGAGAAAAAACCTACGCCCATGCACCCAACGTCTCCAACAAGAAGGGATCAAGTACCGATGGGGCTTCCCCTTCCGCCTCATTGTAACAACCAACACAGCACAATACATGGCTACCAACAAGAATGAAGCTCAGCAACTAATGGAAAACCTCGGACTTGATCTTCCACCGGAATGGCAACAGGAAGACCCGTCAGGCAACAGCCACAATCACGATGATGAAACAACAGAAAACGAATGGACAACAGTTAAGAAGAAAAAGAAGCAAGAGAAGCGGAACAACAATAAGTATCGATACAAACAACTGCCGACATACACAGAATCATCCCACCGAAGACTCAGCACAAGAACCCGGACCAAGACCAACCAAACCAACACTTCACAGCGGAATGACCCTACAGCAACAGCAGCAACGACTGAATGAAGTAACCGGAAAACAACCCAAACTGCAGGACTGGTGATTCTCCCCCCCTCCCCCTCCCCCCTAAGCCATAAACGCTGCTAACACCATCAACACCCCCCAAAACCACACACCCACAGAAACCCCCACCCCAACACCAGTCCAGACAACCCCAACCACACACCCCATCACCCAACAACTTACATCCCACACCTTCATCAACCCCCCACCCTACAATAGGGGGGAGGAAAACAATAACAACAACTCCTCCAACCCCCATAACACAACCCAAATCCAGACCAAAATCTGACACCTAATCAGCACAATGGTGGCACCAGAGCGTACCAATACACCCCCACCCACCCTAACACACCAACAATGTTGCTACCAATACTGGTAGCACTGCTTCTGAACCTTGTACACACCATTGGCGTCACAAAGACGCTCCATACCGTCTCACTGGACACCCCTTATCGCAAACGACAAGGGGGACGGCATGTCCCTGAACATGGCCCTCCACACCAGCTGAGACCCAGGACCAACCGGCTAAATGCCAAAGAGTCCAAAATACCCCAAACGAACACCTATATGACTACATATAGGAAACCCTCTTCAATCTATCCCCCACTCTTTAACCCAAACCTACTACTAAACCCACTAGCCCTCCCCCCACCACACCCTAGGTCAGCGCAACCCCACAGGTTCACTAAACAACACAAAGTGAGAGACACAGGACAACCCAGACGGGTTGGCAAGGAATCTATACACAACAGAGAAGCAAGATGGCTAACTTAAAAGCAATCACATTAAACGTGAGGGGGTTGGGAAACCCCATCAAAAGAAAACGCATCACCTCATACATAAATACCATGAGACCACACATCACCTTCCTACAAGAAATACACAACCCGCCCAAAGGGAGCAAACTCCTGAGCGACCCCCGCTTCAATCAACAGTGGGTGGCAAATGGCTCAGGAAAAGCCCGAGGCGTAGCAATAATACTCAGCAGAGACCTGAACTTCAACGCCACAACAGTCCTAAAAGACAAAAAAGGCAGATTCGTCTTCATCAAAGGAACATTAGATGGCAAAACTAAATTGACAATTGGCTCTATATACGCCCCAAACTCAAAACAATTAGAATTCCTCCAAAAAACGCTAAACAAGTTCCTCTCCTTCTCTGAAGGGGAAGCAATCCTAGGAGGCGACCTCAACCTAAATTTGAAGGGCATATCCCTAAAAAACACCCACCCCACAACCTCATGGACAGCCTTCCTCAAAAAAACCCCCCCAACAATTAGGGACTCTTACAAATTACTGAAAATGTTAAAAAACAGGGGTCTTTACGACATCTGGAGTGAGCAAAATCCAAGAGATAATAGCCATACATTCCAATCTGGACGCCATGGCACAGTTTCCAGATTGGACAGCATCCTGCTCACACAGGGTCTGATCCCTCTAGTGGAATCAACGAAAATAGGCAACATCAAAATCACTGACCATGCCCCAGTAGAAGTCACCATTAAAATAGGAGAAGAAACACAAACCACCCCATCATGGTCCTTCAGTCCCACCCTAACTACAAACAAACAAATTAGAGAGAGTCTCACAAAAACCCTCCAAAACTACTTCAAGGAAAACGATGTAGACAACATAAAAACACCCCTCCTGTGGGACGCAATGAAAGCAGTCACCAGAGGAGCTTGCATAAAAGAGAAAGCACTCCTTAAAAAACAAACCACCTCTAAAATTAACAACCTAGAACAAGACATCACTAATCTTTCATCACGATACAAACAAACAGGATCTAAAAAACTCCTTCAACTCATAGAACAAAAAAGAAGAGAAATAGACTCCCTAGAAATCAACAAAACAATGATCAACATTCTATACTTAAAACAGCGCTTTTATGAATACGGAGGGAAAAACTCCAGACTATTAGCAAATAGATGTAGGAAAAAAACACTTAAAACAAGAATACACTGCATCACCAAAAAAGGTGGCAACACGACATTTTCCCCCAAAGAAATAATTGCAGAATTTGCGAAATTCTACTCTGATCTATACACCTCCCGTAACCCACCGGAGAACAAAATCAAAGAATTCCTATCAGAAACGAACATACCTACTCTAACTAATGAGGAACAAGAATATATGGACAGTCCCATCACCCCAGAGGAAATAGACACAATCCTCAAAAACTTAAAACCACACAAAGCTCCAGGCCCAGATGGCTTCACAGCAGAATTCTACAAGAAATTCAAAGAACCCCTGATGCCCTACATGACACGTCTCTTTAATGACATCATGAAAGGAGGGCCCATCCCCAAAACCTGGACCCTCTCCAAAATAGTCTCCATCCCAAAACCAATGAAGGACAGCCTCAAGGTAGAATCATACCGCCCGATTTCATTAATAAACCAAGACTACAAAATATTCACATCAATCTTGGCCAACCGCCTGAAAAAATTCTTATCCAAGCTAATAGCTCCAGACCAAACTGGCTTCGTCCCTGGTCGCAACATTACAGACCCCATCAGGAAACTACTGAACCTAATTGAACACAGCAAGGTAACTAAACTCCCATTAACAATCATGTCCCTAGACATCCTCAAAGCTTTTGACTGCCTAGAATGGAAATACCTATCAGCAGTACTAACTAGCATGAAATTTGGCCCCTACTTCCTACAAACCATCAACCAAATATACTCCCAAGCCTCAGCAAAATGCAGAATTAATAATATTGACTCAAATACCATAACAATCCAAAGAGGCACAAAACAAGGGTGCCCATTATCCCCCTTCCTATTTATCCTGGCGCTGGAACCCCTAGCAATCCGAATCCGAGCAGCCACAGACATCAAAGGGGTGGAAATAAAAGGCAGAACCTATAAACTAGGACTCTTTGCAGATGACCTAATGGTCACAACACCAGATCCCTCAAACACAGCACCCTCCCTGATCAGAGAACTCAGCACATTTGCAACGGTTTCAGGCCTACAAGTAAACTTTGAAAAATCGGAAGCCATGTGCTTTAACACCCCACCTTACATCCAAAGAGAACTCACTAACACCACCAAGATAAAACTCTGCCACACCAAGTTCAGATACCTAGGAGTACAAATAACCAAAAACCTTAACAAATTATACCTCCACAACTACAAACCCCTATGGCAACAAATAAACAAAGACTTAAAGAGATGGAACAACATGAAGTTCACTCTCTCAGACAAAATAGCCATGATCAAAATGATCATCCTTCCAAAACTAACCTATCTATTCCAAACCCTCCCAATCTGGATCCCCCCAACCCAACTTCACAAATGGCAAAGAAAACTACAATCCTTCATCTTCTCACACAAAAAACCAAGAATATACACCAAATACCTACACCTCCCCACCGCAGAAGGAGGATGGGGAATCCCCAACATAGAAGCATACTACAGAGCCAACCAAATACGCCATATAATCCCATACATATTAGAAGACGAGACAAAGCAATGGATACACCTAGAAAGGGACACAATTGAGAATATCTGCACCACAGCATACCCATTCCTCCCAAACAAACTAAGAAAAATCCCCACAACACTTAACAGATACACACAAACCATGTTCAAAGCATGGAAAGCAGAAACAGGCAAACTATCCCCAACCCCATCCCCACTAACTCCCCTGACCTACCACCCACTATTCCACAAAGCAGCACAAAACCTCCAAACCAAAACCTGGCAATCCAAAGGACTATATCGCCTAATAGACTTTTATAAAAATAACAAACCTCTGTCAACACAAGAAATACAGGACAAATTAGAAGACACCCAAATGCCCTGGTTAACACAACACCAACTACATGCCATATTAAACAATCCAACAGTAAAATCAGCAGCAACCAGACCCCTGACAACCTTCGAAAATCTCATCCTAATGACAAAGGGAAGTGATAGAGGGCTGGTATCCGCAATTTATAAAATACTACTCAAAAATTCCACGAACTCCCTAGATACAATCAAAAAACAATGGGAGGATGACATAGGATACGAAATCAACCCCACCCAATGGACCAGAATGTGGTCTAAACCCCCCTTTAAATCCATATCAACAAAAAGAAGAGAACTCACCCTAAAACTAACCTACAGATGGTATCTAACGCCTAGAAAATTAGCGCTAATACGCCCAGGAACCTCACCAAAATGCTGGAGAGGGTGCACCTCCACAGGCACATACTTCCACATGTGGTGGGAATGCCCCAAAATCCAAACATTCTGGACAACAACCACACGAGAAATATGTAAAATAACCGAGCAAGTGTTAGAAATCACCCCAGAATTGATCTTACTAAACATCTTCCAAGACAATAATGCCCACCTACAACACAAAGAACTCATAATCCATCTACTCTCAGCATCCAGAAACATCATAACCAGACACTGGAAAGACCTGTCAGGAGTAAACATGGACCAATGGTACCAAGCAGTATGGGAAACAGCCCTACTAGAAAAACTAACCAGTAAACTGAAACTGACACGGGGACAAACTGAAGAAGACACCTTCACCCCGGTATGGTTCCCCTTCATCACATACACAGCCCAACAAGACAATGACAAAAATTTACCGACAGCATACAAATCAATATGGCTAACCTGACCCAAAATACCCACCAACCCCACTCACTCAGGAAACCGAAGATCACCACAGCCAACCACAAACGAACAACCACATCCCAAGCCAACTCCGACCTCTCTCACCGCCAAACGAGCACAAGCAAACAACAGAGAACCTACATAAACAATGCTGACACCAAACCCTACTCATATCAAGTAAAAAAGAAACACAGTCACCCCACCCCACCTACCTCCCCGTCCCACCCACTTCTTCCCCCCTCCCCCCCTTTTCTTTTCTAATGTCTCACCAACACTGACTTATAAAAATATTGTATGGAAAAAATTGAGAGAGACATTGTA